>JARQWZ010002289.1:0-130000 GCA_033150135.1 Gobio occitaniae
ATAGTTGAAGTCTTTGTCTGAGAAGAGTGAGTCATTGAATCATTCATTCAAGATATTTGTTCAAAAACGCTGATTCATCCAGTGATGAAACAAGTGAAGTCTTTATGATTCAGTCATTGAATCATTCAATCAAGAGATTTGTTGAAAAACGCTGATTCATCCAGTGATGAAACAAGTGAAGTCTTTATGATTCAGTCATTGAATCATTCAATCAAGAGATTTGTTGAAAAACGCTGATTCATCCAGTGATGAAACAAGTGAAGTCTTTATGAGTGAGTCATTGAATCATTCACTCAAGAGATTCATTCAAAAACACTGATTCATCCAGTAATGAAACAAGTGAAGTCTTTATGAGTGAGTCATTGAATCATTCATTCAAGAGATTTATTCAAAAACGCTGATTCATCCAGTAATGAAACAAGTGAAGTCTTTATGAGTGAGTCATTGAATCATTCACTCAAGAGATTCATTCAAAAACACTGATTCATCCAGTAATGAAACAAGTGAAGTCTTCATGAGTGAGTCATTGATTTTTTAAAATAATGAATTCAGATTCATTAAACATTTTAAGTAGACAGCAGCAGTTAACATTTCGTCAGAACCTCTAGTAAATCATGTTATTTTGTGGGAGAATCGTGCAGCTCCAAAAATAAAAGAGACTAACACATGAAACTTAACTAATACACTCTGATTTAATCGATCAACTTCAAAACATCTCACAATGATGAAACCCCAGCTGCATGCAAACGTGCCACACACAGCCCTCAGTTTCTGAAGTTGTGCGGTTAAGCGTTTTGCAGGAGGGCCGGCAGTGATGGAGCAGGTGATTCTGATCTCAGTAGCTCTCCAGTTCCCGGGTCACCCGTCCATGGAATTAAAGCGGCAACCCCTGCGACGGCGGCTCACTTGCTGAACTATTAGAGTCGGAGAAGCAGCAGTTCCACCCAAAGACTTCATCAGTCAGACTCTGACAGGATAAATAGGCCAGCGCACACATCTCAGTTCAAACGTCATTAAACTGCAGGCGCTTCAAACACAACACGCATCCATTGAGCCCAAAGCCACCGGGCCCGCTTCAAAACCAGCATCAGTGCAGCCGCTTTAGTGGAGCTTGTGAAACAGTGTTCGTTTCGTTGACAAATAATTTCAACCACCTTTTTTCACTGACGAAAACGAGACTGCATGTCACTATCCATGGATCACTGGATCTTTGCTATGTTGTAAGGCTGGGGTTTTCAAACTTTATGATGCCAAGGGCCCCCAAATACGATGAATCTTTTATGAGGGACCCCCATCCTAAATTCCATCTATTTTTATGGAAAAAAAAAACATTTACCTTATAAATATAAAATATTGTTTCCAAACTGAAAGGGTTAGTTCACCCAAAAATGAAAATTCTGTCATTAATGACTTCCCGTCATGTGGTTGGACACCCGTCAGACCTCCGTTCATCTTCTGACACAAATGAAGATATTTTAGTGTAAATCTGATGCTCTGAAAGGCCTCCATTGGCTCAATGCACTTTACACTCTCAAGACCCTTAAAAGACACTAAAGACGTCGTTACAAAGTCCATCTCACTACAGTGGTTCTACAATAACTTTATGGAGTGACGAGAATAGTTTTTGTGCGCAAAAAACCCTAAATAACGACTTGTATAGTGATGACGATTTCAAAACACGGCATCATGAAGCTTCGAAGCGTTATGAATCAGTGAGTCGATTCATGATTCGGATCGCGTGTCAAACCGCCAAACTGCTGAAATTTGGCGATCCAAACTGCTGAATCGACTCACTGATTCATAACGCTCCAAACCGCTGAATCGACTCACTGATTCATAACGCTCCAAACCGCTGAATCGACTCACTGATTCATAACGCTCCAAACTGCTGAATCGACTCACTGATTCATAACGCTCCAAACCGCTGAATCGACTCACTGATTCATAACGCTCCAAACCGCTGATATGGACTCACTGATTCATAACGCTCCAAACTGCTGAATCGACTCACTGATTCATAACGCTCCAAACCGCTGAATCGACTCACTGATTCATAACGCTCCAAACTGCTGAATCGACTCACTGATTCATAACGCTCCAAACTGCTGATTCGACTCACTGATTCATAACGCTTCGAAGCTTCATGAGCCCGTGTTTTGAAATCGTCATCACTATAAAAGTCGTTATTTAGGGTTTTTTTGCGCACAAAAACTATTCTCGTCTTCATAAAGTTATTGTAGAGCCGCTGTAGTGAGATGGACTTTGTAACGACGTCTTTAGTGTCTTTTAAGGGTCTTGAGAGTGAACCGTGCCATTGAGCCAATGGAGGCCTTTCAGAGCCATCAGATTTACACTAAAATATCTTCATTTGTGTCTGAAGATGAACGGAGGTCTGACGGGTGTCCAACCACATGAGGGTAAGTAATTAATGACACAATTTACATTTTTGGGTGAACTAACCCTTTAAGAAAACTGCCTTACAACCCCAGTGAGCGAGATAAAGGGACTCACTAGAAAGATGCAAAGCAAACATATACAATTCTGTAAAGTAGCCTATGTATACGGCAAGAAATGAGAGAAACATTTAGAAATGAAATAGAATATTTGGTAGACTTAATCCCTTTTTGCTTTGTCTTTTTATTGTCTGAAATGTTCTGGAGGACCCCAGTTTGAAAACCCCTGTTGTAAGAAACACTATACCTAACCTTTAGTTTAAGCTGATAATCATTTACTCACAAAAATCCATGAAATCCATTTCGATTTCAGTCACAAATAAAAAAATGAACGTTTTGCACTTCAGATAAGTGTGACTTAAAGGTGCAGTGTGTGGATTTTAGTGGCATCTAGTGGTGAGGGTGTGAATTGCAACCACCCAACACTCACCCCTCCCTTTCGAAACACATAGAGCAGTGTTCATTTCGTTGATGAATAATTTTCATCATCATTTTCGTCAACCTTTTTTCACTGACGAAAACGAGGCGATAACTAAATAAAAACTAGTGTTGGATGAAAAAAACTATGACGAAAATCAACTGTCATTTTCGTCAACAAATAAAAACGAGATGAAAATGTTAGTGAGGGTCGATTAGGGAAGAGATGGGGTCAGAACTGATGATCTGTGTCACAGATGCTGATCTAACCGCTGGAAAACACACCGGCTCACACACACCCAATCCAGCTCCAGAGCGGCTCAATCCATCAATAACACACATTTATATCAGGCAATTGTTTATGAACTAATGCTGATGAATAATGACAATGTTTACTTTACCATGTTTATATAGTAATATGTTTTAGACGGGCATATTTTATCTCCCTCATCTGAACTTGAATGAGCAGGCGCAGACATTTCAAAATAAGAGTCCTGGTGTATTTCAAGCTTGTTTATAATTAAAAGTCACGCATTATATATTCGTTTTTGGTTATACAATAAACTGTATTTAATTTAATTCCCATTTAATTCATAGTCAGGAGGAAAGACCAGTATTTGACACATATTCAATAAAGCATCAGGGTTATAATAGTTCACTAAAACCATTAAAAAAATCTTTATTATCTTCCACTACTATTATTATTATTACTAATATTAATTCTATTATTATTATTATTATTATTCATCACAAATGTTTCTACCACAATCACTCTTATTATTATCATGAATATTATTGTTACTACTACTAATACTATTACTATTATTATTGTTGTTATAAATATTGTTACTATTATGATTACTACTTCTACTACAACTCTATTACAAAAAAAAAAACGTCATTATTTGAAATTAAATTAATGTTAACTGAAATAAAAATAAATAAATAAACTTATTTGAAGCTTTAGCTTAACCTGATATGGCCTACTAACTAAAACAGAAATACAAAGTTATAAAAACTATATAGATGTTTTTAAAAAACAAACAAAAAAGTGAATTGAGCTCTCTCTTGTGTATTTTTAATGTCAAAAACAAAATGTCAAAATGTCAGTTCAAGTGACAGTCGGTTATGTAAAGCTTAAATGCTTAATGTACAGACCCTTTTCACATTTCCGGGTTTCTCAGAGCGGAAGTCGTCATAGTTGGGTTAAATATTATAGCTGTGAATGGGAGAATACATTAAATATTTTTCTGTGTGCCCATTTGCTCACGATGCAAAAGAAAAACGCCACAGTAGTGATTTCACAACTTTCAAAAAGAGGGAAAAATAAAGTGAGATTAATAACGGCAGTGAAAAGAGAGAAATATGTTCATTTTTACCATCACTCCCATAAACGCTATTACTAAACACCCTCAAAAGCAGCGGTAACCTTTTTATTGTAATTTGATGCAAAAGTAATAAAATACAAAGTATTAGTGTTATAAATGTACATATATAAAAAAAAAAAATGAAAATACAAAAAACGCTGCAGGATTTACGATATTGATGACCGTTAAAACGCGTCATGTGAAAAGGGTCTATTACAATTGAACTAAACTCATTAGTTTTTAGTCGACTAAAACTAAAAACAAATTCAGGTGACTAAAACTAAATGGCATTTTAATCAAAAAACTACGACTAAAACTAAATCAAAATGTCAAAATGAACACTGTTGTGAATGGAACAGATGTGTAGAAGCTGATAATGTACACACACCTCAAACGCGTTTCTTTTACCAGCTCATGAAGGGTTTAAAAAAACCCGCTGCTCATGTTCCTCTGATTTGGCTTTGCATAAACACCTTGATCAGCTTCTGTTCACGCTCTGATGTCCAGACCCAGGATGTGGAAGAGGATTCCCGACAGCGATTAGCCCCGCGTGGACGGAGCTCCACAGACGGAGATCGGCTTCATTCATTCAGCATTTATCATAACAGCAGCAAACGCTACATTCATGGAAAACTCGAGAGCAATGGCATTAACCCGTGTCGAAAAATCCTACAGGGTTCCAATAAGAAACATGTACTGGATTATATTTAGAATTACTATTATATTTTGGAACCGTTCTCATAGGATTCTGATTTATAGGATATTTATGTCTATAAGATTCTTGTCTGATTCCTATAGGATTCTGTGGGAATAGTAGGATCAATTGTACAGGATTTTAATGGGATCCACACACACACACACACACACACACACACACACACACACACACACACACACACACACACACACACACACACACACACACACACACACACACACACACACACTCACTCTCTCTCTCTCTCTCTCTCTTTCACACACACACACACACACGCACTCTCTCTCTCTCTCTCTCTTTCTCTTTCACACACACACACACGCACTCTCTCTCTCTCTCTCACACACACACACACACACACACTCTTGCTCTCGCTCTCACAAGCCCACACACACACGCACGAAGACACTCACACATATATATACACACACACACTCTCACTCTCTCTCACACACACACACACACACTCTTGCTCTCGCTCTCACAAGCACGCACACACACACTCACACATATATATATATATACACACACACACTCTCGGACTCACACACACACACACTCTTGCTCTCGCTCTCACAAGCATACACACACACACTCTCTCTCACACACACACACACACTCTTGCTCTCGCTCTCACAAGCACGCACACACACACGCACGCACACACTCTCTCTCACTCTCACTCTCTCTCACACTCACTCGCTCTCGCACACACACACACACACACTCTCGCACTCACACACACACACACGCTCTTGCTCTCGCTCTCACAAGCATGCACACGCACACACGCACTCACACTCTCACTCCCTCTCACACTCACACATGCACTCGCTCTCGCACACACACACACACACACACAAACGCTCTTGCTCTCACAAGCACGCATGCACACTCACGCTCACACTCTCTCTTTCACTCTCACTCTCTCACACTCACACATGCACTCACTCACACACACTCTCGCACTCACGCACACACACACACACACACACACACACGCTCTTGCTCGCTCTCACAAGCACACACTCACTCTCTCTCACTCTCACTCACACTCACACATGCATTCACTCTCGCACACACACACACACACACACACACACTCTCGCACTCTCGCACTCACGCGCACACACACACACACAGACACACACACACACACACACACACATACACACATACACACGTACACACACACACGCTCTTGCTCTCGTTCTCACATGCACACGGGCACACACACACACTCTCTCTCACACACACACACGCTCTTGCTCTCGCTCTCACCAGTACGCGCACACACACACACACACACACACACTCTCTCTCTCTCTCACACACACACACGAGTGTCAATTTAAATAGTTTTACAATATAAAAAAATAAAATAATTATTTTTAAATCAAGATATATTTTCTCGAAATGTAAATAATATGGGAAGTTTTGATTTCTGAAAAATGTAAAATTAAATGTAAACATATCTGCCAATGGGTGTCAAAAATAAGCTTAAACTCACTTTTGATACAATGTAAAATAAAACTCCCTGCCTTAAATGTTTAAGTACAAATTACATTAAACTGAAAAAAAAATGAGTTAGGAATTCAAATGAGAACTTATTTTGATGAGTTAAAGCGATGTAAAAACATTTGTTGTCAAACCTTATTGATCATATATTTTTTCAGTTTTTTTACAGTGTACATTTTTCAGAAAAAAAGCCATTTTGCATCTCAAGTTGAATAAACATTAATGGTAGTTTTGCACCTTCGCTTTACTCGTAACATCCTGAAAAAACACCAACGAGAACCGAGCAAAGACAACCTCCATGACCAACAACACATGGCATGAAACAAAAGCTGTACTTCACCTGAGTTAGACTCTCTCGAAAGCCACACTGAGCCACACACACACTCGCTTCAGACGCTCTTCTCAAGTGCCTGGCTGAGGAAAATGTGCCTGAGAATCAGCGTAAGAGCTTGTGGAAGGCAAACAGCTGCATCCGCTTTCCATCGGGCGCTCTGATAAAGCGCTTCAGACTCTTATGTAATGAACACAGGTGCTCATGTGCAGAGCGAACGCCTGCCTCCAGCTGAGGCCTCTCCATCAGATTCAACCACTGCATTTCCATGAGGGAGCGCCTGCATGGGCCACTTCTGCGGACTGAGCCAATGAAACGCGGATGGTGATGAGAAACCTGGAGATCCTGGAGATGCTCTGAGGCTGTGCAGCACATGGCACTGACCCGACAGAACGTTGACATGTGGTTGCTATGGTGTTGCCAGGACTTATCTCTCAAAAATATTCGGAGTTGTGTTCAGAACGTTGCAATGGAGTTGCCAGGACTTACTTGTTCAGTAACTATAATGTCATCAGTGATGTTTGGAATATTGCAATGTGGTTGCTATGGTGTTGCCAGGGCATACCTATTCAGTTACTAAGGTGTACTGAGTGGTGTTTAGAATGTTGCTATGTGGTTGCTATGGTGTTGCCAGGGCATACCTATTCAGTTACTAAGGTGTACTGAGTGGTGTTTAGAATGTTGCTATGTGGTTGCTAT
Source organism: Gobio occitaniae (assembly GCA_033150135.1). NCBI lineage: Eukaryota > Metazoa > Chordata > Actinopteri > Cypriniformes > Gobionidae > Gobio > Gobio occitaniae. The sequence goes on from JARQWZ010002289.1 coordinate 7,504, forward strand.
GGTGTTGCCAGGGCTTACCTATTCAGTTACTAAGATGTCCTGAGTGGTATTTAGAACGTTGCTATGGTGTTGCCAGGGCTTATCTCTCAAATGTTCTGAGTGGTGTTTAGAACGTTGCAATGTGGTTGCTATGGAGTTGCCAGGACTTACTTCTTCCGTAACTATAATGTCATCAGTGATGTTTGGAATATTGCAATGTGGTTGCTATGGTGTTGCCAGGGCATACCTATTCAGTTACTAAGGTGTTCTGAGTGGTGTTTAGAATGTTGCTATGTGGTTGCTATGGTGTTGCCAGGGCTTATCTCTTCAGTTACTAAGGTATTCTGAGTGGTGTTTAGAATGTTGCTATGTGGTTGCTATGGTGTTGCCAGGGCTTACTTCTTCAGTTACTAAAATGTCCCGAGTGGTATTTAGAACGATGCTATGGTGTTGCCAGGGCCTATCTCTCAAATGTTCTGAGTGGTGTTTAGAATGTTGCAATGTGGTTGCTATGTGGTTGCTATGGAGTTGCCAGGACTTACTTCTCCCGTAACTATAATGTCATCAGTGATGTTTGGAATATTGCAATGTGGTTGCTATGGAGTTGCCAGGGCATACCTATTCAGTTACTAAGGTGTTCTGAGTGGTGTTTAGAATGTTGCTATGGTGTTGCCAGGGCTTACCTCTTCAGTTACTAAGGTGTTCTGAGTGGTGTTTAGAATGTTGCTATGTGGTTGCTATGGTGTTGCCAGGGCTTACCTCTTCAGTTACTAAGGTGTTCTGAGTGGTGTTTAGAATGTTACTATGTGGTTGCTATGGTGTTGCCAGGGCTTACTTCTTCAGTTACTAAGATGTCCCGAGTGGTATTTAGAACGTTGCTATGGTGTTGCGAGGGCTTATCTCTCAAATGTCCTGAGTGGTGTTTAGAACGTTGCAATGTGGTTGCTATAGTGTTGCTAGGACTTAGTTCTTCAGTAACTATCCAAACATCACTGATGACATCATAGTTACTGAAGAAGTAAGTCCTGGCCACACCATAGCAACCACATTGCAACGTTATAAACACCACTCAGGACATTTGAGGAATAAGCCCTGGCAACACCATAGCAACATTCGAAACACTACTCAGTACACCTAAGTAACTGAATAGGTATGCCCTTGGCAACACCATAGCAACCACATTGCAATATTCCAAACATCACTGATGACATCAATGTGGTTGCTATGGTGTTGCCAAGGGCATACCTATTCAGTTACTAAGGTGTACTGAGTGGTGTTTAGAATGTTGCAATGTGGTTGCTACGGACACAAAACATATCAGTTTTTCATAGATAAGAGCACAGCACTGGGGACGTCAAGGTCATGGGTTTGATTCACACACACACGCACACACGCACACACGCACGCACGCACGCACGCACGCACGCGCACACGCGCACACGCGCACGCGCACACGCGCACGCGCGCACGCGCACACGCGCACACGCGCACACACACACACACACACACACACACACACACACACACACACACACACACACACACACACACACACACACACACACACACACTGATCGACTGAAATGAATGTAAAGCACATTCCCTGCTGAAAGGTCCAGCATGTGTTCTCAATCCTCACTGACCAGCGTTAAAACCAGTATGGTCTTTCAGTACGGTCTCCTGAAGATGGTGTGATGGTGATCAGTGCCGCCATGTTGCTAGGGTGTTGCTCCGTGGTTGCCAGGGCTGAGATATTTAGTTACTAGTTCTGAGGGGTGTTCAAATGGTTGAGGTTGGTTTAGAATGTTGCTCTGGGCTTTAAATTGTTTAGAATTTTGTTACATGGTTGTCAGGGCTTAACTATTCTGTTACTAAGGTGTTCTAAGTGGTGCTTAGAACATTGCTATGGCGTTGTCAGGGCGTACCTATTCAGTTACTAAGGGGTTCTAAGTGATGTGTAGAACATTGCTATGGCGTTGTCATGGCATAGTTACTAAGGTGTTCTAAGTGATGTTTAGAACGTTACTATGGCGTTGTCAGGGCGTACCTATTCAGTTACTAAGGTGTTCTAAGTGGTGCTTAGAATGTTGTTATGTCGTTGTCAGGGCATACCTATTCAGTTACTAAGGTGTTCTAAGTGGTGCTTAGAACGTTGCTATGTTGTTGCTATGGTGTTGCCAGGGCTTACCTCTTCATTAACTAAGATGTCCTGAGTGGTGTTTAGAATGTTGTTATGTGGTTGCTATGGTGTTGCTAGGGCTTACCTATTCAGTAATTAAGATGTCCTGAGTGCTGTTTAGAACATTGTTATGTGGTTGCTATGGTGTTGTTAGGGCTTACCTATTCAGTAACTAAGATGTCCTGAGTAGTGTTTAGAACGTTATGTGGTTGCTATGGTGTTGCCAGGGCTTATCTCTCAAATGTTCTGAGTGGTGTTTAGAACGTTGCAATGTGGTTGCTATGGTGTTGCCAGGACTTACTTCTTCCGTAACTATAATGTCATCAGTGATTTTAGAATATTACAATGTGGTTGCTATTGTGTTGCCAGGGCATACCTATTCAGTTACTAAGGTGTACTGAGTGGTGTTTAGGATGTTGCTATATGGTTGCTATGGTGTAAAATGGACAAACCCAGCAATTGGGTTGTTTAACCCAGTGAATGGGTAGTTTTAACCCAGCGATTGGGTTGTGTTAACCCAGTGAATGGGTTGTTTTAACCCAGAGATTGGGTTACATGTTTGCTTAAACAACCCAATCGCTCGGTTTGTTACTAACCCTGCCAGGGCTTAACTCTTCAGTTACTAAGATGTCCTGAGTGGTGTTTAGAACGTTGCTACGTGGTTGCTATGGTGTTGCCAAGGCTTACCTCTTCAGTTACTAAGATGTCCTGAGTGGTAATAGAACGTTGTTATGTGGTTGCTATGGTGTTGCCAGGGCTTACTTCTGAGTGGTGTTGACAGCATCGTGAAACTCACGTAAGAGCACCAGAAAATGGTAAATAACACAATCTAAGAACGGGATAACATTCATTTCATTAAAGTAAACCTGAATAATTGCATTAGTGGTAGTGGCATCTTCAAGAATCTAAAATTCAATCCCTGTGTGCTGCTCTCTCTGCCAAGCTACTACAGAATTCACTAGAGTCCCTCCTGTCGGAGCACAGCGCGATCAATACGGCCCAGCGACTCGTGAATGATCCAACAGAGATGTGTTTAAGCCATCAAACACCTTCTAATCATCATGCAACAGGGACTTCAATTTACACTGGACTGTGTGTTCTCAGCCCGGTCGATTGTATCCGTCCCATCTACCGGCAGCGACAATTCTGTTCGAGTAGTCTTGCTACTATTTGGCCATAATAAGCCTCAAATTGATGATTAACCTTTGTAATCTAGCGAGCACATGGAAGACGGTGTGCTCTTGTCATCCGAGTGCCGGCGAGAAAGATGCTGCATTATCGTCGGTGGGAAAATTGAGGGGTTCGTGAGCAAATGAGGCTGCGTTATCTGCACAAAGCGTGCTCGAGTATAATGAAGACGCATCTCGAGAACGAAGAGTCTTTTAATAACAAAACAGGCTGTTTCACTGTATTGTGCAGGCTTTAATATATAAAAAAAAGTGTGCGTTAAGCGCCTATCCGTGAAGATAGAGGCTGTTATCTCGGGAAGTCGGGGACGGAGGTGAATTAGCATCTGTTGGCCATTGTTTATGGCACTCTATTATTTGGTAATCAGACATTAAATGAGTCATTTCTCTACATTTAACTGCGGCCGGTGAGCTAATGGCTTAATCTGACCATGTGGATGATTTTCTCTTGTTTACTCTGAATCACCATTAGACACACTATTCCTGACTGCAAATGAAGCAGGAAACAATTTCTACAAAACATGCTCTTTGACTTCTGAAAGGCTGACCAATCGCATATGCATCAATATGCTTTCGGCACGCTGTGATATTTGTCTGGCGGTTGTTTATAAAAGGCCTTTATCACAGGCCTTCATCGGTTGGTATTTCATATCTGTCATTTTTGTGTCCTTTACACATCACCGTGTCAAAGCGGCAGACATGCAACCTCCTTCATTATCTTGAAATCTCTAAGGACAGAAAATAAGATCTTTGTGCGGAGTCTCATTTCAATGAAATACATTTAAATTAAAATAAGGTCCTAAATTAAACCTTAATATATTCCACTCTGGGGGGGACGGAGGCAGAATCAGGGCATACTTCAAAAACATGACAAAATCAAGAGTAAAGTAAACTCTTAAAGTTCAGAAACTGTCATTTGTCAAAGGGTCACTGCCAATCTCAGTTAGTAAGTAATGTGAAAATAAATGAAGCTCCAAAATTCAAGATAAATCACAAGTTCAAAACAAATTACTACTACCCAGCTAACAAAAATACGCTCCCATTATGTTATAAAAACAGTATTTCTGAAATGTTCTCAACGTCCAGTGTTTTTCACAGAACACGTTTTTGCCAGAGGTGTAAAGAGTACCCAAACACCATACTTGAGTAAAAGTACAGATTCTGAAAATTACTTCCAATTAGGGCTGTCAACATTAACGTGTTAACGCATGCGATTAAAGTCCTTAACGCGTTGACGCATGCGATTAAAGTCCTTAACGTGTTAACGCATGCGATTAAAGTCCTTAACGTGTTGATGCATGCGATTAAAGTCCTTAACGCGTTGACGCATGCGATTAAAGTCCTTAACGCGTTGACGCATGCGATTAAAGTCCTTAGCGCGTTAACACATGCGATTAAAGTCCTTAACGTGTTAACGCATGCGATTAAAGTCCTTAACGCGTTAACGCATGCGATTAAAGTCCTTAACGCGTTGACGCATGCAATTAAAGTCCTTGACGCGTTGACGCATGCGATTAAAGTCCTTAACGCGTTGACGCATGCGATTAAAGTCCTTAACGCGTTGACGCATGCGATTAAAGTCCTTAACGCGTTGACGCATGCGATTAAAGTCCTTAGCGCGTTAACGCATGCGATTAAAGTCCTTAACGTGTTAACGCATGCGATTAAAGTCCTTAACGCGTTAACTCATGCGATTAAAGTCCTTAACGTGTTAACGCATGCGATTAAAGTCCTTAACGCGTTAACTCATGCGATTAAAGTCCTTAACGTGTTAACGCATGCGATTAAAGTCCTTAACGCGTTGACGCATGCGATTAAAGTCCTTAACGCGTTGACGCATGCGATTAAAGTCCTTAACGTGTTAACGCATGCGATTAAAGTCCTTAACGCGTTGACGCATGCGATTAAAGTCCTTAACGTGTTAACGCATGCTAACGTGTTAACGCATGCGATTAAAGTCCTTAACGCGTTAATGCATGCGATTAAAGTCCTTAACGTGTTAATGCATGCAATTAATTTAAAGTCCTTAACATGTTAACGCATGCGATTAAAGTCCTTAACATGTTAACGCATGCGATTAAAGTCCTTAACGTGGTAACGCATGCAATTAAAGTCCTTAACGCGTTGACGCATGCGATTAAAGTCCTTAACGTGTTAACGCATGCGATTAAAGTCCTTAACGCGTTGACGCTTGTGATTAAAGTCCTTAACGCGTTGACGCATGCGATTAAAGTCATTAACGCGTTAACTCATGCGATTAAAGTCCTTAACGTGTTAACGCATGCGATTAAAGTCCTTAACGCGTTAACGCATGCGTTTAAAGTCCTTAACGTGTTAACGCATGCGATTAAAGTCCTTAACGTGTTAACGCATGCGATTAAAGTCCTTAACGCGTTGACGCATGCGATTAAAGTCCTTAACGCGTTGACGCATGCGATTAAAGTCCTTAACGTGTTAACGCATGCGATTAAAGTCCTTAACGCGTTGACGCATGCGATTAAAGTCCTTAACGTGTTAACGCATGCTAACGTGTTAACGCATGCGATTAAAGTCCTTAACGCGTTAATGCATGCGATTAAAGTCCTTAACGTGTTAATGCATGCAATTAATTTAAAGTCCTTAACGTGTTAACACATGTGATTCATTTAAAGTCCTTAATGTGTTAACGCATGCGATTAAAGTCCTTAACGTGTTAACGCATGCGATTAATTTAAAGTCCTTAACGTGTTAACACATGCGATTAATTTAAAGTCCTTAATGTGTTAACGCATGTGATTCATTTAAAGTCCTTAATGTGTTAACGCATGCAATTAAAGTCCTTAATGCGTTAACGCATGCGATTAATTTAAAGTCCTTAACGTGTTAACGCATGCGATTAATTTAAAGTCCTTAACGCGTTAACACATGTGATTCATTTAAATTTAAATTTAAATTGTGATTTCATTTATCATTGTTGATCTGTACACATACTAAACACTGTGAATTCTGTAATGTATTTTTTAAATGAGTGCTTAGGTGTGTATACATTTATTATATATTATAATTATAGGACTCCTTATATTTGGTTATTTTGTGTCCTTTTGAAGTTTCCAATGATCCTTGAAGCTTAAGATACAGTTTTGTGAGAATCCCCCTTCAATCTGATTGTTTGCTTTGGATATAGTAAATTATGACAAATTAATGTGTTTAATAAGATACATGGCGTATACTTAATTTCACATTAAGTGTGCGATTAATCACACAACTAATGTTTGATTAATTGCGATTAATCACACAACCAATGTTCAATTAATTGTGATTAAGCGTGCAACAAATGTTCGATTAATCACGTTTAATCACACAACAAACGGTCGATTAATCACGGTTAATCACACAACAAACGGTCGATTAACCACGATTCAAACATTTAATCTATTGCCAGCCCTACTTCCAATACAAGTTAAAAGTCACCAATTCCAATACAACTTGAGTAAAAGTCTTTGAGTACCTGATTTTAACAGTACATAAGTATTTTACTCGTACTGAATATAGGCTCAAAGATGCCCTAGTGCTCAACACCTGAGAGACATGCCAGTGAAAATAAGAAACTATTGATTTGTAAGATGAGAAAATCTAAAATCAAAATAAAACTGAACACCTCAATACTGCAATAAATCAAGGTCGACACAACAGCCTCTTAAACGTCTACAAACTCTCAAGTCTCAGTGCAGCTCAAGTGCACAAAAAGGCCATAAGTGAACCAATATCCTTCAATATAGCGGATAAATAAAATAACGTTAACTCAAATTAAATAGTCAACTTGCACTGGATGTGCTGGATTCAGTCATGAACTCATCTCTTAAATCAAACACCTGCGATTCATCACCTGCCCACTCTGCATCGCATAAAGTAGCCTTGTTGAAATGTTTGGGTGACACACAAGATATAGTACCTGGCGAATGTGATTTCCCTTCTTTACAGCAGAAACATACCGCTGCAGAAAAAAATAAGGTGCCATACACAAATGGAATGGAATGGAATCATCACAAATGTATTGGAGTAAAATGTAAATGTCCTTATTCATAAATGTAGTCAAAGTACAAAAGTTGCTCATATATTTCATACTCAGTAAAACGTAGCCAACAAGATGCTTAAGTACTGTAACTAATTACATTTACTCAAATACTTTACAACACTGGATTTTGCTTCAAAATGTGCTCAAAATGCAAGACACAGGCAGTGGGAAAAAAATGCAAGGTTTTTTTTTTTTAACCCTCTGGTGCTCTTTGGACAGTTTTTACTTCGTCGGAATGGTATGAAACTTGGTAAAGGTTTTGGCACTTGCTGTGTGAACACAAAAGAAAGAAATCACAGACATGATTTAAAAAGGTTAAATGATCCTGGAAAAAAAAATAGTCATCCTTGTACTCCTCGCGTGCAAAAATTGGAAATTAATGTCATCTATTGGAAGCAGGGGCGGACTAGGGCAAAAAAGTGGCCCTGGACTTTCTGGCACAAAGCGGCCCATAATAACCGGCCAGCAACACGTCAAGCAGGTCACCTTCATTTATACAGCGCTTTTTACAACACAAATTGCTTCAAAGCAGCTTTACAGTGAGGATAGGACATTCATTTTGGTTTTGAAGAAAAGTTTTTCATCTCACCATAAACTCACCAGCTCATGCACAGAGCAATTTTAAACACCACATAATAACATAAAAATATAGATGCTATTTATACAGAAATATAATTTTTTTTTTTTATTGAAATGCTTATCATCAACATTAATGAAAGACTGGCATACTTCTTTAGGTTATAATTGGTCTTTCCTGGTGAACATGGCAATTAATAATTTAGATTTTTTTTATATATTTTCCATACAGTGAAGTCTAATATCACTAAAGATCAATATCTACCATAAAATCAGTCCATATAAAGCAATGCTATGGTCTAAGACAAAGATTTTATGGTGCCTTTCTAGAGGTTATTTGTCTTTTCAGGAGCTTGACATGTCATTTTATGGAATAGAGCTCCAACTGTTTAAAAATGATATTGGTCCTGAAGGTTTTTTTAATGAAAAATACATCATATGAGAATGATTAGTGAAGGATCATGTGACACTGAAGACTGGAGTAATGATGATAAATTCAGCTTTGACCACAGGAATACATTACACTTTACTATATATTCACAACAGCTAGAAATTGTATTCATATTTCTTAATATTGTGTTTTTAATCAAATAAATTCAGCCTTCTCCTTTCAAAAACATTTAAAAAGTCTGGCGGTATGCCAGGCGCTCTTTTTTTGATCGCCTTTTTTCGTATAATATCTTTTAGTAATTATCATAAATTAGGTATCATTCCAAAGCTTACAAACTCAAAATTCATCCGGTGAAAACCGTTTTGAAATCGGACATTGCGTTACCATGGAAACGGTACTTTGAATTATTCTAGCGGGCTCCTCCCCCTAGTGGGCGGTGTCATGTTTCATATTACAACTTTTATTTTAACTACTTTATAATCAAAATATTTTCTAATTTTGACAAAACACATATCGTCGGAAAGGTCTGAGTCTCAAGGTTCCATATTTGGTGACCGTTTTGTGATGGAAGTGATATTTGGACAGAAATTACAGGAAAATGCATCAAAAAAAACAATCAATGGAATTTCAATGTCACCCGGTGGCTATTTTTGGTAGAGCGCCCAAACAACATCTCATGGGGACTTTAATTTTTGTGATATCAACTTCAAATTTGGAACACAACTTGGTTAGACATATGGGTTTGTTTTTATAGTAATTTTAGATTAAAACGTTTTTGTAAAATAAATAATTTATACAAAATATAAAATATTTAGTACAGCATTTTTTATTTACAGTAAATTTAAACTTCCATAACTTTTTCATACTTTCATATTTTGAATTGCTTTCAGCATTACTTCAGCAATAATTTGCCGAGTGTCTGCTTTAAAACAACACCAAACTTCTGTATTCCAAAGCATTCTTGAATTATAGCCCTTTAAGTTTGGACAGTGCATTTTCATGTGTATTCTCAAAAAGGGGGGTGACAGTTAAGGGGTTAATTATTTCAAACTGTTGATTGCTAGTGTGTAAAATAATTCATGTGAACTAACTAGCATATTATAGCCTATATTTATTTTAGTATATGACAAGTTCCTTCACGGGGCTACTTGAATATGAAAATTTACAGTTTTACCACATTTTAGTGAAAATAATATTTTGAGTTTTATGAATCATTTTCAAATGACTGTGATATTACTGAAGAAAGCCTAAAAACAGACACACATTCACTCTGATGCTGAAAATTGCTAATGTTTCGATGTGCATTGTGTGTCGAATAACGTAAATGGCATTACAATCTGAGAAATTCGAAAAGGTCAGCAGTCGTTTGCATCCCTGCACTTTTTTGGATGTGAACAACCAACAATTGGGTTGTTTTAACCCAGGGAATGGGTCGTTTTAACCCAGCAGTTGGGTTAAATGTTTGCTTAAAACAACCCATTCACTGGGTTAAAACAACCCAATTGCTGGGTTAGTCCATTTTCAACCCAACTTGGTTTTTTTTAACTCCACTCGGTTTCTGTTGACAATAAATCCCGCCTCCTTCAATTTGATTGGATATCTCAAACATTTTGACATTGACGAGCACTTTTACACCACTGAGGCTGATCAGGCTAAATAGATTCAAGTTTTTCCCCTCAAGTAGGCCACGATTGCCAATCGTCTGGGCTGACAGAAGGATACAGACTAGGCTACGTAAATTTACTGTTATTTATTCTTCATATTTACGTAGCTACGGGCCAGGGAAAACTCCCAGGGCTCCTGATGGCCAGTCCGCCCCTGATTGGAAGCGTTTGGTACTGCGGCCAAACAAAATCTGTGTCTTTTGAATAAGGACTCTGTATTCTGTATAACTCTGGACTCTGAGTCTAAGTCTAAGGACTCTGTGTAACTGTATAAACGTAGACTCACAGCAGCCAATCACAGCAGAGTGGGCGTTTACACTGAAGTCTCACAGCAGCCAATCACAGCAGAGTGGGCGTTTACACTGAAGTCTCACAGCAGCCAATCACAGCGGTGGGCGTTTACACTGAAGTCTCACAGCAGCCAATCACAGCAGTGGGCGTTTACACTGAAGTCTCACAGCAGCCAATCACAGCAGTGGGCGTTTACACTGAAGTCTCACAGCAGCCAATCACAGCGGTGGGCGTTTACACTGAAGTCTCACAGCAGCCAATCACAGCAGTGGGCGTTTACACTGAAGTCTCACAGCAGCCAATCACAGCAGAGTGGGCGTTTACACTGAAGTCTCACAGCAGCCAATCACAGCAGTGGGCGTTTACACTGAAGTCTCACAGCAGCCAATCACAGCAGAGTGGGCGTTTACACTGAAGTCTCACAGCAGCCAATCACAGCGGTGGGCGTTTACACTGAAGTCTCACAGCAGCCAATATCAGCAGAGTGGGCGTTTACACTGAAGTCTCACAGCAGCCAATCACAGCAGAGTGGGCGTTTACACTGAAGTCTCACAGCAGCCAATCACAGCGGTGGGCGTTTACACTGAAGTCTCACAGCAGCCAATATCAGCAGAGTGGGCGTTTACACTGAAGTCTCACAGCAGCCAATCACAGCAGAGTGGGCGTTTACACTGAAGTCTCACAGCAGCCAATATCAGCAGAGTGGGCGTTTACACTGAAGTCTCACAGCAGCCAATCACAGCAGAGTGGGCGTTTACACTGAAGTCTTACAGCAGCCAATCACAGCGGTGGGCGTTTACACTGAAGTCTCACAGCAGCCAATCACAGCAGAGTGGGCGTTTACACTGAAGTCTCTCAGCAGCCAATCACAGCAGTGGGCGTTTACACTGAAGTCTCACAGCAGCCAATATCAGCAGAGTGGGCGTTTACACTGAAGTCTCACAGCAGCCAATATCAGCAGAGTGGGCGTTTACACTGAAGTCTCACAGCAGCCAATCACAGCAGAGTGGGCGTTTACACTGAAGTCTCACAGCAGCCAATCACAGCAGAGTGGGCGTTTACACTGAAGTCTTACAGCAGCCAATCACAGCGGTGGGCGTTTACACTGAAGTCTCACAGCAGCCAATCACAGCAGAGTGGGCGTTTACACTGAAGTCTCTCAGCAGCCAATCACAGCAGTGGGCGTTTACACTGAAGTCTCACAGCAGCCAATATCAGCAGAGTGGGCGTTTACACTGAAGTCTCACAGCAGCCAATATCAGCAGAGTGGGCGTTTACACTGAAGTCTCACAGCAGCCAATCACAGCAGAGTGGGCGTTTACACTGAAGTCTCACAGCAGCCAATCACAGCAGAGTGGGCGTTTACACTGAAGTCTCACAGCAGCCAATCACAGCAGAGTGGGCGTTTACACTGAAGTCTCACAGCAGCCAATCACAGCAGAGTGGGCGTTTACACTGAAAACTCACAGCAGCCAATCACAGCAGTGGGCGTTTACACTGAAGTCTCACAGCAGCCAATCACAGCGGTGGGCATTTACACTGAAGTCTCACAGCAGCCAATCACAGCGGTGGGCGTTTACACTGAAGTCTCACAGCAGCCAATCACAGCAGAGTGGGCGTTTACACTGAAGTCTCAGCAGCCAATCACAGCAGAGTGGGCATTTACACTGAAGTCTCAGCAGCCAATCACAGCAGAGTGGGCGTTTACACTGAAGTCTCACAGCAGCCAATCACAGCAGAGTGGGCGTTTACACTGAAGTCTCACAGCAGCCAATCACAGCAGAGTGGGCGTTTACACTGAAGTCTCACAGCAGCCAATCACAGCAGAGTGGGCGTTTACACTGAAGTCTCACAGCAGCCAATCACAGCAGAGTGGGCGTTTACACCGAAGTCTCACAGCAGACACGCCCCTTCAAACAGATCTAAAATCTAAACAACATTTGAAGTAAAAATCATATTAACATGATAAATGCACCTCAGGAAACATTATACAACACTAAAACAATGCAGTTCATGACCCCTTTAATGGTTTCTCCAAATCACTGACCCCAAGTACCACTAGAATAAAAACGTGACCGCCATGCGTCTGCTCAAGCACAGGCTTATTAGTTTTTACTTGAGTACTTTAAAAAGTTTCCTCTGGAGTGATGCACCTCTACTTTTGAAAACTACCAGCTTTACTTTATCCACTGTTCCATGAAAAAAAAACCTTTTATGAAAGCCTGAAAAAAAAAAAAAAATAATAATAATAATGAATCCAGTAACACAGAATGGAAAATCTAAGACGTGCAGCGTAATAAAGTAAGCCGCAAAATCAAATGACTGCTGTTTCTATGAGCTTTAATCTCTGGGTAATTTCATTTCACACAACACAGTACTAAACACTGCAACACTAGAACAATATTTTGGCTCCCGCCTCTCGCAGGTATTTGAGAAACGGAGCCATTAAACACACACACCTATTGTCTAATTGTGCAGCTGAATCTTAACATGTGGAGATTTGTAGGGCGAAATAAAGAGCAACACAACATGAGGTAAAGGAGGCTTTCTCTCTGATCCGAGGAGAAAACGAAAGCCATGAATAAATGTCTTTTCGCTCATCAAGTGGAATGATAAATTCACCCCATAATGCATCTGCCTCGGAATTCGTGATGAAAAAATATTTTAAATTAGGTGTCAAAAGCCTCATACTCAACAACTCCCTCTCAAACTGCACTCCAAACGCGCTGCCGCCCAATTATTCGGAAATGACAGCAAATTGAACGGAAGAAAGCACAAAGCCGTCATTGCGAGGCTCATATCCAGGAAGCCTCATCGGAATACATATAGCATTAATGAGTCTGTCCCATCAGCACGGCTCGCGTGAGATCATCTGATGCTCTGCGAGGGAACACAATCCATACACTCATCCAGATGCACTGCACAGCCAACGTAAGACTAGGGACGGGAATCATTATTCTGGTTCCCATTTCAGTTCTGGTTCTTTAAAAGGATAGTTCAGCCCCAAAATAAAACTCAGCCTCATGTCATTCTAAACCCGTATGACTTCTGAAGGAGATGTTAAGCATCTTTAACATACAATGACCAGCGGCTACAAAATACAAAAGTATTGGGACGTGATCGCTCGGTGGACACCTGTGCAATAAGTCCAAATATTATACTAAATATTCCACGCTCAACTGTTAGTGGTGTTATAACAACTTGGAAGCGATTGGGAACAACAGCAACTCAGCCACGAAGTGAAATCACAGAGCGGGGTCAGCGCATGCTGAGGGTCACAGAAGTGCCAACTTTCTGCAGAGTCAAGAGCTCCAGACCTCCAAAAACTTCATTCATCACCAAGTGCAATGCAAAGCATGTGATGCAGTGGGGTAAAACGCGCCGCCACTGGACTCTAGAGCTAGTATTCTCTGGAGTGACCAATCACGCTTCTCGGTCTGGCAATCCGATGGACGAGTCTGGGTTTGGCGGTCGCCAGGAGAACGGGACTTGCCTGGCTGCATTGTGCCAAGTTTAAAGTTTGGTGGAGGGGGGATTATGGGGTGGGGTTGTTTTTCAGGGGTTAGTTCCAGTGAAAGGAACTCTTAATGCTTCACCAATTTCATGCTCCCAACTTTGTGGGACCAGTTTGGGGACGGCCCCTTCCTGTCCCAGCATGACTGACCAGTGACCAAAGCGTCTCCATAAAGACATGATGAGCGAGTTTGGTGTGGAGGAACTGGAGTCCTGACCTCAATACGATAGAACAGCTTTGGGATGAATTAGAGCGGAGACTGAGAGTCAGGCCTTCTCGTCCAACATCAGTGCCTGACCTCACAAATGCACTCCTAGAGGAATCCCCATAAACACACTCCTAAACCCTGAGCCTTCCCAGAAGAGCTGAAGCTGTTAGAGCTGCAAAGTGCGGCCAACTCCATATTAAACCCTACGGATGAAGAATGGGACGTTCATGTGCATGTAAAGACAGGCGTCCCAAAACTTTTGGCAAAACAGTGTATATCATGCATCCCTATAAACGATTGTCGATTAATCATTAGCATCACAAGGTGTTGGGTATATTTGCCATAATTGATTAACCATTGCACAGACAGTGGTTGCAGCATTTGTGGTTCATAGGGATGCACCGATATGAACATTTTGGCCGATACGATACTTCTTTATATTTGAAAGCCGATAACCGATATATCGGTTGATAAATCTAAATCCAATTTTTTATATAATTTTTGAGAGCCTGAATACAAAAACAAAAGTCTAACCAAGAAAAATCCACGTCCCAAACACACAATTACAATGTTCTCATTATAATTTTATGTAGCCGATATGACAGACTCGCGTTGCACATGTTAAATTAACCATATTGCCCTTTTTAAAGGGATAGTTCACTCAAAAACGAAAATGTTATGTTTTTCTGCTTACCCCCAAGGCATGTAGGTGTGTTTGTTTCTTCAGTAGAACACAAATGATGATTTTTAACTCCAACCGTTGCAGTCTGTCAGTCGTATAATGAATGTGAATGGGGTCTAATTCTATTAGAGTAAAAAAAAACAAGAACGGTATTTATGCTATTATTTCACCTCATATCAGACGAATGTCATCAGCTCTCCAGACTGCCATAACTTCCTGCGAATAAGGTCAAAATACCAGCGCGATCATAGATATATACATAGATGCCTCATTAGTGCCTGCGCGGATCGGTCAAATGAGGAATCTACGTATATATTTCTATGATCACGCTGGTATTTTGACCTTATTCGCAGGAAGTTATGGCGGTCTGGAGAGCTGATGACAATCGCCTGATATGAGATGAAATAATAGCATAAATACAGTTCGTTTTTTCGCAGAAACCGATCTTTTCGTGTCTTAAGACATCAATGTGTCGCCATGAGCCCCAGAGTTTAATTTGAAGTTGTCTGTGCATGTTTTTTTTACTCTAATAGAATTGTACCCTATTCAAATGCATTATACGGTTGGAATTAAAAATCTTCATTTGTGTTCTACCGAAGAAACAAAGACACCTACATCTTGAACGCCCTGGGGGTAAGCAGAAAAACATAAAATGTTCGTTTTTGGGGGAACTATCCCTTTAAGGTGATTCCAATCATATTTAAAGCAATTCAAAACCATCATGGCGAACATCTGAAGTGTATCAGCTGAAGGAAATATTACATTATCCATCTGCTTTAATATATCGGCCTAATTACCTTATTGGGCAGATACCGATAATCGGCCGATACCGATACGGTGGCCGATATATATTGTGCATCCCTGGTATAATGTCCATATTCAAAGGATACACTTTATAAGAGCTTTTATTTTTGTCTTTTTTCTAGTCTGAAAACTCACACTCACATAATTTTTTAGCACAAGATGTTCAAGAACAAGATGAACATCATAATAATTCACTTTTGTTGTTTTTAAAAACTACTCACTAAGGTGAAGGTGGTGAAGTAAAGGCCCTGTACTCTCATGAATAATGCAGTTAGGCTCAAATATGCAAATCTATGTATTAGCCTAGTTATTCTCCAAGCCGTAACTTACAGCAGGTTATCTATTATATATGAACGAGACTTGGAATGGACGGCTCGTTGGCGGCTAACTTCACCACGTCTCCATGCACAACCGCGCAGTGCTGGATAACTTGTGATCCAGCTCCAAAATGCTAATGTCTACTTGACTAATAAATGACATCCTGTGAGAATTAGCTAGTCCGCGGATATGTCAGGCAGCTATTACAGACAATGATGTCGTTTGGTTTGGTTTGGTTTGGGAGGCTTGTGAGACGGACTGAGGCGAAGCGTAGCGCTGTAGCTAATCCTTCCATTTTCCCTAAAGGGCTAATCAGGAATCTGCTCCGACTGATCCCATCCATCTACATCTGAGGCAATTTAACAGAAAGAGTTCACGAGGAGTCTCAGCGGGCACCAAATGAGCCGAATCTAGGCCAAACTTTTAAAGACATGTATGGCTAAGTTAATATGTGGGCTGCATAGGGAGGAAAAGGGTTTTACATGCAAAAGAAGGAACATTTTCACCAGCAGATGCAAGTGTTCAGCAACTTTCAGTTTCACGAAAGATCCCAACAGAGAAGTACTGGCTACTGAGAGCATGAAACCATCAAAAGTCAAGAGATTTTAAGAAACTAAGTAGTTAATAATAATCGTGCAGTTCATGGTAATATTAATACACTGCAATCTTTGCGTGTTGCCTTGGTAAAATTTTGTTCCAAAGCACCAGTGTTGGTAGAGATGTGAACTTACATAAATCCCCATAATTGATCATTGTTCAAATTAACAATCAATTAATCAATTAATCGTTAACCATAACCTCTTAAATCCAAAGTATGTGCGCTACTAAGTTATCATGTTTCTTAACCAACACAAATAGGTGCCTTTTTAAAGCCTAGAAGCTTGGCTTTACAGTGAATATATTATGACCATCACTTTACAAGAGCATTAAAAATTCCTGATATATTAGATATTGCATGAAAATCAATGCTTTAGATGAAAATATGATCTGTAAAATCATCATACATAACAGATAGACTTGTGTCATATATTGTTGACAAGGTCTAAACTAGCAGAACACAACAAGCATATCTGGTTGAGTTAGAGACCGAACTATACCAAGTATTTGTATGAGCCGACGCACATGTTGTGATCATGACGCAGTGTTTTCCGATGCAATGGAAACTGTATCTTGGGTATGGACGATGTGTAGAGACACTGTTTTACAGCTGGAGCACGCTTGGATTGGTTTGACAGGTCTTGATTATCATGCGCTATAGAATAGAAGTGCAGAGCTGGAAGATCATCACTCTAATGTGTGAGCTAATGTACACTTACTCTAATCAGGGCTGTAACCACCATAGACAATGAGGGGGACAAGTCCCCTCCCAATAATTAGAAATGGCCAAAATTGTGCACTCCATTACGCAGCGCTCTGTATGTTAGGATGACAAAAAGGTTTAAAAGTGACATTTTTAGTCTGGTCTGGCTCAGATCTAATGGCGCTCAATGTCAAAATGATTGAGATGGCCAATCAAATCAAAGTAGGCGGGGTTTATGTTCTCTTTTGGTTCGTTCACAGTCTTCACACTGATGAGTGCGTCAATCTATCACTAAATGCCATTGCGGGGACGCTATTCTTTCCAGTGAAATCACAAAACAAAATGCACACAAACGTGTCCATGCTCTTTAATATACAATCAGTGAACATCTTTGATTTTAATAAAGAAAAAAGACTATATGAGGGCGGATTAGAACCTGTAACCATCGACACGGTTTACAAAGATTCTACCACCAGACCACTAAGGAATTCGATTGTTAAAGGTCCCATTCTTCGTGATCCCATTGTTCAAACTTTGGTTAGTGTGTAATGTTGCTGCTAGAGCATAAATAATACCTGTAAAATGATAAAGCTCAAAGTTCAATGCCAAGCGAGATATTTTATTTAACAGAAGTTCCCTTTCAAAGCCTACAGCGAATGGCTGGCTTGGACTACATCCTGGTACTTCCTGCTTTAATTACGTCAGTAGAGCAGTAGAACAGACTAACCTCCGCCCACAAGAAAACGCGAAAAAAGGGGGCGTGGTCTTGTTGCTGTCCCACGTGGAGAAGAGGACGTCGCGTGGAGAAAAGGAAGTGCTGCGTTTCAGTGTGTTTGTCGCTATGTCGTCGAGACGCTGTTATTTTCATCCCGGAGTCAAATCACCTTTGTTTGACTTTCCCAGGGACGCTGTAGAGATTATTAAGCGCGTATATATCTCCCGTTAAGAGGCGTGACCTTTCCACGTGCGCTAAGCTGCTGTCGAATCACAACACAGGACCGTGCTACGTTCGCTAAGCTGCTGTCAAATCGCAACACGGGAACCGCTGACACAATCAGAACTCGTTACGTATTTCTGAAGGAGGGACTTCATAGAATAAAGGAAGTCTTCAGTCGTTTGTAGGACAGTGAAAACAGCGGTGTACAGATAAGTAAATTGTGTTAAAAATACAGGTTTTTTTTACATGTGAAACATGAACACGTTATATTGCACACTGTAAACACAATCAAAGCTTAAAAAAAAAAACACGAAGAACGGGACCTTTAATAGCGGATCTATGTATTTATTCACTAATGGGAAGAATCTCGAGACTAATAATATTTTTTTCAAATATTGTTTGCCAATAGTTCTGTTCTGTTTCTTTATGCTTTTTCTGTTTCTTTATGCTTTATAAAAATAAAACAAATTGGTCCCCCCAAATGTTCAAGGCATTGTTACGGCCTTGACTCTAATGATCACCTTAATTGACCATCGATAAGTTATAGATTCAATTACGGCATTGAATTGATTATAAAATGCCAAAATTTTGGTTGATACCGATAACCGATAATTCTTTATATTTGACAGCCGATAACCGATATATTGGCAGATAAATCTAAATACATTTTTTTATAAATTTTTTTAGAACCTGATTACAAAAACAAAAGTCTCAGCATTAAAAGCCACGTACCAAGCACACAATTATAATGTTTTTATTATAATTTTATGTAGCCGATATGACAGACTTTGTATTTTCCATTTTGAAGAGATTCCAATCATATTTCAAGCAATTCAAAACCATCATGACGAACATCTGAAGTGTCTCAGCTGAAGGAAATAATACATTATTTATCAGCTTTAATATAACAGCCAAATATTCTTGGGCCGATAACGGGCCGATAACGATAACATTAAAAATGAGCATTGGCTGATACCGATATGGTGGCCGATATATCATGCATGCCTACTATTGACGACTTCTGCTTCTGAGAACCCCAAAAATGTGAAAGGGTTCATGATTTGTATAAAATTTATAAACTCAAAAAGCACTAATATATTCAAAACCAAAAATGTGGACTGTGCATTGACAAGACTGTTGGCAGACTTTAGAAATGTGGAAAAAATAGCCAAATGATTATCAGATCATCTTAAAACATCACAAAATCACCAAATTATCACTCGCTGCTGTTAGGGATGCACCGATATGAACATTTTGGCCGATACCGATAATTCTTTAATATTTGACAGCCGATAACCGATATATCGGCCGATATATCTAAATCCCAATTTTTTTTTAATTTTTGAGAGCCTGAATACAAAAAAAAGACTCGTCCCAAGCACACAATAATAATATTTTTATATTAATTTTATATAGCCGATATGACAGACTTGCATGTTGCATTAACTGTATTTTCCATTTTGAAGAGATTCCAATCATATTTCAAGCAATTCAAAACCATCATGATGAACATCTGAAGTGTCTCAGCTGAAGGAAATAGTACATCATTCATCTGCTTTAATATATCAACTAAATCTGGACGATAATGATAACATAAAAAATGAACATATATTGGCCGATACCGATATGTTGGCCGATATATCGTGCATCCCTATAATCGATTGTCAATGAATCGTTTTGGGTATATTTGCCATGATTCGTTGCAGTATTTGTGGTTGATAGGGATGCACAGATTTGGCCGATACCGATAACCGATAATTCTTTATATTTAAAACCGATAACCGATATATCGGTCGATAAATCTTTTATATAATTTTTTTGAGCCTGATTACCAAAACAAAAGCCTCACCATTAGAAGCCATGTCCCAAGTACACAATAAGAATGTTTTCATTATACTTTTATTAGCATCCCTAGGTGTTGGGTATATTTTCCATGATTGAATAACCATAGCCCCGACAGTCGTTGCAACATTTGGTGTTTATAAACCAGCAAGGTGCAGAAAAAGCAATGCCATCTGCGACCGAAACTGTGTGCTTAGCTTCCTTTGGATTTCGAAAGGGTCCATAAGTCAGAGAATTGTGCTCAGACAAAGACTGCCTTTAAGCGCTGCGAGATCTGAGAGGAAAAGCAAAGAGCATCCCTCAGGGGCTAATCTGTATTTGCCCAGTTCAGCATTAACCATATAAAAGAGAGTTCAATAAGTCGCAGAACAAAACTCAGCTGAGAGCCCTGACGTGTCTGGCCTGAGGGCGTCGCATGAGTTACACATCGCCAGCAGCAAGCGGCTCACACGGCCATGACAAATGACTCCTCTAGTCATGGCATATTACCATGCTCCTGCCCGTCTCTGTAGAATCCTTCCAGAAGCCTGCCAGGTGCAAGAACGTCTCATTCTTTTAGCACTAGAATATTTTGATGTATTATTCATTTAGGTTGTAGTCCCTCTCATTGCGATGCAAAACGAGCTAAATGAGGCGAATCTCTCGAAACCTGTCACAAACACGTATAGATCATATTTCACCCCCGGATCGAAAGAAAAAATAAGATATTATATTATGCAGAAAGAAAATGAAGCCAATTTTTGTGATGTGCATGCCAATTCTCAGTGGAAAAATATCTCAGTGCTGTAACAAATTACTGATCCTGAATTTCATGTATGGGCAACAACACTTTACAATAAGGTTGCATTTGTTAACATTAGTTACATAACTAAACCATTTATTAATGTTAATGTCAAAATTTTCCGATGCATTATTAAAATCAAAAGTTGTATCTGCTATGTAAGGGATAATCCACGGCTAGCTGTGCATTAAATGATTAATGCACGGCGTAGAGGCAAAGAACTGTGTATTAAAATTGATTAAAGCACAGCTAGCCGTGGATTATTCCGCTTTTACCATGGTCATTTGCCAGCATTGACAACTTAAAGCTGCTATTGATGTTTGCAGCGCAATAACTGACTGGACGAGTTAAAATGATGGTTATTTTTGTCAATTGCGGCTCGCGAGATCTAGGATTCTGCCCGCTTTAAATCAGACACCGAGATAAAGTAGTGCCTAAGATTGCATGTATTTGAATGAATGAATTATAGCATGTTTGAATTAATTATAGAGAGAGAGAGAGAGAGAGAGAGAGAGAGAGAGAGAGAGAGAGAGAGAGAGAGAGAGAGAGAGAGAGAGAGAGAGAGATTCATACCTTCATTTGTTCAGCGTCTCTCTCTCTCTCTCTCTCTCTCTCTCTATTAGCAAGCAATTTTGCTTTTAAAAGACGTCTAATAGCCGTCCAAACACGTCTAGGCTAAAACAAGGCCAAATTTAGGCTGTCAGTGAAAATGTAATAGACGTCAAACCAAAGCCCAAGAATACACTCGTCGTCTAGAACATGACCATGTCAAAGAAATGAAATCAAACACCTTTGCTCACATGATGGAATATCATACAACTCACAAGTTATTTTGGCAAAAACGACATGTAACTAAATTCAAGGTTATTTTAGCTAGATGTGGGTTACTCATAACCGGACTATAGTTAACCGAGACGCTGAAATGATGGCTATTGCTTGCTGGGTAACAACACAGATAAGAGTTTAATTGTTAAAAATAGCAGTGACGCTGGGAAATATAATGTAGTGATTGCGTAGCGAAGCTATTTTACTGGTTATTATTAAAAGTAACGTGGAGCTTTTAAAAAAAGTTTCTGTCTCCGTTTCTGCACTGATGAAATGATTCTGTGGTGAAGTAAATACCACAGAAAAAAACCCAAATGTAATTTCTACATGAAAAAGTGCAGGCAAGAATTAAAAACTACACTCTAAAAAATGCTGGGTTAAAAACAACCCAAGTTGGGTTGAAAATGGACTAACCCAGCAATTGGGTTGTTTTAACCCAGCGTTTGGGTTAAATGTTTGCTTAAAACAACCCAATCGCTGGGTTAAAACAACCCAACAGCATTTTTTAGAGTGTAAGTAAATTCTATAACAGTCCTCAATTCAAGCGTAAATATATCATTATAAAATTAAATAAAACTACTCAACTTTTGTGATACTGGTGTTCCCATCATGCACTGGGGCTTGAATAATTAATCAGGTTGATTTTCCGCTCTATTTACACTGCTTTATCGTTGCTTTAGTAGTTAGGTTTAGCAACTTGCCATGTTTCTACTCTAAATGACACATTCATACTTGAAAATGATCCTTCGAATGTTAAAGTCACTGTGCACCAAGGATTGATATCTGTGTGTTCGGGTGGGGACTGAGTTTACTATTTAGTAGATCTACTGTACTATTTATGTTATGTTTCTAAGTAAAGCATGCAGTTTAACCTCTTAACTGTCACCCCCCTTTTTGAGAATACACATGAAAATGCAAAGGGCTGTAATTCCAGAATGCGTTGGAATATAGACCTAAGTTTGGTCTTGTTTGAAAGCAGACACTCGGCGGATTAGTGAAAGCAATTCAAAATATGAAAGTATGAAAAATTTATGGAAGTCAAAATGTACTGTAAATAAAAAATCCTGTCCTAAATATTTTTTATTTTATATAAAATATATATTTTACAAAACTGTTTTAATCTAAAATTACTATAAAATCAAAGCCATATGTCTAACCAAGTTGTGTTCCAAATTTGAAATTGATATCACAAAAATTAAAGTCCCCATGAGATTTTGTTTGGGCGCTGTACCAAAAATAGCCACCGGGAGTCACACATTCCATTGATGGTTATTTGATGCATTTTCCTGTAAATTTCTGTCCAAATGTCACTTCCATCACAAAACGGTCACCAAATATGGATACCTTTCCGACGATATGTGTTTTGTCAAGATTAGAAAATATTTTGATTATAAAGTAGTTCAAATAAATGTTGTAATATGAAACATGACACCGCCCACTAGGGGAAGGAGCCTGCGAGAAGAATTTAAAGTACCATTTCCATGGTAACGCAACATCCAATTTCAAAATGGTTTTCACATGAGGAATTTTGAGTTTGTAAGCTTTCGAATGATACCTAATTTATGATAATTACTAAAATGTATGATTCGAAAAAAAGGCGATCAAAAAAAGAGCACCAGGTGACAGTGACAGTTAATAGGTTAAAAGCGTGGTTTAATTCAGTGTTATATCGTTTGAGTAAAAAGTATTGCAAAGGAAACTTCAAATAAGTAGAAATAACTCAACCTTTTGCCAAGTTCAAATGACTTATTTTCTTTGTTAATTGTACTTAAGCTATGTTAAGCTATGGAATAGTCTGGGGCTCGAACATAAACAATGTAAAAGCATTCATCAATTTAAAGCACTGTATAAACAGAAGGTCTTGTCTCATTATAAGGAGTGCGTGGTTTAATCGTGTGGTGTAAAATCATGTATACAGAGTCTGTGTTATCTTACCTTTTAGGTATTCTGATTACCATTGTTGGTATTACTATAATAGTATAGATCTATGAATTCACAGTCTGTGTTATCTTACCTCGTAGGTATTCTGATTATCATTGTTGATATTATCATAATTGTTACATGCGGTAATATATGGTGTGTATCTAAGGAATGTGTGTTTTTTGTTTTGCTTTTTGGGGGGATTTCCCCATGAGTTTTTCTCATATGAATATATATCAAATTGTAATGGAATGTTTGGATAATGTCAATAATTAAGGAAGCACTACCTTTGTTTATCTTTGTAATTTTTTTTGTTTGTTTTGTTTTTGTTTTTTTCCTTTTCTTGTTTTGTTGTTTTTCCTGTATGTTTAAATTGTAACCGGGGTGGGTTTAAATAAGTTAACTTCTACCCACTCCTTTTCGAGCAACAGTTGGAATTGTGATGTTAAAGTATGATGAATTTAACTAGTTGTACAGACTAATCATAATGCTTCTTTATTGCCTTTGTTATGCGTCTTTATATATTGCTCGAAATAAAAATAAATTCATTCATTCATTCATTCATACTTAACTTGGTTAAAGGATGAGTTCTCATCTTGGATGAGATGGGGGGGAATGGGGTGAGTAAATCATGTTCATTTTGAAGTGAACTCCTCCTTTAATGCATTGACTAATGGGAGCTGATTGTAAAGTTTCGGGGGTGAAACACGAGCAGGATATTCCATCGCGCTAAACCAGCAGAAATAACACAAACTGGCTGGCCAGATCCAAAGACATCTGGACGGCAAACTCCCCAACACAATCTGCTCCTGTAACAACTGCACGTCTGTACATCCCAACTCCAGCAGGAGAATATTAATTATCAGCAGACATTAAGGCCTGCAGATTGAATCTGGCACACATTAAAGTCGAGCGTGTTACCACGAGAGCTCGAGGACCTCCTGAGGGGAAACACGTCGAGATTTTCTCTCCCAAAAAGAGCAGAATACATTTACATGCTTAACAATGTGCCGTTCCCTCAGCTAGCAATTTTCCTCCTTTAATTCAACTAACACAATCTCATCAAATATTAATATCGCTCTTGAGTCGTCTCCGACGGAATGCAGGAGATTACGGAGAAATAAAACAAATGCTTCCGTTCGGATGAATCTAACATGATTCCCGGGGATTATTATTTGCTCTTATCAAGGACGCTGTGCATCTTGATGTTCAGTCTGGTATTATTAATGCAGTTTTGCTCTGCTAATCATGTCTTACACAAAAAATACATTTGATGCAGTTTTCAATTCAGGGCTGCGTGTTCTTTTAAACGCAGCAAATTTCTTTCTGTAATTAGGTAATTAGCTGTACTAATCTCTAAACTTTTAATCTAATAAAGGAAATGCTTGCGTTCCAATGTGATTCATTTTCCTCCGATGTCAGTTCTGGCACTCTCTCTGTGATGATGGCAATAAAACATGACTGGCACGTCTAACTGTGAAGCATTTACATCTTCAGTTTTCTGAGTTTACATCTTGCAATTCTGAAATGTTTTATTTCCCGGAAATTCTGGGTTTACATCTTGCAATTCTGAGGTTTGTTTACATCTCTCAATTTTGACTTATTTTCTTGGAATTCCGAGTTTACATCTTGCAATTCTGAATTTTTTTATTTCCCAGAATTCTGAGTTTACATCTCGCAAATCTGACTTTTTTTCCCCCTGGAATTCCCAGTTTACATCTTGCAATTCTGGTGTTTTTCTTGGAATTCCGAGTTTACATCTTGCAATCCTGATATTTTTTTTCCTGGAACTTCAAGTTTACATCTTGCAATCCTGAAATGTTTTATTTCCCAGAATTCTTAGTTTACATTTCGTAATTCTGACTTTTTTTCTTGGAATTCCGAGTTTACATCTTGCAATCCTGACATTTTTTTTCCTGGAAATTCTGGGTTTACATCTTGCAATTCTGAGGTTTGTTTACATCATTTGACTTAAATTCTCGGAATTCCAAATTTATGTCTAGCAATCCCGAGATTACATCTTGCAATTCTGAATTTTTTTATTTTCCAGAATTCTGAGTTTACGTCTTGCAATCCTGACATATTTTATTTCCTCGGAATTACGAGATTACAGCTTGCAATTAAAAAAAAAAGTATTTCCCAGAATTCTGAGTTTACATCGCGCAATTCAGACTTTTTGTCTTGGAATTCTAAGTTTAAATCTTGCGATCCTGAATTCCGAGTTTACAACTTGCATTTCTAACATTTTTTATTTCCTGAAATTCCAAGTTTACATCTTGCAATCCTGACATTTTCTATTTCCTGGAATTCTGAATTTACATCTTGCAATTCTAATATTTTTTATTTCCTGCAATTCCGAGTTTACAACTTGCAATTTTGATGTACTTTCTTGGAATTTCGAGTTTACGTCTTGCAATTCTGTCATTTTTTTATTTTCCAGAATTCTGAGTTTACATTTCGTAATTCTGACTTTATTTCCTGAAATTCCAAGTTTACATCTTGCAATCCTGACATTTTTTATTTCCTGGAATTCTGAGTTTACATCTTGCAATTCCAATATTTTTCCCCAGAATTCCTAGTTTACAACTTGCAATTTTTATGTACTTTCTTGGAATTCCGAGTTTACGTCTTGCAATTCTGTCATTTTTTTATTTTCCAGAATTTTGAGTTTACGTCTTGCAATTCAGACTTTTTAATCAGAATTCTGAATGTACATCTCACAATTTTGACTTATTTTCTCGGAAATCCGAGTTTACATCTTGCAATCCCAACATTTTTTATTTCCTGGAATTCCGAGTTTACATCTTGCAATCCCAACATTTTTTATTTCCTGGAATTCCGAGTTTACAACTTGCAATTTTGATGTACTTTCTTGGAATTTCGAGTTTACGTCTTGCAATTCTGTCATTTTTTTATTTTCCAGAGATCTGAGTTTACATCTTGCAATTCTAATATTTTTCCCCAGAATTCCTAGTTTACAACTTGCAATTTTGATGTACTTTCTTGGAATTCCGAGTTTACGTCTTGCAATTCAGACTTTTTAATCAGAATTCTGAATGTACATCTCACAATTTTGACTTATTTTCTCGGAATTCCGAGTTAACATCTTGCAATCACAACATTGTTTATTTCCTGGAATTTCCGAGTTTACAACTTGCAATTTTGATGTACTTTCTTGGAATTCCGAGTTTACATCTTGCAATTCTGTCATTTTTTTATTTTCCAGAATTCCGAGTTTACATCTTGCAATTCTGTCATTTTTTTATTTTCCAGAATTCTGAGTTTACATCTTGCAATTCTGGTGTTTTTCTTGCAATTATTTGTTTACATCTCACAATTCAGACTTTTTTTATTTCATGAACATTCACAACAAACTAGTCTTGGCCCTGTGTTCAGAAAACCATAACAATCCGGCCAAATTTTAATCCAAGTAATGCTCCGATATATCCAGTGAAGTAAACCTCAACCCCTGCCTTTATCCAAAAACAGCCTTTATGTTCTCAACAGTCTAGTTTAGTCAAATCAGCAGCTGCCTGTGATGATGAGCCACGGCTCTGAAGTGCATGTTCAATACTGGACATCTGAAGCATTCCTCCGGCATTCACAACAGCTGCGTGCATTAAGCATTTAGTCAACTCGTGGACATCTCAGAGTCAGCGTTCGAGCGTACCGCTGGGATGCGGGGCTCATTTTAACGGTTCCCCTGGAGACGGATCAAACCCGGTGCTTTCATCCACAAATTAATCATATGTGGCACAGTCAGGAAATCTTTACATTTGCTTTAAACCTGATCAGATTTGCTGGTGAACTAAAACATTCGCACTTAAAGGGTTAGTTCCCCCAAAAAGGAAAATTCTGTCATTAATGACTTACCCTCATGTCGTTCTACACCCGTCAGACCTCCGTTCATCTTCAGACACAAATGAAGATATTTTAGTTGAAAGCTGATGTCTCTGAAAGGCCTCCATTGGCTCAATGCACGGTTCACTCTCAAGACCCTTAAAAGACACTAAAGACGTCGTTACAAAGTCCATCTCACTACAGTGGTTCTAAAATAACTTTATGAATCGGCGAGAATAGTTTTTGTGCGCAAAAAACCCTAAATAACGACTTACATAGTGATGACGATTTCAAAACACGGCCTCATGAAGCTTCGAAGCGTTATGAATCAGTGAGTCGATTGATGATTCAGGTCACGTGTCAAACCGCCAAACTGCTGAAATTTGGCGATTCAAACTGCTGATTCGACTCACTGATTCATAACGCTTCGAAGCTTCATGAGGCCGTGTTTTGAAATCGTCATCACTATATAAGTCGTTATTTAGGGTTTTTTTGCGCACAAAAACTATTCTCGCCGATTCATAAAGTTATTGTAGAACCACTGTAGTGAGATGGACTTTGTAACGACGTCTTTAGTGTCTTTTAAGGGTCTTGATAGTGTAAAGTGCATTGAGCCAATGGAGGCCTTTCAGAGCATCAGATTTACACTAAAATATCTTCATTTGTGTCTGAAGATGAACGGAGGTCTGACGGGTGTCCAACGACATGAGGGTAAGTAATTAAGGACAGAATTTTCATTTTTGGGTGAACTAACCCTTTAATTGAAAGCCTAAAATTCAACGAGCCGCCAGCCTTCCCAAGACAAGCCACAGGGAATCCGAAAATAAACAGCCACTCGTTCTTTTAATTAAAGGTGAATCTGGTGGCCTGTGGCAAAACCCCCCGAACCAAACTCCACACAAATCATCCATTCTTAAACAGCTCAATACGAGATGACAGGCCAGGGAAGGAGTCTTGGGATGCCTGGAGAAGAGTATTGAATGGCTCGTCCTGTTCTCTCAATACCCTTGCCACTATCTGTTAAACTTCAGGGGTCCCGTCACATCTCGGCCCATCTAATCGGGTCGGACTCAAACAATGAGACAGGGCTAAACCCAATGCACCTGCAAATGAGAATTGATGTAGTGCGCATCGCCTCCACCTGTGTGATGAATGGCTCTGAGTAAACTATTGGATGTGCTCGGAAGCGTGAGGGATTGACACGGGAATACGGTGTGTCTACTCGTTCCCGTTTTCCTGTTAAGCCTTAAATAGCAGCCCGAGACAAAGCGCCACAACAATCCCGGATTCA
Organism: Gobio occitaniae; assembly: GCA_033150135.1. Taxonomy (NCBI): domain Eukaryota; kingdom Metazoa; phylum Chordata; class Actinopteri; order Cypriniformes; family Gobionidae; genus Gobio; species Gobio occitaniae. The sequence continues at coordinate 36,087 of JARQWZ010002289.1, forward strand.
ATTACATGCAGATGAATTCCTGAGACATTAATAAGGAGAATTAAGCAGAGAAAGTGCATGCACTTGAAACCGCAATGCTTGATGTAAAACTCAAGCATACGAAGTCTTTGCTTTGGGTTTGCTGAACTGGCATATAAGAAATCCTTTAAGTGCCTTAATGCATCCACCCAAGGCAAGACAAAGCATCAGTTGATTGTTAACATGCATGAATCCATGTTTGTTCCCTAATTGCACAGAGTATAATAGTGATAGAGATAATAGATACACAAAAAATGCTACCGATTTAACGCGACTAATATGCAAAGTAATGCAAATATTGTGATGTAAAGTAGGCCTATAATATCAAAAATAATGCCATGTTTTTTGGAGTAGCACTATGGCGCTTTTTGCTTTACTTTGGAGTAGCGGATCGGATCTGTCATTCACTTGTCCGAGTAAAACATGTACTTAAATTTGTATTTTATTACTTATGTGTGTGTAATTTATTCTAAAGCAATATTCTCACCAGTGTTCAATCAGCTTTGACATATTTAAAACTGCATATTTGTGATATTTTTTACCTTTTATAAAGGGTATTTTTTTCCATAATCTTAATAAATATAGGCTATGGTTCAGCTTTAAATTTATATTCTTAAATTTGATCGATAAATTAAACTAGAATAACTGTCACCCCCCTTTTTGAGAATAGTCATGAAAATGCACTATCCAAACTTAAAGGGCTGTAATTCCTGCTTTGGAATATAGACCTAGGTTTGGTCTTGTTTTAAAGAAGACACTCAGCAGATTATTTCTGATGTGGATGCATTTCAAAATATGAAAGTATGAAAAAGTTATGGAAGTTTAAATTTACTGTAAATGAAAATATTTTTTATTTTATATAAAATATATATATTTCACAAAAAAAAAGTTACTATAAAATAAAAGCCATGTGTCTAAGCAAGTTGTGTTCCAAATTTGAAGTTGATATCACAAAAATTAAAGTCCCCATGAGATGTTGTTTGGGCGCTGTACCAAAAATAGCCACCGGGTGACATTGAAATTCCATTGATTGTTTTTTGATGCAGTTTTCTGTAAATTTCTGTCCAAATGTCACTTCCATCAGAAAACAGTCACCAAATATGGAACCTTGAGACTCAGACCTTTCCGACGATATGTGTTTTGTCAAGATTAGAAAAGATTTTGATTATAAAGTAGTTAAAATACATTTTGTAATATGAAACATGACGCCGCCCACTAGGGGGAGGAGCCCGGTAGAAAAATTCAGAGTATCGTTTCCATGGTAACGCAACTTCTGATTTCAAAACGGTTTTCACAGGATGAATTTTGAGTTTGTAAGCTTTGGAATGATACCTAATTTATGATAATTACTAAAATATATTATACGAAAAAAAGACGATCAAAAAAAGAGCGCCAAGCGTCCCACCAGCGGGACGGTTAAGAGACTATTGGGCTGTTACCAATCAAATTAAATAATGTACACTGAAAAATTACAACTGTATTAAATAATGTTATGAGATTGTTGTAAATATTTTTTTAAATATACAAATCAGAAAAGATGGAAAGAATGTTTAAACATGAAACGAATTGTCCGTCTTATTGACCGCAGGTGACTGTCTTAATGAGCGAGTCAATGAGTCGATTCGTTCAAACGGCTGATTCATTCAAGAAATAGGCGGTCGTTTACATAGATATCCATAATAAAGACTAGATGTCTCGTCCACGCTGCTGGCCAATGGAGATCGACGTCCGCACCTGGCGGCCATCTTGTCACAGTCAGCTCGCTCACTCATAACATTGTGTTTTAATGGTGCATGTACTTTTTAAATAACCATATTTGGTCAATTTTCTATCGATTTTCAAACTGTTTGGTTTGTTATAAATGTCAGAGATGTAGTTATGACACGGCATACTTATGAATAATTATTCATAATTTGTTCAAGCATCCAGAATTATAGCCACGTTAATAACGTTTGTAAGAAGCCAAACCATTTGTAAATCTGTCAAGATTTTAGCGAGATAATAGTATTTGTGTTCAGATCACTCGCCTTACATCAGGAGCTCGCCAGAAAGCTGGCCTGTGACAAGATGGCCGCCGATGATGACGTTAGAGACTCCGCCGTAAGACATCTAGCCTTTATTATGTATATCTATGATCGTTTATGAATAGGTCAGTGAATCTTTGATTCAACCGATTCATTCAAAGCGCAGTAACACACACTGTTGCTGTGAAACGCGTTATGGTTCTGCTGTGATCTTTGTTTGGAACTATTTTCGCTGCTGAAATCGAACAAAAGCAGTCAATATTGCTTCTCAAATGTAAGTGACTTTGATGTTAATTCATTGTTTATGGAGCTGACGTATGAAATCAGTGTCACATTTCCAGTCGTGATGGTATTCAGGAAATCAGCACTCTTGCACGTGTGGTGTTGCGTAACTGTATCATATGTTAAAAATATAAAAACTGATAACGGAGTTTCTCTGTTTGAGCGAGTCATTGAGTCGATTCGTTCAAACGGCTGATTCATTCAGGAAATAGGCGGTCGTTTATGAATAGGTCAGTGAATCTTTGATTCAAACGATTCGTTCAAATGCTGAATCATTCAGTAACACACACTGTTGCTGTGAGACGCGTTATGGTTCTGCTCTGATCTTTGTTTGGAACTATTTTCGCTACTGAAATCGAACAAAAGCAGTCAATATTACTTCTCAAATGTAAGTGACTTGATGTTAATTCATTGTTTATGGAGCTGGCGTATGAAATCAGTGTCATGTTCAGTCGTGATGGTATTCAGGAAAACAGCTCTCTTGCTCGTGTGGTGTTGCTTAACTGTATCAGATGTTAAAAATATAAAAAAAAAATATTTAAACACATATTAACTAAGTTTCTCCGTTTGAGCGGCGCTGATTTGTTGTGATTTCTCCTCGAGAGGCTGCAAGCTTGTTACTGTCAGTTTTATTACATTATATATTATTATCCACTATCAATCGCCACTTACAATAAATTAATGCAGAATCATTCTTGCATTTTGGTGATTCCCTGGATATTTTTGAAGTTTTAATCACTTGTCCGTCAGGCAAGTAAAATTCTCTTTCCCTTGCCCCTTCAAAAAACCCACTTGTCCCGGACAAGCGTTAATGTCGAGCCCTGGCATGGCACATAAATATCATTCATAACCATCATATTAATCAAAATCCATCTTACGCCATCACTGCACTATGGTAATGCCAAAGTACTAAGATCAATACACACATTGACTATGGCTGTTTTACTGGACATGTATTCATAAGCATCATCACCATGCAAGTGCATGAATATATTAATGATAAAGTGCCATGGTAATACCATCACTACAGCTGCACTGATTTCTTGTAAGTATCAATACAGAAACAATCACGACCTCAGCAAGATATCGATTTGCAATGGTTTCGGACACTGAACCATGGGTCTGGTATTTCTTTACATACTGTAAACTGGAGGACCATGACCTGATACGCAACAAATAAGTATTAATAGAAAACTATTAGCAAGAAAAGCAATTTAACAGTGCTTTTGGATACTGGTATGGTATTTCCTTGCGTGCATCACATTGGAGTAAATGGTAAATGTACATGAATCAAAGTGCCGTGATGCTACACTACTCTCTTGTATTAAAACAAAACAATCATGACCTCAGCAAAAAAACAAAAACAAAATAAATATTAATTATGAATAGCACCATTGTATTTCTATACATACATTGAAGTGCCATGCAAATAACATGGTGCTACCTTAATGTATAACTAAGAACCACAGTATTAGGATGCCATCACTGGACTTTTAAAAACGATCGGTTTACAGTGTAAAACATTTCCCCGCTCCCCGATGAATGTGCAGTGCAGGTGACAGAGACGCACCTGTGTTTCCTCGCGAGCGCCGAGCTGAGGAATCCATCGCTCCGCGTCCGGCGCGCGCACGGGAACCGTTCTGGTGTGGAGCTCGGTTCGGTTCGGTTCTCTCACTGCCGTGTCTCCTCTCGAAGTGTCGGGTCCTCCTGAAGAAGAGCGGAACTAAATCACATCACTCCTGCGGGTCCAGCGCTGCTGTTTCTCCACACGCGCTGAGCGCGAGACTGACGAGCACACCGAGAGACGCGCGCGGAGTTCACTGAGTATGTGTGTGCGTGTGTTTGCGCGGGCGCGCGTGCGCGTGTGTGTGAGTGAGTGAGGGAGGGAGGAGTCGCTTTGATGCGCACAACTCAAACAATCTCAGTATGTAAATATATATATATATATTTAATATTTCAGTGGGGTTCATATCCCATTTTTTATCGTTTTGCCCAACTTAAGATAATTGCAAATAACTGGCTACACAATTTTCGTAAAATACACAAAAATACCATCTACTTATTGTACTACTACTGTAAGGAAAAGTGAACTGTGTGTCACACTCAAGCTGTCACTCAAACTATAAAGACTATGCTTCTTATTGAGTCTGCAGTTTTCTGGTAATAATTATGTCACATTTAAAAGCCATTTCTCACATTCATCTCATATTCGCACTAAAAAGTGGCAGTGATAGCAAACGCAGAGAATACACCGAACAGGCATAACATTATGACCACTGATGATCTTGTTAGTGGGTGGGATATATTAGGCAGCAAGTGAACATTTTGTCCTCAGAGTTGATGTGTTAGAAGCAGGAAAAATGGGCAAGCGTAAGGATTTGAGCGAGTTTGACAAGGGCCCTAGCACAAACCATTGCACAACTCAATGGCCTCCAAATCCAATCGAGCATCTGTGGGATGTGCTGGACAAACAAGTCCGATCCATGAAGGCCCCACCTCGCAACTTACAGGACTTAAAGGATCTGCTGCTAACATCTTGGTGCCAGACACCACAGCACACCTTCTAGTGGAGTCTATGCCTCGACGAGGGACCAACACTAGGACATAATGTTATGCCTGATCAGTGTAGATGTGATGCATCACTGTCCGCTGATAATTCACCAGTTGTTTAAACTATTGATTTAAGCAATAAACACTTATTAACACACACACACACACACACACACACTGTCGTCATCCATACGTCAGATGATGGTGAATTACTGAATCTGTAAATTCATTTCATGGATGGTTTGTAATTTGTGAAGCCGTCGTGATGCCTCATTGACTGTAGAAATAGATAAACAAGATTCAGTCTCTCCGAGGAACATAAAAAGCTCACACTTTATGTGTATATCAGAATGAATCAATACGCCTGATCAATATCTTTCCCGTCCAATTTAGTCGCCATCACAAATCCTTTATGTATCTCCCTGGGCATAGATCATAACTAACAAGTGCAAAGTAACCGCTTGTCTTCTCTCTGGCTGTAGTTTTATTCATTTATTCCAGCAGTAATCTCAGGGTTTTTTAATAAATGCCCTCTGGAAGGATGGGAAAGATATTCTTTGGGATGAATGTATGCATTTGTAGTCATCTTTTTCTTCTTCTTAAAGCATGAATAAAGCGTTCAAATGGGGTCAAGCGCACCCAGGAGTGATCTCATAGCATATTCCATCGCTCTTGTCCTACAGTTTGCCTGCCCATCCTCAGCCCGTTCCCAGTGTGAAAAGCTTGTCTCATATTTTGTTTTTGCCAAAGTTGTACAAAAAATGACACGTTCAGATAGAAGTAAAATCACAAAGTATTTCTACAAACAACTTTGGTCCCACTTAAGAGTCTTTAACTATACATGTACTAACATTTAAACGAATCATGTGATACAATGCACACTCTAAAAAATGCTGGGTTAAAAATAACCCAAGTTGGGTTGAAAATGGACTAACCCAGCAATTGGGTTGTTTTAACCCAGCGATTGGGTTGTTTAAGCAAACATTTAACCCAACCGCTGGGTTACAACAACCCAATTGCTGGGTTAGTCCATTTTCAACCCAACTTGGGTTATTTTTAACCCAGCATTTTTTAGAGTGTAGCGTCTGTAAAGCTGAGGACAGATCACACACACATCAGGGGAAGATGAACAGGCTTCATATACAAATGATCCAGAGAGAAGCAAACATGATAATAGGCCTTTAGATATAAAATTAAGTACCTCATGACATTGTAAGTTAATATTTCATTAATTTAACAACACATTTGCATATTAATGGTTCACAGGTAAACAGATTTTTCAGTAAATATTTTATTGTATTTCATTTTAAAAATTATTTACATTTCTTTCTTTCTTTCTTTCTTTCTTTCTTTCTTTCTTTCTTTCTATAGCACTACACTCTTTTGGGTTAAAAACAACCCAAGTTGGGTTGAAAATGGACTAACCCAGCAATTGGGTTGTTTTAACCTTGTGAATGGGACGTTTTAACCCAGCGGTTGGGTTAAATGTTTGCTTAAAACAACCCAATCGCTGGCTTAAAACAACCCAATCGCTGGGTTAAAACAACCCAATTGCTGGGTTAGTCCATTTTCAACCCAACTGGGGTTGTTTTTAACCCAGCATTTTTTAGAGTGTACAAACAACAACCATAGTTGACCAAAGTGCTTTACATAATCATTCACAAAAGACCACAAACATATATGGCTGCATATTCATGGTTCTCTGATATTGGTAATTGTCAAATGAAATGCAAGTAAACAGATTAAATATATTATTTTTTTCAGTAAATAATTAATTTAATTTAATTTCATATTTAATTTAATGTAATTTCATATTTAATTGAATTCAATATTTAATTTCATATTTAATTCAATTTAATTTAATTCAATATTTAATTTAATTTAATTTCATATTTAATTTAATTTTATTTCATTATTTCATTTCATTTCATTAATTTCAATTTCATTAAATCGTTTAATATAAAAATGAGGGCTGCACATTTATTTATATATATGGCTGCATATTAATGGTTCTCTAACGCAGGTAATTGTCAAATTACATGCAAGTAAACAGATAAAACATATGATTTCATGTTTAATTTAATTTAATTCAATATTTAATATCATATAATTTAATTTAATTTAATATTTAATTTAATTCAGTATTTAATTTAATTTAATATTTAATTGCATTTAATTTAATTTAATATTTTATTCAATTTCATTTCATTCAATATTTAATTTAATTAAATTTCATATTTAACTTAATTCAATATTTAATTTAATGTAATTTTTTTATTTTATTTAAAAATGCATTTGAAATAATATATATATAGGGCTGCCAGAATTTATATTGCAACTATTTTATCATATATTGTGAATATTTATTGCTACATTTTATTTTAATTCGTTGTCTGGGCACTTTTATACTCTAAAACAAAGATTCCCAAACTATTCATCAGCCAAAATCCATAGACATAAAATATTTAAAGTTCCACCTGAGATGTGAAGTTAATATTTAAATAATTCAACAGCACATTTGCATGTTCACATTTCTTTGATGTTGGTTAATGGTAAACAGACAATAATATTTATTACAGGCCTGTTGAATGCTTGAATCTGATTGGTTAACGGACGTTCCAAGGTGTGTTCCAGAGATTTATATGCACTTTTTTTTTTTTTTTAGATAAGTTGACTTTAATCACTTTTGATTTGTTCTACTTTTATGAAGTTCGTTCAGCTCCCGATCGTGAGACGGTTATAAAGGAGCAGCTTGAACATTCAGCTAAACATCTCCTTTTGTGTCCCACAGAAGAAATGTTTTTGGACAGAGAAAATGATGATGATAATATTTCAGTATTCTGAGATGATCAAGATATATCACTCTGATAAATAAGAAACCTCTATGCACCCAAACACTGAAGGCTTCATAAATACTCAATGCGGAGAAACCCCCAGATAACCATAATAGCCTCACACATGAGATAACGGCTTCTCTCCATCCCCGAGGCTGTTGTCAGAGATACGGCTGATGAAATGCGGCGGCCGAACGGCACACGTGTGAGTAATTCAGATGGATTGGTGACCATAATCTGGCGTGGCGCGGCGGTCGCAGCAGGAGGATTCGGCCTGTCTTGAGCGATAGCCGCTCACTCCGCACAACTCTTCTCAATCTTTCATTGAAAAGACAGCCTGGGTAGAGTTTGGCAATACCTTCGGGAATGCATTTGCTCATACTAATGGCTGTTTCGTGGAAATACTGACGGAAAAACATCAAGCAAAGTGAAAGAGAGGTCCACCTGTTTGTGTCCCTGATTTCACACGCAACGCTGTTTATTTGGACACCCGTGCCTCTCTTTCCACTCAAAAATGCACATTGTGTTATTATTTACTCAATCCTGAATGACTTTGAATAATGTGCATGCTCCTTTTTTCAATTGCATTACAATGAAAGCTTTTAAGCATCTAAAAAGAATGTAAAAGTATCATAATATTAGTCTACACAACTCTTGCACTTTATTCCAAGATTTTTGAAGTCTTTTATGTCATTATGGCTCTAGTTCTGCGTTGAACATTCATGAGAAAAACACGCCTTTTCAAAGTCATAAGTGATGGACTGTGAACTTTTCATGTAAGTGTATGTGCCTTTCAATTCAAATCTGAGAGCAGTTGTTCTTTTTTTGTAATGTATTAAAGTAGATACGTTATCATCATAGCTGTGTGTGGACTCTTTTAGATGTACTCTTTATAGAACTATACACTCTAAAAAATGCTGGGTTAAAAATAACCCAAGTTGGGTTGAAAATGGACTAACCCAGCAATTGGGTTGTTTAAACCCAGCGGTTGGGTTAAATGTTTGCTTAAAACAACCCAATCGCTGGGTTAAAACAACCCAATTGCTGAGTTAAAACAACCCAATCGCTGGGTTAAAACAACCCAATTGCTGAGTTAAAACAACCCAATTGCTGAGTTAAAACAACCCAATCGCTGGGTTAAAACAACCCAATTGCTGAGTTAAAACAACCCAATCGCTGGGTTAAAACAACCCAATTGCTGGGTTAGTCCATTTTTAACCCAACTTGGGTTATTTTTAACTCAGCATTTTTTAGAGTGTATGGTTATAGATGTCGTCCTCGGTGTGAACGGGCCTTAAAACATTCTGCACTGTTTTCCTCCAGCACATTCAGCTCTCAGATCGAAGATGGCAAGACGTGTCACTTCAGGTTTGTATGGAAGCTTGTTTCTGACACTGAATTTAAAAAAAAAAGTAATTATGACTTTTTTTCTCACACTTCTGGCTTTATTTCTCAGAAATGTGTGATTTAAAAAAAATTACTTTATAAAAGTTATAAATTCGCAATTGCGAGAAAAAGGTCAGAATTGTGAGATATAAATTTGTAATTGTGAGAAAAAAAGGTCCGAATTACGAGAAAAGTCAGAATTGCAAAAAATGTATACGCAATGGCGAGTGAAAAGTAAGAATTGCGAGAAAAATCTGAATTGAAAGAAAAAAGTCAGAATTGTGAGTTATAAATTCACAATTACGAGAAAAAATTCACAATTGTGAGAACTTCAGAATTGTGACATAAATTTGCAATTGCGAGAAAAAAGTCAGAATTGCAAGAAAAATCTGAATTGAAAGAAAAAAGTCAGAATTGCGAGTTATAAATTCACAATTACGAGGAAAAAAAAGTCAGAATTGTGAGATATAAACTCGCAATGGCGAGAAAAAATTCAGAACTGCGAGAGAAAATTCTGAAATACGAGAAAAAAAGTCAGAATTGTGAGAAATTGAGAAAAAAAGTCAGAATTGTGAGAAAGCAGCATCCTCAAGGACTCCTCTCACCCAGCCCACAGACTGTTTTCTCTCCTGCCCTCCGGCAGGCGTTTCAGGATCCACCGGACCAGGACCAGCAGACTTAAGAACAGTTTTTTCCCCAGAGCTGTCTCTTTATTGAACTCAAACCCCCGTTGATCCACTTCCCTCATAAACTGCTAACTCTCCTACCTCACATCCACCTTCACTTTGTTATTTGCACTACCGACTGTTTATCACAGTAACAACTGTTTACATATGCATCTTGCACTGCCATATCTTAACTGGATTATGCTCATTTGCACTGCCGACTGTATTTATAGTACCAATGTTTACATTTGCATTTTGCACCGTACTTCTCACTGTAATATGCAATCACTTTCCACTGCACTTTACACTTTGTTTTTTTTTTTTTTTTTTTTTCCTCCGGATAGCTCTGTCCATAATTTATTGCACTACCCTAATCCACTGCTATATTCCTCATATTAGCCTAACATATTATTGTATACCTCTAACTGTAAAATTCTGTTTATAGTAATAGCCATCTGTATATTATATTCATAGTACATATTCACCTGTAAATTCTGTTTATAGTAATAGCCATCTGTATATTTATTCACTGTACATATTCACCTGTAAATTCAGTTCTGTTTATAGTAAGACAACTCTCTATTTATACATATTTATATATATTCAGTACATATCCATGTTCGGCACTTACGCATCCATTGTATATCCTGCACTTGCTGCTATTGCACTTCTGGTTAGACCTAAACTGCATTTCGTTGCCTTGTACTTGTACTTGTGTAATGACAATAAAGTTGAATCTAATCTAATCTAATCTAAATTAATTTGCAATGGCAAGAGAAATGTCAGAATTGAAAGAAAAATCAGAATTGAAAGAAAAAAGTCAGAATTGTGAGTTATAAATTCACAATTCACGAGAACATTTTCAGAATTGCGAGAAAATTTCAGAATTGCGACATGTAAATTCGCAATTGCGAGAAAAAAGTCAGAATTGCGAGAAATTAATTTGCAATGGTGAAAGAAAAGTCAGAATTGCAAGAAAAATATGAATTGAAAGAAAAAAGTAAGAATTGTGAGTTATAAATTCACAATTACGAGAAAAAAATTCAGAATTGTGAGACAATTTCAGAATTGCAACGTATAAATTTGCAATTGCGAGAAAAAAGTCAGAATTTCAAGAAAAAAAGTTCGAATTGTGAGATATAAATTCGCAATTGTGAGAAAAAAAGTCAGAATTGTGAGATATAAATTCGCAACGGCGAGAAAAAATTCAGAACTGCGAGAGAAAATTCTGAACTACGAGAAAAAAAGTCTGAGTTGTGAGAAATTAATTTTCAATGGCAAGAGAAAAGTCAAAATTGAAAGGAAAAAGTCAGAATTGTGAGTTATAAATTCACAATTTACGAGAACATTTTCAGAATTGCGAGAAAATTTCAGAATTGCGAGAAAATTTCAGAATTGCGACATATAAATTCGCAATTGCGAGAAAAAAGTCAGAATTGCAAGAAATGTATACGCAATGGCGAGAGAAAAGTCAGAATTGTGAGATAAAAATTCACAACTGCGAGAAAAAATTTGCAACTGCGGTAAAAAATACTGAATTATGAGAAAAAAGGTCAGAATTGCGAGAAATTAATTTGCAATGGTGAAAGAAAAGTCAAAATTGCAATAAAAATCTGAATTGAAAGAAAAAAGTCAGAATTGTGAGTTTTAAATTCACAATTACGAGAAAAAAATGCAGAATTGCGAGACAATTTCAGAATTGCAACATATAAATTTGCAATTGCGAGAAAAAAGTCAGAATTTCAAGAAAAAAAGTTTGAATTGTGAGATAAATTCGCAATTGTGAGGAAAGAAAGTCAGAGTTGTGAGAAAATTTCCGTATTTACAAAAAAAAAGTCAGAATTGTGAGAAATTAATTTGCAATGGCGAGAGAAAAGTCAGAATTGCAAGAAATGTATATGCAATGGCGAGAGAAAAGTCAGAATTGTGAGATATAAATTCACAACTGCGAGAAAAAATTTGCAACTGCGGGAAAAAAATTCTGAATTACGAGAAAAAAAGTCAAAATTGCGAGAAATTAATTTGCAATGGTGAAAGAAAAGTCAAAATTGCAAAAAAAATCTGAATTTCAAGAAAAAAAGTTCAAATTGTGAGATATAAAATCGCAATTGTGAGAAAAAAAGTCAGAATTGTGAGAATTTCAAAATTACGAAAAAAATTTCAGAATTGTGAGAAATTAATTCGCAATGGCGAGAGAAAAGTCAGAATTGCGAGAAAAATCTGAATTGAAAGAAAAAAGTAAGAATTGTGAGTTATAAATTCACAATTACGAGAAAAAATTCAGAATTGCGAGAACATTTCAGAATTGCGAGATATAAATTCGCAATTGCGAGAAAAGTCAGAATTGCGTGAAAAATTCAGAATTGCAAGAAAAAAAGTCAGAATTGCGAGAAATTAATTTGCAATGGCGAGAGAAAAGTCAGAATTGCGAGAAAAATCTGAATCGAAAGAAAAAAGTCAGAAGTGCGAAATATAAATTCACAACTGCGAGAAAGAATCTATATTACAAGAAAACATTTCTGAATTGTTAGATATAATTTCGCAATTGAGAGATGTAAAGTTGCATTTATTTTTTGTATTGTTTTATTCCATGGCGGAAACAAGCTTCCATAGGTTTGACATCAGAGTGTAAAAAAATATTCCTTTGATTGAATATGGGCTGGCTGATATCAGCACGCTCTGATGAATGCTGAGACTGAAGCTCAAGGTCGGATTGAAGGGATGAAGGCTGGGAATGATTCTAGGGGCCTAACAGTGAATATCATTTAATCAATACATTTTACGTCTAAATAAGTCATAAAAATAATGAATCTATAAATCATGCATGTTTAGTATTTAATATTCCAGGCCCCTCCGCCCTCTCTAAATAAACAGTTTGATCCTCCGCTCCGCTGCTTGAGAATAAACAGATGTCAGCTGACGCGGCGAGAGAGTCGCACTGACAGCACAGAATGAGAATCTGCTCAGCAGAAAGAAAACAGAGGCCAAGAGCAGAGCAGCGGCACAACACACACAACACTGGGTTATGAGACTGGCCAGTTTATGAAACAAGCCATATTTACAGCTGCAGCACATCAGGAACAACACGCCTGAGATCGACCAATGTACACTCAATATATATTAAAGATTTAGAAGAATATTAAGGTTTATGTATTATACAGTAAATTATTTATATAAATCATCATAAAAAATAATAATAATAATAATAATAATATTTTTTTTTTTAAATATATATATGTATATATATATATATATATATTATTTTTAGATTCAATTATATAAATAAATTATTTAAAATTATATATATATTATTTATAGAATTCATTATATAAATAAATTATTTAAAATTATATATATATATTATTTATAGAATTCATTATATAAATAAATTATTTAAAATTATATATATATTATTTTTAGAATTAATTATATAAATAAATTATTTAAAATGTTATATATATTATTTTTAGAATTCATTATATAAATAAATTAGTTAAAATTATATATATATTATTTATAGAATTCATTATATAAATATATTATTTAAAATTATATATATATTATTTATAGAATTCATTATATAAATAAATTATTTAAAATAATATATATATATTATTTATAGAATTCATTATATAAATAAATTAATTAAAATTATATATATTATTTTTAGAATTCATTATATAAATAAATTATTTAAAATTATAAATATATTATTTTTAAAATTCATTATATAAATAAATTATTTAAAACTATATATATATATATACACTCACATTATTTTTAGAACTAATTATATAAATAAATAATTTAAAACTATATATATATATATATATATATGTATATATATATATATATATATATATATATATATATATATATATATATATATATATACACACACATTATTTTTAGAATTAATTATATAAATAAATTAAATATATATATATATATATATATATATATATATATTATATATATATATATACATACATTATTTTTAGAATTAATTATATAAATAAATTAATTAAAATTATATATATATATATATATACGTATATATATATATATATATATATATATATATATATATATATATATATATATATATATATATATATATATATATACGTATATATATATATATATATATATATATATATATATATATATATATATATATTTCTTCAAACTTATTCTTCATTTGTTTTTATAGGAACACGCCGACTTTTTGGGACTTTAACTTATTCACTGTATCCCCCAGAGTTAGATAAGTCCATACACACCATTCTCATCTCCCACCGCTAGACTAGCTTAGCACAAAGACTGGAGGTAAATGGCTCCAGCTAGTCTACTGCTCAATAAGACACAAAATAACACCATTTTCCTATTTACATGTTGTGATGTGTATAGTAGTTATATCTGAAATGAAAAGTTGTATGAATTGGCAGGACCTATTCTCTCATTCCTGTGTAATAATCAAGAGCTGTGAGCCGTCCCATAAGGGCAGCGGCGTAATGATATTACACAGCGCCTGAAAATAGTCCCAGCGCTCTGTGTAAGCAGGTTGTAATGTTGGTTATGTTGACGGAAGTTAGACTATTTTCAGGTGCTGTGTAATATCATTGCATCACGATATAACTACTATACACATCACAACATGTAAATAGGAAAATGTTGGCGTTATTTTGTCCCTTAGGCTAGCTGGAGCCATTTACATCCAGTCTTTGTGCTAAGCTAGGCTAGCTGGAGCCATTTACCTCCAGTCTTTGTGCTAAGCTAGGCTAGCTGGAGCCATTTACCTCCAGTCTTTGTGCTAAGCTAGGCTAGCTGGAGCCATTTACCTCCAGTCTTTGTGCTAAGCTAGGCTAGCTAGAGCCATTTACCTCCAGTCTTTGTGCTAAGCTAGGCTAGCTGGAGCCATTTACCTCCAGTCTTTGTGCTAAGGTAGGCTAGCTGGAGCCATTTACCTCCAGTCTTTGTTCTAAGCTAGGGTAATTTACCTCCAGTCTTTGTGCTAAGCTAAGCTAGCTGGAGCCATTTACCTCCAGTCTTTGTGCTAAGCTAGGCTAGCTAGAGCCATTTACCTCCAGTCTTTGTGCTAAGCTAGGCTAGCTGGAGCCGTTTACCTCCAGTCTTTGTGCTAAGCTAGGCTAGCTGGAGCCGTTTACCTCTAGTCTTTGTGCTAAGCTAGGCTAGCTGGAGCCGTTTACCTCCAGTCTTTGTGCTAAGCTAGACTAGCTGGATCCATTTACCTCCAGTCTTTGTGCTAAGCTAGACTAGCTGGATCCATTTACCTCCAGTCTTTGTGCTAAGCTAGGCTAGCTAGAGCCATTTACCTCCAGTCTTTGTGCTAAGCTAGGCTAGCTGGAGCCGTTTATTTCCAGTCTTTGTGCTAAGCTAGGCTAGCTGGAGCCGTTTACCTCCAGTCTTTGTGCTAAGCTAGACTAGCTGGATCCATTTACCTCCAGTCTTTGTGCTAAGCTAGACTAGCTGGATCCATTTACCTCCAGTCTTTGTGCTAAGCTAGGCTAGCTAGAGCCATTTACCTCCAGTCTTTGTGCTAAGCTAGGCTAGCTGGAGCCGTTTACCTCCAGTCTTTGTGCTAAGCTAGGCTAACTGGAGCCGTTTACCTCCAGTCTTTGTGCTAAGCTAGGCTAACTGGAGCCGTTTACCTCCAGTCTTTGTGCTAAGCTAGGCTAACTGGAGCCGTTTACCTCCAGTCTTTGTGCTAAGCTAGGCTAACTGGAGCCGATTACCTCCAGTCTAATAGTTTGGGCTCTGTTGTTAACCTTTTATATTATAGTAATGTGCAAGTAAGGGCTCCCTATAGTTTACACTTTACAGCATTAAAAGAGATCATTTTTATATATTTAAGAAACTTTTAGTTAGAATTGAATTCATTTAAGGACATACACAATTTGTTCGGTGCTAAAAAAAAATTAAAAAAGGGATTTTATATTTCGTGTGAATGGTGTTATGGATCTAACTCTGGGGGATTCGATGAATAAGAGGATAAAGTCCCAAAAAGTCGGCGTGTTCCTTTAAAGCGCCGCTGAAATATGGGCCTAATTAAAAGACAATTAAAAATGGATGGTGTTTGTGGCCAGAGTGAACTTTTGTCTTTAAGCTCCGCTCAGACAATGCCTGACAGTTAATGTTTATTTAATAGTGTGTATTTGTGAGTGAAATGACCTCAGAGAGTGAGGCGAATGTGTTTATGTTCCAGAAGAAGCGTTCAGACTGCCATCATGTCTCTACTGAGAGTCTCTAAAACTGAACTAAACTCTAACATTAAAGCGCTGAGAAACACACGATATGATGTGCTCTGAAGGGACAGGGATATAATGTTATTCTAGAGTCATTGAATTTCTGCTTGGTTTGCACCTGCAGGGAAACACGACAGATCTTAATTTCTATAACTTCATTCAGATCTGTTGGGTCACACGTTTAGATAATCATTTTTTAATTTTAATCTTTAGGGCATTGGTATTTCCACTAAGAAACTCTGATGCACTCTTAAAAATAAAGGACGTTTGCAATAGAAGATTCATTTTTTGTGCCCTTCAGTGATCAGCTCTTAAAAGAAACACTTTTTTTTCTAAGAACATTTTAATAAAGGTTTTTCCACTATAAAGAACCTTTATTTAAGTCCCACTGAAGTGCCTGGAAACATGCAACATCATTCAATGCAATTTCCACTGAAACAGGAAAACAGGGCGGGGCATATATAGAAGCTCCTCCCCTTTTTAAAATATCCAATAGCGTTTAGTTTATATCACGGCTCGGCCAGAGCCGCTGAGCTCGGTGAAGCCACCGCACAATGCCCAGATCTGCACTACGACACTTTTATGATGGAAGATGCACTTTTATGATGGAAAGATGCACTTTTATGATGGACGGATGCACTTTTATGATGGACAGATGCACTTTTATGATGGATAGATGCACTTTTATGATGGACAGATGCACTTTTATGATGGATAGATGCACTTTTATGATGATAGATGCACTTTTATGATGGATAGATGCACTTTTATGATGATAGATGCACTTTTATGATGATAGATGCACTTTTATGATGGACAGATGCACTTTTATGATGATAGATGCACTTTTATGATGGACAGATGCACTTTTATGATGATAGATGCACTTTTATGATGATAGATGCACTTTTATGATGGACAGATGCACTTTTATGATGGACAGATGCACTTTTATGATGGATAGATGCACTTTTATGATGACAGATGCACTTTTATGATGGATAGATGCACTTTTATGATGGACGGATGCACTTTTATGATGGACAGATGCACTTTTATGATGGACAGATGCACTTTCATGATGGATGGATGCACTTTTGTGATGGACAGATGCACTTTTATGATGGACAGATGCACTTTTATGATGGACAGATGCACTTTTATGATGGATGGATGCACTTTTATGATGGATGGATGCACTTTTGTGATGGACAGATGCACTTTTATGATGGACAGATGCACTTTTATGATGGACAGATGCACTTTTATGATGGATGGATGCACTTTTGTGATGGACAGATGCACTTTTATGATGGACAGATGCACTTTTATGATGGATGGATGCACTTTTGTGATGGACAGATGCACATTTATGATGGATAGATGCACTTTTATGATGGACAGATGCACTTTTATGATTGATAGATGCACTTTTATGATGGACAGATGCACTTTTATGATGGACAGATGCACTTTTATGATGGACAGATGCACTTTTATGATGGACAGATGCACTTTTGTGATGGACAGATGCACTTTTATGATGGATAGATGCACTTTTATGATGGACAGATGCACTTTTATGATGGACAGATGCACTTTTATGATGGACGGATGCACTTTTATGATGGATGGATGCACTTTTATGATGGACAGATGCACTTTTATGATGGACAGATGCACTTTTATGATGGACAGATGCACTTTTATGATGGATAGATGCACTTTTATGATGGATGGATGCACTTTTATGATGGACGGATGCACTTTTATGATGGATAGATGCACTTTTATGATGGATAGATGCACTTTTATGATGGACAGATGCACTTTTATGATGGACAGGTGCACTTTTATGATGGACGGATGCACTTTTGTGATGGACAGATGCACTTTTATGATGGATAGATGCACTTTTATGATGGACAGATGCACTTTTATGATGGACAGATGCACTTTTATGATGGACAGATGCACTTTTATGATGGACAGATGCACTTTTATGATGGATGAGGCTTGAGCATTTAAGGACATTTAGTGAGTGAGGGAATGCATGAAGTGATAAAACATAGCCTATATCTTGAATGCTTTGGATAAAAGTGTCTAACAAATGCTAACGACATGTTAATTCATGCTAGCAATGTGGTAATCATGCTATCAAAATGTTAAAACATGCTAGAAAAATGCTAACAATGTGGTAAAAAAATCTAAAAATGCTATCAATGCTAAAACATGTTTGAAACATGTTAAAAAATGCTAGCTATATGTTAATCATGTTAGCAACATTGCTCGCAATGTTGTAAATCAGAGTAGCAAAATGTTAAATCATGCTATAAAAATGCTAACAATGTGTTAATTTGTACTAACAAAATGCCAAAACATGTTAGTAACATGCTAAATCATGTTAACAAAATGTTAAATCATGCTAGAAACATGTTAGCAATGTGGTAAATAATGCTAGCAACATGTTAAATCATGTTACAAGCATGCTAATCATAATGATAACAGCACGGTAAACATGGTAATTAATGCTAGCAAATGTTAAATCATGTTGACAACATGCTAATTAATGCTAGCAATATGTGAATCATGTTAACAACGTGCTGAAACATGCTAGCAATGTAGTAAATAATGCTAACAGCACGTTAAAAACATGCTAATCATGCTATCAACATGCTAATAATGCTAACAGCATGCTACCAATGTGCTAAATCATGCTAGAATTGGATTAGAAAGCTGTAAGGCTTAAGCATAAAGACATTTAAAAGTGAGTGAGGGAATACATGAAGTGATTAAATGTTGCGTTGGATAAAAGAGTCTGCCAAATTATGCAGATTACATTTGCAGTCTGCATAATGTAAATGTTAAAATCCAGAGATGCAAAGAAACAAGGTTGAGTGTATTTTGACTCGAGACTCGCTATTTTTTAAGCACCTTATGATCAATAAACTGCTTGCTTTCTATAATGAAAATGTGTGATGTTTTCCTTCATTGTTAGTTGTTAGTGTCTGTTTAACCCATCGCGCACATGGCGGTTTGGACAAATGTGCCAAAGGTATAATTATGTTTTCATTCCCACATTTTGCCTCTGACAGTATTTCCATCTGCTGCATACAGATGAAGAGCAAGTCGATATTTTGTCATTCAAACAATCGACCTCATATGGAAATATCACTTGCTGTGCAAATGACTTCAACAGTGTGTTTGTGACATGCACCTGTTGTGGGGTCTAATCTTACAACACCATATATATCTGCTTCCTGAAGAACGCTCCAGCGTTCGGTCAAGACATTAGATAAGTAAATAAAAGCCTGTGAGTGTCAGGCCTCCCGCTGCAGCCCTACAGCCCCAAATGAGGGTCATTTCGTCGGGTAATGGCTGCTCTCTCGGGAGACTCATTTAGTTTTGTCTGTAACAATGGGCCGCCTCAGAGAAGGAATGTAATCAGCGCCTCATTTTCCCCTCTCTTCTCCGGCCCGCGATATATTTACATATATATATTTCTGTCTGTCCCTCATTTTAAGACTTTCATTTCTCACTTTGTGAGATAGATCTTCAGTCAGAAATTGCTCAATTTCACAATCAATTACAGAAATGGCAATTAATTAACGTGACATTTTGAAGTAGAAAACACTTTTTCTTGTACAATGAGAAATCCATTTACACATTTGTAAGGTTTCATTTGTGAGTGCTAGTTAACAAGGAATGAATACTACAGCATTTATTATTAACGTACTGATTTACTATTAGCTGATTATTATTTTTAGCAAAAAATTTGAAAAGGGCTAGAGCTAATCATGCTAAATCATGTTGGAAACATGCTTATTCATGCTAGCAAACATGCTAAAACATGCTGATGATAACAAAATGCGAAATTGTGTTATTAACATGCTGTTTCATGCTAACAAAACGCTAAATCATGCTAACAAAATGCTAAAACATGTTAGAAACATGTAAAGAAATGTTAGAATCATGTTAGAAAACATGCTAATTTGTGCTAACAACATGCTTATTCATGGTAGCAACATGCTAAATGATGATAACAAAATGCCAAATCATGCTTGCAAACATGCAAAGAAATGTTAGAATCATGTTAGAAAAATGCTAATCATGCTAACAAAATGCTAGCAATGTGCGAAATCATACTAGCAAAATGCTAAATCATGTTAGAAACTAATTAATGTAAGAAACATGCTTATTCATGCTAGCAACATGCTAGAAATGGGCTAAATGATGATAACAAAATGGCAAATCATGTTAGAAACATGTTAATTCATGTTAGAAACATGCTTATTCATGTTAGCAAACATGCTAAAACATGCTGATGATAACAAAATGCCAAATCATGTTATTAACATGCTGTTTCATGCTAACAAAAAAGGCTAAATCATGCTAACAAAATGTTAAAGCATGTTAGATACATGCAAAGAAATGTTAGAATCATGTTAGAAAACATGTTAGAAAAATGCTAATCATGCTAGCAATATGTTATTAATGTGTGAAATCATACTAGCAAAATGCTATATCATGTTAGAAACATGCTAATAAATGCTAAAACATGCTTATTCATGCTAGCAAAATGCTAAAACGTGCTAGAAATGTGCTAAATGATGATAACAAAATGCGAAATCATGTAATTAACATGCTGTTTCATGCTAACAAAACGTTAAATCATGCTAACAACATATGCTAAAACATGTCAGAAACATGCAAAGAAATGTTAGAATCATCTTGGAAAAACAACAACATGCTTATTCATGCTAGCAACATGCTAAAACCTGCAAGAAATGTGCTAAATGATGATAACAAAATGCCAAATCACGCTTGCAAACATGCAAAGAAATGTTAGAATCATGTTAGAAAAATGCTAATCATGCTAACAAAATGCTAGCAATGTGCGAAATCATACTGACAAAATGGTAAATCATGTTAGAAACATGCTAATTCATTTTAGCAACATACTTATTCATGCTAGCAAACATGTTAAAAAGTGCTAGACATGGGCTAAATGATGATAACAAAATGCCAAATCATGTTAGAAACATGCTTATTCATTCTAGCAAACATGCTTAAACATGCTGATTATAACAACATGTCAAATCATGTTATTAACATGCTGTTTCATGCTAACAAAATGCTAAATCATGCTTACAAAATGCTAAGACATGTTAGAAACATGCAAAGAAATGTTAGAATCATGTTAGAAAACATGTTAGAAAAATGCTAATCATGCTAAAAACATGTTATCAATGTGTGAAATTATACTAGCAAAATGCTAAATCATGTTAGAAACATGCTAATAAATGCTAAAACATGCTTATTCATGCTAGCAAAATGTTAAAACGTGCTAGAAATGTGCTAAATGATGATAACAAAATGCAAAATCATGTTAGAAACATGCTTATTCATGCTAGCAAACAAATGCTAAAACATGTTGATGATAACAAAATGCCAAATCATGTTATTAACATGTTGTTTCATGCTAACAACATATGTTAAATCATGCTAACAAAATGTTAAAACATGCTAACAAAATGTTAAAACATGCTAGAAACATGCAAAGAAATGTTTCAAATCATGTTAGAAAAAATGCTAATTTGTGCTAGAAATGTGCTAAATGATGATTACAAAATGCCAAATCACACTAGCAAACATGCAAATAAATGTTAGAATAATGCTAATTCATGCTAACAACATGCGTTAAATAATGCTAGAAACAAGCTAACAATGTACTTATTCATGCTAGCATTTGAAATAAATGCGAGAAATTTGCTAAATACGGATAAGATGCTAAATCATGCTAGCAACATGCTAATTCATGCTGACCGCATGCTAATTAATGCTAGCAACAGGCTAATTCATGATAGTAATGTGTTAGAACATGTACGCAAGTTGCTAATTCATGCTAGCAAACTAATAAAAAATACACGCTCAATGTACAATGTATAGATAATGTTTTTGTGCTATCGTTTTTAAAAAACATTATTAAAGACCAGATCACTTTGAACGAATGTTCTATTAATGTTACTGGTGGTACGTTTGTTTGAAAAACCTGCTAATCATGCTAATAAAATTCTAGCAACGTGTTAAATTATACTAGCAATATGTTAAATCATGCTAGACGCAAGCTATCATCCAACAGCATGCTGCCAATGTGTCAAATCATATTAGCAATGTGCTAAATCACGCTAGAAAATTACTATCAATGCACTAATTCATGATAGCAAATGCTAAAACATACATGCAAACAACATGGTACAAATAGCTAGAAACGTGGTAATTAATGCTAACAACGTGGTGAAACATGCCAGCAAAACATGGTAATAATGCTAACAACAAGCCAATTCATGCTAACAATATGCCAATCATGTTAACAACATGATAAAACATGCTAGAAACATGATAGCAATGTGCCAATTCATGCTAGCAATGTGCTAAATCCTGCTGACACTTTAAAACATGCTGACAAAAGGATACATAATGTTAGAAACATGCTAATCATGCTAGCAACATGTTAACAACAGGCTAAATCATACTAGCAAAATGCTAAATCCTGTTAGAAACATGTTAATCATGGTAAAATCATACTAGCAAAATTTTAAGTAATGCTAGACACATACCAGCCATGTGCTAATTCATGCTAGCAACATGTAAAAAAGCTAGCCACATGTTAATTCATGACAAAATGGTAAATCATGTTAGAACATGTTACTCATGGTAAAATCATACTAGCAAACTGCTAAGTAATGCTAGACACATACCAGCCATGTGCTAATTCACGCTAGCAACATGATAAAACATGTTAGAAATGTGTTAAATAATGATAACAACATGATAAATAATGCTAGCCACATGTTAATTCATGACAAAATGTTAAATCATGTTAGAAACATGTTAATCATGGTAAAATCATACTAGCAAAATGTTAAATCATGTTAGAAACATGTTAATCATGGTAAAATCATACTAGCAAAATGTTAAATCATGTTAGAAACATGTTAATCATGGTAAAATCATACTAGCAAAATGTTAAATCATGTTAGAAACATGTTACTCATGGTAAAATCATACTAGCAAAATGCTAAGTAATGCTAGACACATACCAGCCATGTGCTAATTCACGCTAGCAACATGATAAAACATGTTAGAAATGTGTTAAATAATGATAACAACATGATAAATCATGCTAGCCACATGTTAATTCATGACAAAATGCTAAATCATGTTAGAAACATGTTAATCATGGTAAAATCGTACTAGCAAAATGTTAAATCATGTTAGAAACATGTTAATCATGGTAAAATAATACTAGAAAAATGCTAAATCATGTTAGACACATACAAGCCATGTTCTAATTCATGCTAGCAACATGATAAAACATGTTAGAAATGTGTTAAATAATGATAACAAAATGCTAAATCATGCTAGCCACATGCTAATTCATGGAAATATGCTAAATCATGTTAACAACGTGTTAAACCATGCTAGCTACATAATTAAGGCTAGAAATGTGTTAAAACATGCTAGCAAAATGCTAATTGAGGCTAGCATCCTAATATAACATGTTAACAACACATGTTAATTCATGCTAGCAATGTTTTCTTTCTTGTGATTGAGAAAAAAATGCTTAATGGATGATATATAAATAATATTTTTGTGTTAACGTTTTTTAGAACATTATTAAAGACCAGATAACTTTGAACGAGCGTTCTATTAATGGTGTAACGTTTGTTCGTAACTTTGAGAGAACCTTTCCACAACGTTCCCTGCTAGCTCAGATGTTTCTGCTGAGAAAGACTTCAGTAATAATTCATGTTTCTCTCCCAAAATGAGATCTCAATAAGAAGCTCAATATGTAGCCTATTTTTATTTATCCAAAGGAGTTTTGTGTGAAACAAAGCTGAGTTCATGAAACATCTGACGCATCTCACCTCGACATCTAAACAATGCATTTTTCCTTTGGAGTTTCATAACCGTAGTAAATGTACTCTCACTTAAGTTACATAACAAGATAAGTAAATAAGCTCAGCGTTGATATTCCTGAGACTTTATACGCGAGCAAACGTAGAAGCAAAAAAAAAAGAGCCTTTTCTCGCCACTCCGAGTCCAATGTCCTCGAAAGCTGCTTTAGCATCTTCAATTAGTGGAGAGTGAGTTAAACGCGCAGTGTGAGAGCTTAGCCAACTAACTTTAAGTCCAACTTTATGCCGTTATTAGCACCTTCAAAGTGTGTTGGGGATAGAAAGTTAATCTTCTTAGTATGTTTCAAAACCAAGATTCACACGTGAAGAAGAAACTCAGAGCGTGGATCATGCTAAATATGTAAATATATGTAAATGCAGACGCTGAAATGTTTCCTTTACTCTTTCATCCGCTTGCATGCTGTGAGACCAGTGGGGGAAAATATCTTCAGAATATAAAACAAGAATTAGAATTAAAATAAACGTCTACAGGTGTGTCTCAGCAGTAACTTAAGCAACATCATAATATGCATTGAAGATCTCTGTAAAAGGATACAGCAGACCTTCAGAAGTATACTTTAGTCAGCTTGACTATTTATTTAACCCTCTGGTGCTCTTCGGTCATTTCTGACTGGAAAATTTTCTGTATTGAAATTTTTTAAATCCCAGCTTCTTTAGAATATGAAACTTGGTGACTTTTCTAGCATTAGGACTGTGAACACACAAAACAATTTATTTGGAAGGCCTAGACTTTATTTTAACCTGAAATATTGTAAAAAAAAAGAAAAAAAAGAAAAAAGAAAATTGAATATATATATATATATATATATATATATATATATATATATATATATATATATATATATATATATATATATATATATACACATTTGTATTATTTTCAATGGCAAAATAATATGCATAATTATTGCATAAATATTAATAAGTACCATCAAATCATCTCAAAATACATAAGAAAATAGAAAAAATATTATTGAAGAAAAATAAATTGCATTGGTTTTACTGGGGTGGAGGAAGTTTAATTTTTAGGGGTCCGGTCACTTATGACCGGGAAGACGATCAATGCAACCCCTAAACCAAGAGCACCAGAGGGTTAATGGCAATAAAGGTGCATAAAGTCAACTTAAAGTTCATTTTCATATTTCTTTTGAAATGTTTGATGACTGACAGTTTATTACTGATGCTGTTTTCACACCAAACATGATGTTAAGTATCTAAGTAATGTTCAAGCATATTTTACGTATACTTTATGTTGTAAGTACACTAATATCAGTGTGTACTAGTGGTAAACTTGTGAGTGTACTATTTCAATACAGCTTGGGACTAAATTGGCCCACTTTTAAAAGTGTACTGTAAGTGTAACAGTAGTAAACTTTAAGTGCACAACTAGGTTTCTAATTTTTACTGCATCTGTTCTACAAGTGAACTTATAATTATACTAGTAGTTTACTATGTTAATACTATTTGCCAGCCTAGTGAAAGGCTTCTTTTTTCCCAAAAAGTCACACAGTTTCCCAAAAATCATATTTACTACAATGTTGTCAAATTACTAACCAAGATCATGTACCACCTTTTTCAGTCCAAACACACATTGTTTTTTGGCATGGATAATCCAAACTTTCCCAACAAAGTTTAAATCACAAATTCACGCTAACATGTTTTTTTTTTCATGTTGTGAAACGTTTTTAAGAAGTCACTAAATGTACATTTGTAGGATCACTAATTTATAATGGATCACTAGTTATAATGGAAACAAAGGTGCTTGAATTATTTGGCACCCTAGTTAGGGGGGTTTGGGGACATGCTCCCCCGAGAAAATGTGGATTTCTCTGATCTACATCTGTGCATTTTAAGACGTTTGAAGGCCAAAAAAATTATGAGAAATAGCTTTAAAACTAAGTCAGATTATCTGTCAATTCCTGCTCTCTCCTCATCTCCATCACTCTTTCTTTTTCTCTCATTCTCCTGATCTTCCCCTCTCTTCCCCTCCTAAAGAAGTCAACAAAACATAGAATATTTTTTATCAAATCACTTTCTAAGATTTTTTTTTCATTCATTCACATTTCATAATTAATCTTATGCATTAAATGAAGAAACAGATTTGTTAATGTTTCTTGTCTTCTCACATTGACAGTTGCTAATTATTACATTAAATCACATAAACTATATGCGTATTTATATACCTAGGCCTATTTTAAATTAAAAATGGTGAAATTAGACAAAGGTTTATTAGTCTGCCTGATTATTTTTGTCGTTGGTTTAACATTTCAATCCTAAAACAGCTGGCAAATATGAAATGTTTAGTTTAGCTACATCTTATCTCGCACTGTATGACCGTTTAACTGCTGGAATTTGCGCTCAGCAGCTTCAGTGAAAATAAAGCCCGCCTACTTTGTTTTGATTGGTCCTCTTAAATGTTTTGACGAGCGAGCGGTGACAGACCGCGGGCAGCTCAGATGAGAAGATCTTGGTGCTCTGCAATATCTGCTGCTTTAAAGTAATATTATTTCACAACATTTATATACTACACATCAGAAAAATACAGAGGTCCGGATTCAAATTATTGGCCGTCATTACTTAAAAGAACACTTGTTTATTACTAAAAACGGACCCCAGTTTACTATAGTAGTTTACTATCTATATATTATTTTTGCACTTTCAATATACTACTATGTTCATCCTTTATCAACACTTGATTCACAAGGTTTTATAAGTTTGAGTTTCATAAGGAAAGGCAACATTTTAAACCAATAAAATAAAAATCAGATCAGATTCAGAACGATGATCAAAACACGGATGGAGTCGATCGAGTCCATCAACACCACTACAGCTTCACAGTCGTTCGACATTTCACCCGGTAACAATAGGCAGTTTTTTAATCATGAGTTAAAACTCATAGCAATCATGCGATTAATCGTGAGTTAACTCATGGCAACTACGCGATTAATCACGAGCTAACTCATGGCAACCATGTGATTAATCACAAGTTAACTCATGGCAACCATGCGATTAATCACAAGTTAACTCATGACAACCATGCGATTAATCGTGAGTTAACTCATGGCAACCATGCAGTTAATCGTGAGATAACTCATGGCAACCATGCGGTTAATCGTGAGATAACTCATGGCAACCATGTGATTAACCGCGAGTTAACTCATGGCAACCATGCAGTTAATCGTGAGATAACTCATGGCAACCATGCGGTTAATCGTGAGATAACTCATGGCAACCATGCAGTTAATCGTGAGATAACTCATGGCAACCATGCGGTTAATCGTGAGTTAACACATGGCAACCATGTGATTAATCGCGAGTTAATTCATGACAACCAAGCGATTAATCGCAAGTTAACTCATGGCAACCATGTGATTAATTGCGAGTTAACTCATGGCAACTACGCAATTAATCGCGAGTTAACTCATGGCAACCATGCGGTTAATTGCAAGTTAACTCATGGCAACGATGTGATTAATCATGCGAATCAATATTTTAATCGATTGACAGCCCTAATTCTAATCAATATTTTCAAACAATGTAAGTTTAATTAGACTGTACGTAAAACTATATATAAAAAAAGTATATTTAATATGCTACTCAATCAAAAGATTAAACAGAATTACAAGCAAGTGTACTTTGAATATTTAATGATACTTTTTGGTATATCTTGATCAAAAAATACTAGTACAAATATACTTTTCTGTCAGTGTACTTAAGTATATTTCTGAGAAGTATATAAAAAGTAGACTGAAAGAATACTTTCCTATTTTTTTTTTTGTTTAAAAGAAGTATACTAATTGCACACTTGAATAAACTTCTTGTTCATTAAGGACGCATGTGTCATCCACTCAAACTAAAGTAGCACAATTATTCTTTTATATTCAACTCTGTTTATGTAATTGTGATAAACTGACAAGCATCCACATTTCTTTAATATTTCATCAGATGTTAGTGTGTTGAAATATATATGATGGGGACATTAAAATGCATTGCATAACAGGAATGACTCAGAATCATGCATTATGCATTATTATCTGAGACCTGTTTCCCTGATGACCAGACTGGTTTTAGTGTTAAACGGCCGCCTCTACCATGACCAATTAACTTTGATAAATACTAGTGCTCTGGGAAACTAACAGCAGCTCCAAAATGTAGATAATTAAGTCCTCTTGGCTTCTACTATCTACCAATTCGTTTGTGCACCTGTTTCTTTGGATAAACAAATGATTCATTGTGACCTTCTGAACAATCCTGAGTAATGCTGGTGTTTTTGCAATGTAAGATATTTTATAATGCACTCATCCTAGTTGAAAATGTTAGGAAGCCACGCAGGTCACGATAACATCCTCCACCATTGACCGTTAATGAGCATTAGTCACTCCTCTTGATTTGATTTCATTCAAAGTGTATTGGGTTATTTTCTAGAACTGTCTGCATGATTTCTTAAAGGGACAGTGCACTCCAAAATTAACGTTGCTTAGCTGAATGATCATGTATTAAAATATGAAGTGCATACAACTCGTGTGCTTAAGTATTAAATTAAGTTTAAGTCATATGAGCTTTGTATGGAAGCTTGTTTCCACCACAGAATAAAAAAAGTAATTGCTAGTTTACATCTCGTAATTCTGACTTTATTTCCCGGAATTCAGACTTTACATCTTTACATCCCGCAATTCAGACTTTACATCTTTACATCCTGCAATTCAGACTTTACATCTTTACATCCCGCAATTCAGACTTTACATCTTTACATCCTGCAATTCAGACTTTACATCTTTACATCCCGCAATTCCAACTTTACATCTTTACATCCTGCAATTCAGACTTACTTTACATACCGCAATTCCGACTTACTATACATCCCGCAATTCCGACTTACGTTACATCTTTACATCCCGCAATTCCAACTTACTTTACAACCCGCAACTCCAACTTACTATACATCCCTAGTTCCAACTTTATATCTTTACATCCCGCAATTCAGACTTTACATCTTTAATTCCCGCAATTCAGACTTTACATCTTTACATCCCGCAATTCAGACTTTACATCTTAATATCCGGCAATTCAGACTTTACATCTTTACATCCTGCAATTCCGACTTACTTTACATCCCGCAACTCCAACTTACTTTACATCCCGCAATTCCGACTTACTTTACATCTTTACATCCCGCAATTCCGACTTACTTTACATCCCTAGTTCCAACTTTACATCTTTACATCCCGCAATTCCAGCTTTACATCTTCATATCCCGCAATTCAGACTTTACATCTTTATATCCCGCAATTCAGACTTTACATCTTTACATCCCGCAATTCCGACTTACTTTACATTCCGCAACTCCAACTTACTTTACATCCCACAATTCCGACTTACTTTACATCTTTACATCCCGCAATTCCGACTTACTTTACATCTTTACATCCCGCAATTCCGACTTACTTTACATCCCGCAACTCCAACTTACTATAAATCCCCAATTCCGACTTTACATCTTTAAATCCCGCAATTCAGACTTTACATCTTTAGATCCCGCAATTCAGACTTTATATACCGCAATTACGACTTTACATCTTTACATCCCCTCAATTCCGACTTTACATCCGCAATTCCAACTGTATTTCTTGTAATTCTTTTTTGCAATTCTGACTTTCTTGCAATTGCAAGTTTAAATCTCGCAATTCTGATAAAAAAATGTGCAATTATCTTTTAAAAATCTTTGATCTTGTGATATTTTAAGTTTGTGTGAGAAACAGACCAAACTGTATTTCTTATGGACATGATATCTTGTGCCATTGGAGTTTGTGGAAATTATATTCAAGAGAAAAATTTTGAACATTCAACAAAATATCCTCTTTTGTCTTCCAAAGACAAAGGTACCGTAATCAGGTTTAGGTTTAGAATGGCATGAGTGTGATGACAGAATTTACCTTTATGAGTGAACAGTCCCTTTGTCACAACTCAGGAGACAGACAGGTAGATAAGTATAAACAGTGTTAATTAAAGCAGAGCGGAGGTGGAACAGCGGGAACCAGGCGATGGGAAGCAGAATGATGCTTGTGAAGCTGGTGAAAACTCAAGTGGATATTCTGTATTTTGAAGACAGGAGACTGGACGAGAGTGGTAAAGAGTCTGACAGAGCAGTGTTGACTGCGATGAGACCAGACAAAGAGTGGCTGATGAAAGCTGAATATAAAGGTGAGCAGATGAGGAGGTGCAGGTGAAGCGAGTCAGTAATCTGGTGATTGTGAACGAGTGGGCGGGGCCTGGTGATTATGTGATGATTGTGTGGCTGACTCTGTGACACCCTTTAAGGCCACTTCCACATAAAGCCTTTTTTTCCCCCTCGTTTCCAGAAATATCTGCGTACACACGAAACCACTGATACTAACTCATAACAATGTAGTATACATGCCAGACCAGTATGTGGTGCTGTAATTCTGCCACAGAGATACACTAAAACGGAGAAGAAGAGTTGGAGCATGCGAGAGAGGTGGGGTGATGACATCACTGTTTCACAGAATATACGGATTGGCTGTAAACTCGAAAACGCAAGGGCGTCACTTTCAGATTTATCCACTCTGGGACCCGATTAAAAAAAAATCAGAAATCTTTTAGAGAAATCTGACCTGTCTCATTTATGAATGACTGACAAATATGCATCACATTATTAGTTTGTTTATGTAAAAACTGCGTAATCAAACCGGACGGAAATTTTATATCCAATTCAAATACATCAATTTAGGCCTAAATATCAATCTTAAAGGGGTCATGAATTGAGAAATCAAATTTCCAAAACTCAAAACTTCCTCATTAGTCCAAAAGCAGCTTTTGTTGAATCCAAGCTCCCTAAACGTCTCGTTTCGGATTTTGTCTCAGTATGACATCATAGTGTGACGAAAGACCACCACTGCAGAAGAAGATCGACGCCCACTTCTACATCATGGCCTCTTAAGCCCCGCCCACTTATTCACACACGTCACGCAGAAATCTGACCTGTCTCTTTTATGAATGACTGACAAATATGCATCACATTATTAGTTTGTTTATGTAAAAACTGCGTAATCAAACCGGACGGAAATTTTATATGCAATTCAAATACATCAATTTAGGCCTAAATATAAATCTTAAAGGGGTCATGAATTGAGAAATCAAATTTCCAGAACTCAAAACTTCCTCATTAGTCCAAAAACAGCTTTTATTGAATCCAAGCTCCCAAAACAACTCGTTTCGGATTTTGTCTCAGTATGACATCATAGTGTGATGAAAGACCGCCTCTGCAGAAGAAGATCGACGCCCACTTCTACATCATCGCCTCTTTAGCCACGCCCACTGATTCACACGTCACGCAGAAATCTGACCTGTCTCATGACTGACAAATATGCATCACATTATTCGTTTGTTTATGTTAAAACTGTGTGATCAAACTGGACGGAAAATTGCTATGCAAATGCAAATTTTTACGCATATACAGCTAAACGCGTCTCTGTGTGGACGGAGCCAAAGACTGTCTGAATTAATTGTGATTAAGGGAAAAGAATAGAGCTGAACTTCTTTATATGTTCTAGTTTTAGATATTCTAAACAAATGACGTAAATCCAGCCTCATAAAAGCACATCTAAATGGCTTCATTTGTTTGAATTTCATACTGAAGAAGCGTATGAGGGATATTATGGAAGCTCTTCACTGTCATATCAGTTTGATCTTTATCCCTGCATTTACATTTATTTATTTAATCGTTTAGCAGATGCTTTTATCCAAAGCGACTTAGAAATGAGAATAGTATTGCTTCCCTCGCTTTAATCACTTATATTAGTGCAACCAAAACAAATATATAAGAATATGTGGCAGTGGAATTCATCATTTGTTTCCTCTTTGTCTGATTTATGGGAAATATGCATAATGCAGAGTCCAAAAAATATGAATTTTTCTCCATCTTTCTGTGTTGAGGATCATGAAAGAGACGTTTTAAGATGGTTTGATGGGTGGAATTAGAGCAGCAATTCAATCAAGTGATGGAGTATTTAGAAAGTAAAGAAATGAAAAGAGGAAGTGCGCGTGTTAAAACAGTTGTGAGGTTCATTCGAGTTCATATGCAACAGAACAAGCCCTTGATTATAATAATACAGTTGTTTTTGTCTCCGGCGGTGCGAGAGTTGCTTCATGATGTGCCATTTTTACAGCCCTCTATGAATGTATCATAATATTTTAATGTGCATCTTTTTAAATAATTTCACAGACACATTCAGAACATGCAGCCGAGGTGATAAATTGCTTTTAAATCTTCACTGCATTCATCCGAAGCAAACATATTTTTACGTTAACATATTTTGCATGATTTTTTAATCACATTTCATCATGTATTAGGCTTTGTTCTTTTTCAGAAACATGACAAGCAGAAGATTATTTCCAGACCTGACCTCCATGAGGAAAGATTCGCTGCTCTTCTATAGTTCAGGAAACGTAATGGGATTTCGTTACAGTATCAATCTGATATTACAGTAGATGTTTATCCTAAAACATCTTCAGAAGATATGTATAAATAGACTCAAATAAGTCAATAGTTCTCGTACTGTGAGAGTACAGAACTAAATTAATGCAGAGAGCAGCTCAGATCATCTGAGATTTTAATTACATATAAAAATTGGAGTTTTAACAAACTAATAAACTTGACATGATGCATATTTGTCAGACACATAAAAAAATGAAACAAGTTAGATTTCTGTAAAAGTACTAATGAAATAACCAGGTTTATATATGCATCTCCAATAAATCCGATTTGTTTCAATCTCATGCACCTAATTTAATATGGCTTGTTCCATATTTTAACTGTTCATGTAAATGTAATTTATTTGTGCTGATTCTAAGCAATGTATATACATGCGTTTCTAAAATATGATCATTTAAATAAAATCAAAAAGATGCAAATAGTTAATAATTTGAGTGCAGAAATCTGACCTGTTTTATTAATGAGTGACGGACAAATATGGATCATATTAAGTTTATTAGTTTGTAAACTGCATAATCCAAATGGATTGAAAATGGATATGCAATTCAAATACATAAATCTTAAAGGGGTCATGAATTGAGAAATCAAATATTCTTTTGACGTATAAGAGGTCAATGTACTATAATCCTGTAAGTTTCAGAACTTAAAACTTAGTCCAAAAACAGCTTTTATTGAATCCAAGCTCCCAAAACGACTCGTTTCGGATTTTGTCTCACTATGACATCATAGTGTGATGAAAGACCGCCTCTGCAGAAGAAGATCGACGCCCATTTCTACATCATCGCCTCTTTAGCCACGCCCACTGATTCTCATATGTCAGGTCAGATTTTTGCATGTCTCATTTATGAATGACTGACAAATATGCATCAGATTATTAGTTGGTTTATGTTAAAACTGTGTGATCAAATTCAAATACATAAATCTAAAATTTAGCTATAAATATAAATCTTAAAGGGTGCAAGCTTGATGAGAACCCAAGTGCAGTTTATTTACCTTGGACCATGGCGGTGCAGGAAGTTTGGGACGCCACTGGACGCTGGACAGGGGATGTCGCTGGACTCTGGACGCCGCTGGACATGGACAGGGGATGTCGCTGGACTCTGGACGTGGACAGGGGATGTCGCTGGACTCTGGACGTCACTGGACATGGACAGGGGATGTCCTGGACTCTGGACGTCGCTGGACGTGGACAGGGGATGTCGCTGGACTCTGGACGTCGCTGGACATGGACAGGGGATGTCCTGGACTCTGGACGTCGCTGGACATGGACAGGGGATGTCGCTGGACTCTGGACGTGGACAGGGGATGTCGCTGGACTCTGGACGTCGCTGGACATGGACAGGGGATGTCGCTGGACTCTGGACGTGGACAGGGGATGTCGCTGGACTCTGGACGTCGCTGGACATGGACAGGGGATGTCCTGGACTCTGGACGTCGCTGGACATGGACAGGGGATGTCCTGGACTCTGGACGTCGCTGGACATGGACAGGGGATGTCGCTGGACTCTGGACACCGCTGGACATGGACAGGGGATGTCGCTGGACTCTGGACGTGGACAGGGGATGTCGCTGGACTCTGGACGTCGCTGGACATGGACAGGGGATGTCGCTGGACTCTGGACGCCGCTGGACTCTGGACGCCGCTGGACTCTGGACGTGGACAGGGGATGTCGCTGGACTCTGGACGTCGCTGGACTCTGGACGCCGCTGGACTCTGGACGTGGACAGGGGATGTCGCTGGACTCTGGACGTCGCTGGACATGGACAGGGGATGTCCTGGACTCTGGACGTCGCTGGACATGGACAGGGGATGTCGCTGGACTCTGGACGCCGCTGGACATGGACAGGGGATGTCGCTGGACTCTGGACGTGGACAGGGGATGTCGCTGGACTCTGGACGTCGCTGGACATGGACAGGGGATGTCGCTGGACTCTGGACGCCGCTGGACTCTGGACGCCGCTGGACTCTGGACGTGGACAGGGGATGTCGCTGGACTCTGGACGTCGCTGGACTCTGGACGCCGCTGGACTCTGGACGTGGACAGGGGATGTCGCTGGACTCTGGACGTCGCTGGACTCTGGACGCCGCTGGACTCTGGACATGGACAGGGGATGTCGCTGGACTCTGGACGCCGCTGGACTCTGGACGTGGACAGGGGATGTCGCTGGACTCTGGACGTGGACAGGGGATGTCGCTGGACTCTGGACGTCGCTGGACTCTGGACGCCGCTGGACTCTGGACGTGGACAGGGGATGTCGCTGGACTCTGGACGTCGCTGGACTCTGGACGCCGCTGGACTCTGGACGTGGACAGGGGATGTCGCTGGACTCTGGACGTCGCTGGACTCTGGACGCCGCTGGACTCTGGACATGGACAGGGGATGTCGCTGGACTCTGGACGCCGCTGGACTCTGGACGTGGACAGGGGATGTCGCTGGACTCTGGACGTCGCTGGACATGGACAGGGGATGTCCTGGACTCTGGACATCGCTGGACGTGGACAGGGGATGTCGCTGGACTCTGGACGTCGCTGGACATGGACAGGGGATGTCCTGGACTCTGGACGTCGCTGGACATGGACAGGGGATGTCGCTGGACTCTGGACGTTGACAGGGGATGTCGCTGGACTCTGGACGTCGCTGGACATGGACAGGGGATGTCCTGGACTCTGGACGTCGCTGGCCGTGGACAGGGGATGTCGCTGGACTCTGGACGTCGCTGGACATGGACAGGGGATGTCCTGGACTCTGGACGTCGCTGGACATGGACAGGGGATGTCGCTGGACTCTGGACGCCGCTGGACATGGACAGGGGATGTCGCTGGACTCTGGACGTGGACAGGGGATGTCGCTGGACTCTGGACGTCGCTGGACATGGACAGGGGATGTCGCTGGACTCTGGACGCCGCTGGACTCTGGACGCCGCTGGACTCTGGACGTGGACAGGGGATGTCGCTGGACTCTGGACGTCGCTGGACTCTGGACGCCGCTGGACTCTGGACGTGGACAGGGGATGTCGCTGGACTCTGGACGCCGCTGGACATGGACAGGGGATGTCGCTGGACTCTGGACGTGGACAGGGGATGTCGCTGGACTCTGGACGTCGCTGGACATGGACAGGGGATGTCGCTGGACTCTGGACGCCGCTGGACTCTGGACGCCGCTGGACTCTGGACGTGGACAGGGGATGTCGCTGGACTCTGGACGTCGCTGGACTCTGGACGCCGCTGGACTCTGGACGTGGACAGGGGATGTCGCTGGACTCTGGACGTCGCTGGACATGGACAGGGGATGTCGCTGGACTCTGGACGCCGCTGGACATGGACAGGGGATGTCGCTGGACTCTGGACGTGGACAGGGGATGTCCTGGACTCTGGACGTCGCTGGACATGGACAGGGGATGTCGCTGGACTCTGGACGCCGCTGGACATGGACAGGGGATGTCGCTGGACTCTGGACGTGGACAGGGGATGTCGCTGGACTCTGGACATGGACAGGGGATGTCCTGGACTCTGGACGTCGCTGGACATGGACAGGGGATGTCGCTGGACTCTGGACGCCGCTGGACATGGACAGGGGATGTCGCTGGACTCTGGACGTGGACAGGGGATGTCGCTGGACTCTGGACGTCGCTGGACATGGACAGGGGATGTCGCTGGACTCTGGACGCCGCTGGACTCTGGACGCCGCTGGACTCTGGACGTGGACAGGGGATGTCGCTGGACTCTGGACGTCGCTGGACTCTGGACGCCGCTGGACTCTGGACATGGACAGGGGATGTCGCTGGACTGTGGACGCCGCTGGACTCTGGACGTGGACAGGGGATGTCGCTGGACTCTGGACGTGGACAGGGGATGTCGCTGGACTCTGGACGTCGCTGGACTCTGGACATGGACAGGGGATGTCGCTGGACTCTGGACGCCGCTGGACTCTGGACGTGGACAGGGGATGTCGCTGGACTCTGGACGTGGACAGGGGATGTCGCTGGACTCTGGACGTCGCTGGACATGGACAGGGGATGTCGCTGGACTCTGGACGTCGCTGGACTCTGGACGTGGACAGGGGATGTCGCTGGACTCTGGACGTCGCTGGACTCTGGACGCCGCTGGACTCTGGACATGGACAGGGGATGTCGCTGGACTCTGGACGCCGCTGGACTCTGGACGTGGACAGGGGATGTCGCTGGACTCTGGACGTGGACAGGGGATGTCGCTGGACTCTGGACGTCGCTGGACTCTGGACGCCGCTGGACTCTGGACATGGACAGGGGACGTCGCTGGACTCTGGACGCCGCTGGACTCTGGACATGGACAGGGGACGCCGCTGGACTCTGGATGTCGCTGGACTCTGGACATGGACCAATACTAGACCAAGACTACATGAGGGCTTAAATACACAAAGACTGATGACTAACAAGGAACACCTGTGAACAATCCAAACAATAAACCAATGATGGAACTGAACTGAGAACCCACATGACTAAATCAACCAATGACAACATGACACAAGAGACTAGGGAAGCACATGACATGCTCACATGACAAAACCAGGAAACATGACGGATTAAACTCAAAGAGAATACATGAAACAAAACCAACACACTAGACATTACAAAGGGGTCATTTTTAACATTTTCCTCATTAGTCCAAAAACAGCTTGTATTGAATCCAAGCTCCCAAAATGACTTGTTTCGGACTTTGTCTCATCTGAGACTTCAGTAAAAGTCTCCATTTGCTCTTTGTCTCAACTAAGATATTAGATAAATTCATTTGTGGTTTTTCTTTTCCGAGGACTGCTAGTTTAAAGGGTTAGTTCACCCAAAAATGAAAATTCTGTCATTAATTCCTCACCCTCATGTGGTTGGACACCCGTCAGACCTCCGTTCATCTTCAGACACAAATGAAGATATTTTAGTGTAAAGCTGATGCTGAGAAAGGCTTCAGATAGGCCTCCATTGGCATTCAGTACATTTACACTCACAAGACCCATAAAAGGCACTAAAAACGTCGTTACGAAGTCCATCTCACCACAGTGACTCTACAATAATTTTACGAAGCGACGACAATAGTTTTTGTGCGCAAAAAAAAAATCTGAATAACGCCTTTATCCAACTTGTTATTGTCTTCCGTGTGTGTCTCCACGACGCATGCGCGAGAATATGACGCAGATCCGGCGTTCGGACACATGACCCAGAAGAGATTTGTTTACAAGCAGAGGAAGACGCGCGTGTCTAAGCTGATGAATTCTACATTGATCGTGCTTTAGGTCTCGGCGTAGTGCTCAAAATGGGGCTAAAGTGTGCATTTCATGGATTCCCGAACGCCGGATCTGCTCATATTCTCGCGCATGCGTCGTGGAGACACACACGGAAGACAAGAACAAGTTGGATAAAGGTGTTATTTAGATTTTTTTTTTGCGCACAAAAACTATTGTCGTCGCTTCGTAAAATTATTGTAGAGTCACTGTGGTGAGATGGACTTTGTAACGATGTTTTTAGTGCCTTTTATGGGTCTTGGGAGTATTAATGTACTGAATGCCAATGGAGGCCTATCTGAAGCCTTTCTCAGCATCAGCTTTACACTAAAATATCTTCATTTGTGTCTGAAGATGAACGGAGGTCTGACGGGTGTCCAACGACATGAGGGTGAGGAATTAATGACAGAATTTTCATTTTTGGGTGAATTAACCCTTTAACACACCCATGTCACAAACTAAAAGCTTGGATTTCTGCATAATCATAATTTTTCCTCAGTAAATGTCTCTTTGATGTGATAATCAACTCCCAGCATGCTTTAGTGTCGCATGTTTTACGCTCGTTCAGCGCGTCCGCCTTCACGCCTGCGAACGCACTCGCTGTCACACAATGGCATTAATAACGTCTGCACAGGAAACGCCTTCTGCCGCTTCGCTAAATCACTCAAACTGTTACTGCTCATGTCTGGCGGCGGTCCAGCCCGCTTTGATCACCTTCATAGTTTTGAATCGGCTCAGCAATGCCACTGAACTGATAGAGAAAACAAAGGATCCATCCGTGACGCTTTCATTCTGTAGCTGCAAACCGTTTTAAACACTTTCAGGCTCTGTCTTTTGTTTCCTTTCTGCCGTATCTCGGCTTTTGATGTTTTCTGTGGCCTAGGGCGTCGCAAAAGTACTGAAAATGACAACTTTTATTCTTCCTCGCTGTCTCTTAACACTCTCACAGAAGAAGACACGGCGTCCCAACGTTCGCAGGAACGAGGCGTGCTTGAGTTGCACAGGGAGTCTTCAGAGAGAGAGATTCATAATGAAACAGACATAAAACTCATGCACTTCTGTGAGCCATTTCCAATCATTCTGCTTGTGTGTCCTGGTTAAACTTTACGCATGAACAATTCACTACACTAATGCATGCTGGGAGTCACATCAGAGTGAGGTTGGCCACAAGTAAAACCATCATAAAAGTGCCATAAAAGTGCATCTATCCATCATAAAAGTGCCATAAAAGTGCATCTATCCATCATAAAAGTGCCATAAAAGTGCATCTATCCATCATAAAAGTGCCATAAAAGTGCATCTATCCATCATAAAAGTGCCATAAAAGTGCATCGATCCATCATAAAAGTGCCATAAAAGTACATCCATCCACCATAAAAGTGCATCTATCCATCATAAAAGTGCACCTATCCATCATAAAAGTGCATCTATCCATCATAAAAGTGCATCTATCCATCATAAAAGTGCACCTATCCATCATAAAAGTGCATCTATCCATCATAAAAGTGCCATAAAAGTGCATCTATCCATCATAAAAGTGCCATAAAAGTGCATCTATCATCATAAAAGTGCATCTATCGTCATAAAAGTACATCCATCCACCATAAAAGTGCATCTATCCATCATAAAAGTGCATCTGTCCATCATAAAAGTGCATCTATCCATCATAAAAGTGCATCCATCCATCATAAAAGTGCATCTGTCCATCATAAAAGTGCATCTATCCATCATAAAAGTGCATCTATCCATCATAAAAGTGCCATAAAAGTGCATCTATCCATCATAAAAGTGCCATAAAAGTGCATCTATCCATCATAAAAGTGCCATAAAAGTGCATCGACCCATCATAAAAGTGCATCTATTGTCATAAAAGTACATCCATCCACCATAAAAGTGCATCTATCCATCATAAAAGTGCACCTATCCATCATAAAAGTGCACCTATCCATCATAAAAGTGCATCTATCCATCATAAAAGTGCATCTATCCATTATAAAAGTGCACCTATCCATCATAAAAGTGCCATAAAAGTGCATCTATCCATCATAAAAGTGCCATAAAAGTGCATCGATCCATCATAAAAGTGCCATAAAAGTGCATCTATCCATCATAAAAGTGCCATAAAAGTGCATCGATCCATCATAAAAGTGCATCTGTCCATCATAAAAGTGCATCTATCGTCATAAAAGTACATCCATCCACCATAAAAGTGCATCTATCCATCATAAAAGTTCATCCATTCATCATAAAAGTGCATCTGTACATCACAAAAGTGCATCTGTCCATCACAAAAGTGCATCCATCCATCATATTTCGTTTTATTGTAGCCTAAAATATACATAAAGGAGTGAGAGCGAGCTGTCATGTTTGCGCACAGAATGAATTGCGTCTTGAGCTGGCATATTTACATTGGCACGGTTCAAACTTCCCGTCGTCTATCCTGAGTGTCGTTCACGTTCTCACAATTTGGCATTGTTAGAATTCATTAAAACGTTATCGGCACCATAGACACGCCAACACTGTTTTTTTACTGGTATTTGGTGCTTGGCGAGTGTAATAGCTCTGGTTATACAGTAATTATAGTGTTGGCATGAGAAAGGAACTCGAACTGCATGGCCTTAAAACATTCAAAAGCTTTCAAAACTGCTTCCAACCTTCTGCAAGCCAACACTTTTACCTCATACTAGTGTAAGTTGCATGCAATCAGGTTTCTTTATATTCTGCACCGCAGATAATGCATGTGTGTTCCGCTGCTGTTTTCATATGCGCTTTCAGGAGCAGATCAGCCCAGTCCGTCCGAGCTCTGCTCATAACCAGATCACGATATGTGGGCTTTGTGTGGCCGTGCCGTTATCCAGGGCATGTATCTGTGCTATTGTGCTGCTTTGAATTATTCAAACGCTGTTGTTGAGCAGCTGCTGGCAGAGACGAACTCACTCAGCCTACAAATCTGCCTGAGTTTAGCGGCTCGCCGGAAAGCGTCTGAAAGTCTTGGAGATGAGCTCCGCCCATCCGTACAGTGAGCAATTAGCGGAGAGAACTCTGGGCTTGATGGAGAAGATGACTTTCAGATGGCAGTCGTTCAAAGGAAATTTACACCTGCCCAACAACACCGTTTACACTGAGATCAACACCGTCATTTGGAGACGCAGCAGAGCGCCGTGGAGAAAGCACAGGGCGGTGACGGGTCTGGAAGCGCTCATTAGACAACAGCTAATTGTCAAACTGTCGAGAACCCACACGCACACGCAGACGCACAAGTGCTTGATGCAGATATTAATGAATTCATTTACAAAGTACTATCATGTCCTTGAAGTACTAGGAATAAAAACTGTGGCACTATGGCACATTTCAAATGACCATAGTGTTACTGAATACTACAAAGCAATTTTGCATGTCCAAAGATATGGTACACTTGGATTTGAGCTATAATCCAACTAATGAGTGAATGTGTGTGTGTGTGTGTGTGTGTGTGTGTGTGTGTGTGTGTGAGAGAGAGAGAGAGTGTGAGTGTGTGTGTGAGACAGAGAGAGAGAGAGAGAGAGTGTGTGTGTGTGTGCGCGTGAGAGAGAGAGAGAGTGTGTGCGCGCACGTGAGAGAGAGTGAGTGTGTGTGTGTGTGTGTGTGTGAGTGAGAGAGAGAGAGAGAGAGAGAGAGAGAGTGTGTGTGTGTGAGTGAGTGTGTGTACTACTTTAAAGTACTTTAAGTATTTAAATAATAATATATTTATAATTGAATGTTCTATATTTAGTCCATAAATAAGTAAACACAATCACTGCAGCACCTTGTTGAATTTATGCCACAAAGAATTACGTGAATAAAGTTGGAAATATTT
Organism: Gobio occitaniae; assembly: GCA_033150135.1. Classification (NCBI taxonomy): domain Eukaryota; kingdom Metazoa; phylum Chordata; class Actinopteri; order Cypriniformes; family Gobionidae; genus Gobio; species Gobio occitaniae. The sequence goes on from JARQWZ010002289.1 coordinate 77,693, forward strand.
ATACATCTGTGTATGTAGAGCCGGGCGATAATAGAGTTTACATTTTGCGACAATATAACCAGAAAGATGAGGTTTTGATCATTTTAATAAGTGTGTGCCAGTATCATCCCACACATGAGGGATCCAGATGTGGCCTGTTATCGTGCGGTATGGAAAGTGTGTTATGATCCACCTGGAGTGCGGGTCGTGAACTCTCTCTGACACTGATGTGTGAACGCACTCAGAAATGCAGATGAATAATTTGTGAGCTGAAGTCTGAAGTAGGACAGCAGGTCCTTCACCCGCTCTCACCTCAGATATACACTCGCTTCCAAACCTAGTGAACTGCCTACAGACCCCTGAAGGTGTGCTGTGGTGTCAAGATGTTAGCAGCAGATCCTTTAAGTCCTGTACGTTGCGAGGTGGGGCCTCCATGGATCGGACTTGTGTGTTCAGCTCATCCCACAGATGCTCGATTGGATTGAGATCTGGGGGATTTGGAGGCCCAAACACACTGTGCCGCCCCATACACAGCAAACTGAGATGCTCTGTGTATTCTGAGCCCTTTCTATCAGAACCTAACCTGAAGGGCTAAGACCATCTTGAGTTTGGAGGTGGAGAGCGAGGGACGCTGGTTCTACCGTCTGGCCCTCCCGAGATGCCATGGGCTTAAATCGATGAAACATCAAGGAAGTGGTGCCATCTGATAACCCACAGAAGCCCTAAACTCAACCAAGTCTGAGGAAGGTGTCTTGAGAGAGGATGAGAGGATAGTGATGTCACTGAGTGAGTAGCAGTAAAAGTGAGCCAGTCGCGATAAAACTTTTCGTATTGAAAATGGACAAACCCAGCTATTGGGTTGTTTTAAGCAAACATTTAACCCAACCGCGGGGTTAAAACAACCCAACCGCTGGGTTAAAACAACCCAATTGCTGGGTTAAAACAACCCAATTGCTGGGTTAAAACAACCCAACCGCGGGGTTAAAACAACCCAACCGCTGGGTTAAAACAACCCAATTGCTGGGTTAAAACAACCCAACCGCTGGGTTAAAACAACCCAATTGCTGGGTTAAAACAACCCAACCGCTACATTAAAACAACCCAATTGCTGGGTTAAAACAACCCAATTTTTGGGTTAAAACAACCCAACCGCAGGGTTAAAACAACCCAATTGCTGGGTTAAAACAACCCCTGGGTTAAAACAACCCAATTGCTGGGTTAAAACAACCCATTCACTGGGTTAAAACAACCCAACCGCTGGGTTAAAACAACCCATTCGCTGGGTTAAAACAACCCATTCACTGGGTTAAAACAACCCAACCGCTGGGTTAAACCATTCACTGGGTTAACCCATTCACTGGGTTAAAACAACCCAACCGCTGGGTTAAAACAACCCAACCGCTGCGTTAAAACAACCCAACCGCAGGGTTAAAACAACCCAATTGCTGGGTTAAAACAACCCCTGGGTTAAAACAACCAAATTGCTGGGTTAAAACAACCCAACCGCTGGGTTAAAACAACCCATTCACTGGGTTAAAACAACCCAACCGCTGGGTTAACCCATTCACTGGGTTAAAACAACCCAACCTCTGGGTCAAAACAACCCAACCACTGGGTTAAAACAACCCAATTGCTGGGTTAAACAACCCAATTGCTGGGTTAAACAACCCAACCGCTGGGTTAAAACAACCCATTCACTGGGTTAAAACTGCATTCTACCATCTTAAAAATATATCTAAATTACGGCACATGCTCTCAATGCAAAATGCTGAACAGTGAGTTGATGCGTTCATGACCTCAAGGTTAGATTATTGTAATGTTGATGAGCTGTAGATTATTGTAATGTTGATGAGCTGTAGATTATTGTAATGTTCATGAGCTGTAGATTATTGTAATGTTCATGAGTTGTAGATTATTGTAATGTTGATGAGCTGTAGATTATTGTAATGTTCATGAGCTGTAGATTATTGTAATGTTGATGAGCTGTAGATTATTGTAATGTTCATGAGCTGTAGATTATTGTAATGTTCATGAGCTGTAGATTATTGTAATGTTGATGAGCTGTAGATTATTGTAATGTTGATGAGCTGTAGATTATTGTAATGTTGATGAGCTGTAGATTATTGTAATGTTCATGAGTTGTAGATTATTGTAATGTTGATGAGCTGTAGATTATTGTAATGTTCATGAGCTGTAGATTATTGTAATGTTCATGAGCTGTAGATTATTGTAATGTTCATGAGCTGTAGATTATTGTAATGTTCATGAGCTGTAGATTATTGTAATGTTGATGAGCTGTAGATTATTGTAATGTTGATGAGCTGTAGATTATTGTAATGTTGATGAGCTGTAGATTATTGTAATGTTCATGAGTTGTAGATTATTGTAATGTTGATGAGCTGTAGATTATTGTAATGTTCATGAGCTGTAGATTATTGTAATGTTCATGAGCTGTAGATTATTGTAATGTTGATGAGCTGTAGATTATTGTAATGTTCATGAGCTGTAGATTATTGTAATGTTCATGAGCTGTAGATTATTGTAATGTTCATGAGCTGTAGATTATTGTAATGTTCATGAGGTGTAGATTATTGTAATGTTGATGAGCTGTAGATTATTGTAATGTTGATGAGCTGTAGATTATTGTAATGTTCATGAGCTGTAGATTATTGTAATGTTCATGAGCTGTAGATTATTGTAATGTTCATGAGCTGTAGATTATTGTAATGTTCATGAGCTGTAGATTATTGTAATGTTGATGAGCTGTAGATTATTGTAATGTTCATGAGCTGTAGATTATTGTAATGTTCATGAGCTGTAGATTATTGTAATGTTGATGAGCTGTAGATTATTGTAATGTTCATGAGCTGTAGATTATTGTAATGTTCATGAGCTGTAGATTATTGTAATGTTCATGAGCTGTAGATTATTGTAATGTTGATGAGCTGTAGATTATTGTAATGTTCATGAGCTGTAGATTATTGTAATGTTCATGAGCTGTAGATTATTGTAATGTTCATGAGCTGTAGATTATTGTAATGTTGATGAGCTGTAGATTATTGTAATGTTCATGAGCTGTAGATTATTGTAATGTTCATGAGCTGTAGATTATTGTAATGTTCATGAGCTGTAGATTATTGTAATGTTGATGAGCTGTAGATTATTGTAATGTTGATGAGCTGTAGATTATTGTAATGTTCATGAGCTGTAGATTATTGTAATGTTGATGAGCTGTAGATTATTGTAATGTTCATGAGCTGTAGATTATTGTAATGTTCATGAGCTGTAGATTATTGTAATGTTGATGAGCTGTAGATTATTGTAATGTTGATGAGCTGTAGATTATTGTAATGTTCATGAGTTGTAGATTATTGTAATGTTCATGAGCTGTAGATTATTGTAATGTTGATGAGCTGTAGATTATTGTAATGTTCATGAGTTGTAGATTATTGTAATGTTCATGAGCTGTAGATTATTGTAATGTTCATGAGTTGTAGATTATTGTAATGTTCATGAGCTGTAGATTATTGTAATGTTGATGAGCTGTAGATTATTGTAATGTTCATGAGTTGTAGATTATTGTAATGTTCATGAGTTGTAGATTATTGTAATATTCATGAGCTGTAGATTATTGTAATGTTCATGAGTTGTAGATTATTGTAATGTTCATGAGTTGTAGATTATTGTAATGTTCATGAGCTGTAGATTATTGTAATGTTGATGAGCTGTAGATTATTGTAATGTTCATGAGCTGTAGATTATTGTAATGTTCATGAGTTGTAGATTATTGTAATGTTGATGAGCTGTAGATTATTGTAATGTTGATGAGCTGTAGATTATTGTAATGTTCATGAGCTGTAGATTATTGTAATGTTCATGAGTTGTAGATTATTGTAATGTTCATGAGCTGTAGATTATTGTAATGTTCATGAGCTGTAGATTATTGTAATGTTCATGAGTTGTAGATTATTGTAATGTTGATGAGCTGTAGATTATTGTAATGTTCATGAGCTGTAGATTATTGTAATGTTCATGAGCTGTAGATTATTGTAATGTTCATGAGCTGTAGATTATTGTAATGTTCATGAGTTGTAGATTATTGTAATGTTCATGAGCTGTAGATTATTGTAATGTTGATGAGCTGTAGATTATTGTAATGTTCATGAGTTGTAGATTATTGTAATGTTCATGAGTTGTAGATTATTGTAATGTTCATGAGCTGTAGATTATTGTAATGTTCATGAGCTGTAGATTATTGTAATGTTCATGAGTTGTAGATTATTGTAATGTTCATGAGTTGTAGATTATTGTAATGTTCATGAGCTGTAGATTATTGTAATGTTGATGAGCTGTAGATTATTGTAATGTTCATGAGCTGTAGATTATTGTAATATTCATGAGTTGTAGATTATTGTAATGTTGATGAGCTGTAGATTATTGTAATGTTGATGAGCTGTAGATTATTGTAATGTTCATGAGCTGTAGATTATTGTAATGTTCATGAGTTGTAGATTATTGTAATGTTCATGAGCTGTAGATTATTGTAATGTTCATGAGGTGTAGATTATTGTAATGTTCATGAGCTGTAGATTATTGTAATGTTCATGAGCTGTAGATTATTGTAATGTTCATGAGCTGTAGATTATTGTAATGTTCATGAGCTGTAGATTATTGTAATGCTCTACTGGGTGGTTGCCCTGCTCGCTTAATAAATAAACTCCAGCTGGTCCAAAACACAGCAGCTCCAGTTCTTACTAGAACCAGGAAGTATGACCATATTAGCCCAGTTCTGTCAACACTGCACTGGCTCCCTATTAAACATTGCATACATTTTAAAATCTTACTTATTACTTACAAAGCACTAAATGGTTTAGCTCCCCAATACTTGAGCTCTTAACATATTATACTCCATCACGTCTACTGCGCTCTCTAAACTCTGGCCAGTTGATCATACCGAGAATATCCAAATCAACTGCAGGCGGTCGATCCTTTTCCTATTTAACACCTAAACTCTGGAACAGTCTTCCTAACATTTTTCGGCAAGCAGACACACTCTGTCAGTTTAAATCTAGACTAAAAACACATCTCTTTACTGTGGCATACACATAAAACACTTTTTCAATGAAATGATTGTTAGGCTGCATTAACTAGGTCAGCCGGAACCGGGAACACTTCCCATAACACCTGATGTACTCGTGACATCATCAGAAGAATGGCATCTACGCTAATGATAGTCTCTCTGTCTATCCCGAGGTTTACTGCAGTCAGCCGGGCCGGATCCAGTTCAGATGGTGGACCTGCACCCAGAGAAGACCAACACATGACCAACACATGACCAACACATGATCAACACATGACCAACACATGACCAACACATGACCAACACATGACCAACACATGACCAACACATGACCAACTCATGACCAACACATGACCATCTCATGACCAACTCATGACCAACACATGACCAACACATGACCAACACATGACCAACTCATGACCAACACATGACCAACACATGACCATCACATGACCAACTCATGACCAACACATGACCAACACATGACCAACTCATGACCAACACATGACCAACACATGACCAACTCATGACCAACACATGACCAACACATGACCAACACATGACCAACACATGACCAACTCATGACCAACACATGATCAACACATGACCAACACATGACCAACTCATGACCAACACATGACCAACACATGACCAGCTCATGACCAACACATGACCATCTCATGACCAACTCATGACCAACACATGACCAACACATGACCAACACATGACCAACACATGACCAACACATGACCAACTCATGACCAACACATGACCAACACATGACCATCACATGACCAACTCATGACCAACACATGACCAACACATGACCAACTCATGACCAACACATGACCAACACATGACCAACTCATGACCAACACATGACCAACACAGGACCCTGAAGTGTCTGAGAGACCGTGATTACACTCCCCCTGAAACTGCCTCATCGACACGGCATCTCAATAAACCCGTCTCCGGCGTGATGACTCCGATTGTTCCAATATTACAATTGAATAATTCTTAAATCGATGTCATCCTCAATAAACCCGTCTCCAGCGTGTTGCCTCCGATCCTTCGAATATTCCGATCTATTATGACCTCTGACCTGTAAAGTTCCCAGTTACAGTTACCAGACACTACATTTTTCTGAATTTTTCAACTAAATATCGAAATAAATCTGATTATTAAAGGAACTGTATGTAAGAAATGTATTTCAATTAATCATAAAATGGCCCTGATATGTCACTAGACATTAAGAAATTATGTTAATTTCAAATACTTATATCACTGACAACGGTTGTCCGGCCAAGATATTGTCATTTTAAAAGTGAAGTTGCAGCCCTCAACTGATGTTGATGTTGACATGTTGTGTTTTGGCCTGAAGCTCCACCCTCCACCTGTCGACCAATCACGAAGTCAGTAGTGTTTCTGCATTCGGGTTGCCAGCTCTGCTCTAGTTACCACAGCTGCAGCTACAAACTTTTTGGATAAACAATGTCTAACTTTACGAAACCTAAACGACCTCGTTATGAATCAGAAAAACTTTGTGACAGTGTCCGAAATAAAACAAGGATTTGTATAAGAGATGCCTTTGAAAGATGGAGACGGCTGAAAACGGAGAATAATTTGAAGACTGATGCCAACGTTGCTAATTTTCTCCTTGACAGGTAAGGTTCATCTATGTTTGGCTAACTTGTACTTAATGTAAATGGACATTTTCAAATATTCATGACAGTCGAACAAAGTTATGCATGTTCGTGCAAAGTAACGTTAAGTTAGCACAGATGGAGGAGGGGGGTCATTGAATTGAAAAGGTAACGTTAAGGAATTGTTTGGTAAATAAAAACGGCGAGTCGTCATTGCTAACATTAGTAATGCATTATCAGAGCCCGTTTCTCTGTCATTATGTTGGGACGCTGAGGAAAACAACATTAGCTCGCTTATTATTGCAATGTGAAAACATATTTGAGACAGTAGCCTAACGTTACCTCGGTAAAAATTATTCCTCATTCGTTCTTCGCATATATAGTGGACAAAACATGCTGCAAGTGGACCTGTATGACCATTGCTAATGTTATTTAGCTTTGCTGTAATTTTACTATAGTATTTTTTCATGTAGGAATGTACTGTCACATACGAGCGCTCATATTTACGATCATATTTGGCTAATCGCCATTAGTACATTTTTGCGATTCATAATTACTTCACAAAACATCGCTCTTGAAGCATAAACATAATTAACAGAAAGAAAAAAAACCTCGTCACTTGCCATTGAAAGCTCCTTGTAGCAGCTTACGTTCCTGCTGGATCCTGCAGCCTATCTGGCAACCTCGAGTCAGGGGAGGGGGAGGGGGGAGGGGGAGGGGGATACACCGCTCAACAGTCATTTGAAAGTGATTGCAGTACCAGTTTTGGCCACAGTCCTACATACAGCTTCTTTAAACTAAATTAACCATATAAACTAAATTACTGATCTAAAGTCCACACTGTCACTGTATGATAATTGAAATGAACTGATGACATCAGCGTTTTCTCCAGAATGGCTATACAGCTGAATAAAATTATGCTGCATTATTTTCCTGTTTAACACTGTAAAGCTGCTTTGAATCTATCGGCATTGTAAAAATCGCTATATAAATAAAGTTGACTTGACTTTACTCGACTTAAAACAACCCAATGCTGGGTTAACACAACACAACCTCTGGGTTAAAACAAACCAACAGCTGGGTTAAAACAACCCAATTGCTGGGTTAAAACAAACCAACAGCTGGGTTAAAACAACCCAATTGCTGGGTTAAAACAAACCAACCGCTGGGTTAAAACAACCCAACCGCTGGGTTAAAACAAACCAACCGCTGGGTTAAAACAACCCAACCGCTGGGTTAAAACAACCCAACTGCTGGGTTAAAACAACCCAGCTGCTGGGTTAAAACAACCCAGCTGCTGGGTTAAAACAAGCCAACCGCTGGGTTAAAACAACCCAACTGCTGGGTTAAAACAAACCAACCGTTAAAACAAACCAACCGCTGGGTTAAAACAACCCAACTGCTGGGTTAAAACAAACCAACCGCTGGGTTAAAACAACCCAACTGCTGGGTTAAAACAAACCAACCTCTGGGTTAAAACAAACCAACCGCTGGGTTAAAACAACCCAATTGCTGGGTTAAAACACACCAACCGCTGGGTTAAAACAACCCAACTGCTGGGTTAAAACAAACCAACCGCTGGGTTAAAACCACCCAACTGCTGGGTTAAAACAAACCAACCGCTGGGTTAAAACAACCCAATTGCTGGGTTAAAACAAACCAACCGCTGGGTTAAAACAACCCAATTGCTGGGTTAAAACAAACCAACCGCCGGGTTAAAACCACCCAATTGCTGGGTTAAAACAAACCAACCTCTGGGTTAAAACAAACCAACCGCTGGGTTAAAACAACCCAATTGCTGGGTTAAAACACACCAACCGATGGGTTAAAACAACCCATTCACTGGGTTAAAACAACCCAATTGCTGGGTTAAAACACACCAACCGCTGGGTTAAAACAACCCATTCACTGGGTTAAAACAACCCAATTGCTGGGTTTGTCCATTTTCAACCCAACTTGGGTTGTTTTTAACCCAGCATTTTTTAGAATGTATGAATAATATATTTTTTCCCGATACCTTTTTTACTCCAAGCATATTTCTAATATTTAACTTGAGGTTTTTTTATGCACAGATCATTGCAGTGCATTATGGGATACATATGATGCTGCTTTCATTTGGCCTCATAATATTTCTTGATGCATATTTCCAATGATTCAGAGTTAGTATGCAAATTTTGAATTAGATTAAACAATTTTTACTGGCACTTTTCAGACAGTAACACACATAATGACCACATCATAACACGCAGTGTGTTTTTGTCAAAACGCCAAGCGAATTGTAGCGGCGACCCTAGAGGACATTTGTTCCACCGTAAGAAAATGGTTCTGTTTCGGAGCCGTTTTCTTCCTCTTTCCCCTCATTTGACTCTCTGCGGATGCTGAAACATCACAAAGCTGCAATTCTATATCAGCCGATAAGGTAGAAAGCGCAGAGGACCCAAGGGTTTTCCTGTAATTGGGAATGGATATGGCATGTGTACAGACAGACAAATCAATATACGCAGGAGGATAGCGCTCTAATCAGATAGCAAAAATCAGCCAAAAACGCTATGCTCTGTTTTCTTCTCGTCCTAATAGAAGGTTAAAGGGGAAAAATAAGCCTTTACCACAAACAGAAATAAGCACTTCACACTCAGGAGACGCTCCATTATTCCATTATCAGTGTTTGCACTCTCATGTGAAACCATTTCGCCGAGGCGGCTGATGTGTTAGTCAATCGTCTAACTGAGCCATCGGTGCGTGTAAGACAAGAACATCTACACGAGCTGATGGGATTTTACATCAGCGTTCCTCTGTCCATCTCTCCTGACGGACCGGACACACCCACACACTCCAGGTTCATTCGTCGGGAGACACTTGAGCCTCTTTCTTTAACATCGCAGTCGTGTTTCCCAGAGCAAATGGAGAGTTAAGATCCCTGAACCATGAAAATATGTATTCAAATCGATGAACTAAGACGTTTGAAGACTTTTATGTTCGAACAAGTACATCACCGGTCAAACGTTTGGAATAATTAAGATTTTTTTTTACGTTTTTGAGTCACCAAAGCTGCATTTATTTGATCAAAACTACAGTAAAAATTGAGAGGAAAGAAACATTTATGAGTGTTATTAATGTTAAACAGTTGTGGTGCTTCAAAGTGTCATAATATTTCACAGGTTTTACTGTATTTCTGATCTAATAATTGCAGCCTCGTTTGAGCAGAAGAGACTTCTTTCTAAAACATAAACATTTTTCCGAACTAAAAAGCAAAAAAAAGAGCAAAATATTATATTATATTTAGTGCTGTGAAACGATTAATCACGATTAATCACATCCAAAATAAAAGTTTGTTTACTTAATATATATGTGTGTGTACTGTGTATAATTATATATATATATAAATACACACACATGCAATAACAATTCTCTCGTTAAAAATATGTATTAAAATCGATGAACTAAGACGTTTGAAGACTTTTATGTTCGAACAACAACATTACCGGTCAAATGTTTTTAATTCAGATTTTTTTTATGTTTTTGAGTCACCAAAGCTGCATTTATTTGATCAAAACTACAGTAAAAATTGAGAGGAAGAAACATTTATGAGTGTTATTAATGTTAAACAGTTGTGCTGCTTCAAAGTGTAATAATATTTCACAGTTTTTACTGTATTTCTGATCTAATAATTGCAGCCTCGTTTGAGCAGAAGAGACTTCTTTCTAAAACATAAAAATTATTCCGAACTAAAAAGCAAAAAAAAAAAAAGCAAAATATTATATTATATTTAGTGCTGTGAAACGATTAATCACGATTAATCACATCCAAAATAAAAGTTTGTGTTTGCTTAATATATGTGTGTGTACTGTGTATAATTATAATATATTTAAATACACACACATGCAATAACAATTCCTTTATTGAAAATATGTATTAAAATTGATGAACTCAGACGTTTGAAGACTTTTATGTCCGAACAACTACATTACCGGTCAAACGTTTGGAATAATTCAGATTTTTTAAATGTTTTTGAGTCACCAAAGCTGCATTTATTTGATCAAAACTACAGTAAAAATTGAGAGGAAAGAAACATTTCTGAGTGTTATTAATGTTAAACAGTTGTGCTGCTTCAAAGTCTAATAATATTTCACAGTTTTTACTGTATTTCTGATCTAATAATTGCAGCCTCGTTTGAGCAGAAGAGACTTCTTTCTAAAACATAAAAATTATTCCAAACTAAAAAGAAAAAGAAAAATATTATATTATATTATATTTAGTGCTGTGAAACGATTAATCACGATTAATCACATTCAAAATAAAAGTGTGTGTTTACTTAATATATATGAGTGTGTACTGTGTATAATTATTATATATATAAATACACACACATGCAATAACAATTCCCTTATTGAAAATATGTATTCAAATCGATGAACTAAGACGCTTGAAGACTTTTATGTTCGAACAACTACATTACCGGTCAAAAGTTTGGAATAATTCGTTTTTTGAAAGTCTCTTCTGCTCACCAAAGCTGCATTTATTTGATCAAAACTACAGTAAAAATTGAGAGGAAGAAACATTTATGAGTATTAAACAGTATTAAACATTTATGAGTATTAAACAGCTTCAAAGTCTAATAATATTTCAGTTTTTACTGTATTTCTGATCTAATAATTGCAGCCTCGTTTGAGCAGAAGAGACTTCTTTCTAAAACATAAAAATTATTCCGAACTAAAAAGCAAAAAAAAAAAGCAAAATATTATATTATATTTAGTGCTGTGAAACGATTAATCACGATTAATCACATCCAAAATAAAAGTTTGTGTTTGCTTAATATATGTGTGTGTACTGTGTATAATTATAATATATATAAATACACACACATGCAATAACAATTCCTTTATTGAAAATATGTATTAAAATTGATGAACTCAGACGTTTGAAGACTTTTATGTTCGAACAACTACATTACCGGTCAAACGTTTGGAATAATTCAGATTTTTTTAATGTTTTTGAGTCACCAAAGCTGCATTTATTTGATCAAAACTACAGTAAAAATTGAGAGGAAAGAAACATTTATGAGTGTTATTAATGTTAAACAGTTGTGCTGCTTCAAAGTCTAATAATAGTTCAGAAGAGACTTCTTTCTAGAACATAACAAAAATTATTCAAACTAAAAAGCGAATAAAAAAAATTTCAAAATATTATATTATATATATTTAGTGCTGTGAAACGATTAAAGGGTTAGTTCACCCAAAAAAGAAAATTCTGTCATTAATTACTCACCCTCATGTCGTTGGACACCCTTCAGACCTCCGTTCATCTTCAGAACACAAATGAAGATATTTTAGTGTAAAGCTGATGCTGAGAAAGGCTTCAGATAGGCCTCCATTGGCATTCAGTAAATTTACACTCCCAAGATCCATGAAAGGCACTAAAAACGCCGTTACAAAGTCCATCTCACCACAGTGACTCTACAATAATTTTACGATGCGACGACAATAGTTTTTGTGCGCAAAAAAAAAATCAAAATAACACCTTTATCCAACTTGTTCTCGACTTCCGTGTGTGTCTCCACGACGCATGCGCGAGAATATGACGCAGATCCGGCGTTCGGACACATGACCCAGAAGCGATTTGTTGACAAGCAGAGGAAGACGCGCGTGTCTAAGCTGTTGAATTCTACATTGATCGTGCTTTAGGTCTCGGCGTAGTTCTCAAAATGGGGTTTAAGTGTGTATTTCATGGATTCCCGAACGCCGGATCTGCGTCATATTTTCGCGCATGCGTCGTGGAGACACACACGGAAGTCGAGAACAAGTTGGATAAAGGTGTTATTTTGATTTTTTTTTGCGCACAAAAACTATTGTCGTCGCATCGTAAAATTATTGTAGAGTCACTGTGGTGAGATGGACTTTGTAACGACGTTTTAAGTGCCTTTTATGGGTCTTGGAAGTGTCAATGTACTGAATGCCAATGGAGGCCTGTCTGAAGCCTTTCTCAGCATCAGCTTTACACTAAAATATCTTCATTTGTGTCTGAAGATGAACGGAGGTCTGACGGGTGTCCAACGACATGAGGGTGAGGAATTAATGACAGAATTTTCATTTTTGGGTGAACTAACCCTTTAATCACATCCAAAATAAAAGTTTGTGTTAATATAAATGTGTGTGTACTGTGTATAATTATTATATATATAAATACACACGCATGCAATAACAGTTCATCAATTTTAATACATATTTTCAATAAAGGAATTAAGACGTTTGAAGACTTTTATGTTCGAACAATTAAATTACCGGTCAAACGTTTGGAATAATTCCGATTTTTTTAATGTTTTGAGTCACCAAACCTGCATTTATTTGATCAAAACTACAGTAAAAATTGAGAGGAAGAAACATTTATGAGTATTAAACAGCTTCAAAGTGTAATAATATTTCACAGTTTTTACTGTATTTCTGATCTAATAATTGCAGCCTCGTTTGAGCAGAAGAAACTTCTTTCTAAAACATAAAAATTATTCCAAACTAAAAAGCAAAAAAAAGCAAAATTTTATATTATATTTAGTGCTGTGAAACGATTAATCACGATTAATCACATCCAAAATAAAAGATTGTGTTTACTTAATATATATGTGTGTGTACTGTGTATAATTATTATATATATAAATACACACACATGCAATAACAATTCCCTTATCAAAAATATGTATTTAAAATTGATGAACTAAGACGTTTGAAGACTTTTGTGTTCGAACAACTACATTACCGGTCAAAAGTTTGGAATAATTCAGATTTTTTTTATGTTTTTGAGTCACCAAAGCTGCATTTATTTGATCAAAATACAGTAAAAATTGTGAAATATTCCTCCAGTGTAGATCATCTGTTCTATATGTGAATATATAGTAAAGTGTAATTTATTCCTGTGATCAAAGCTAAATTTATCATCATACAATAAAATTCATCATGCTTTCCCACCCCAAAACATTTATCATTAATTCACATCCATCTACATGTGATGCATGTCAAGTTTGGAATAATTATGCTTATTTGTTTATGTTTTAGAAAGAAAAATACATGTGTTATACCTGTCAAAAAGTTTGGTATAATGTTTGTTTTAGCATAAAAATATTTGTTTTAATATTGTAAATATTGCAAATATTGTGTTTTTTATGCACCAAGGCTGCAATTATTTAATCAGAAATACAGCAAAACAGTGAAATATTACACTTTGAACCACCACAACATTGATAATAATCATAAATGTCTGTTGAGCATCAGATCCTCATATGAGAAAGATTAGATCATTTGACACTGAAGACTGGAGTAATGATGATAAATTCAGCTTTGATCACAGAAATAAATGACACTTTACTATATATTCACATAGCGAACCGTTATTTTGAATAGTAATAATATTTCCGAATTTTTACTGTATTTTTGATCAAATAAACGCCGCTTTGGTGCGCAGGAGAGACTTCTTTCAAAAGTTATTATTTACATTGCATGCATTTTTCTTATGCATTTTGATATGGTTCACACGGGCCTTTACACTCTAAAAAATGCTGGGTTAAAAATAACCCAAGTTGGGTTGAAAATGGACTAACCCAGCAATTGGGTTGTTTTAACCCAGCGATTGGGTTGTTTTAACCCAGCAATTGGGTTGTTTTAAGCAAACATTTAACCCAACCGCTGGCTTAAAACAACCCAATTGCTGGGTTAGTCCATTTTCAACCCAACTTGGGTTATTTTTAACCCAGCATTTTTTAGAGTGTACGAACTTACACATTTTCTACTGCATCCATATTTTTGTGAGCCTCTTCTGATGGGCCGAGAATCCTTTCACTTTTCCTTTTCCCCTCCTTCACATCTCTGGCATCTTCGCACATCGTTGAAGTTGATTGTTCCCCCTCTATAATTGAATGTTATCTTCTCCCCTGCGCTATTTCTGCTCAGGCCGTTTGTTCTGATACAGCTGGCCTGCAATTTGCCATGTGAATGTGTCTGACGGGGGTGGATGAGCCGGAGCGCTGTGGAAAAGTCTCGCCGCAGTCTTAATCACAGTCCTCAGCAGCCTTTCATGTAATGTGACAATTAAGATCTCCTCCGGAGTCGAGCTGAAGGAAGAAACTCCCTCAGCCTTTTGTTAGCAGCCGGAGGAAGTGCTTGTTAACTTCAGCGAGTTCTTCTCAAAGGTTTGGGACTTCATGTATTAACCACTGAACTGAAGAGATGCTAATGGCTCATTTTGCTCTCAGGAGGGAACAGGACTCTAATCATGACTCAGATTTTCATCATCTTTGAGCTATAAATAACTGTATGCTTCCTCTGGAGATAAATGAGCAGATAAAGCGTGATCTTGTGGCCTCAGACTGAGTAATTTGTTCTTAATTACAGCTGCTTTGCCACAATGTCCGTCGTCTGTAGGCAACCTGCAGACCTCGACCAGGTAAGAAGGAATAAATCACGGCTGTTATATAAACCTCCTAGAATACTGTCTAATACTCTATCAGGTCCTCGTCGTCAGTTAGGATGTGCTCTTTGATACCAATCTCTCATTTGAAAGCCACGTTTCTGTAAAACCGCATTCTTCCATCTTAAAAATATATCTAAATTATGGCACATTCTCTCAATGCCAAATGCTGAACGTCTCGGTTACGTATGGTAACCCTCGTTCCCTGAAGGAGGGAACGGAGACGTACGTCGGTAATACCGACGAATTGGGATCACTTCAGAGAGCCCCTATCAGCTTCGAGAACTTAAGAACAGGCCGATGAACAATTGGCGTGCGAGATTTGCATCTCGCGCTCTGCCCCGCGCCGCGGGTATAAACAGGAAGCGAGAGCATCGCACTGACGTTTTTCACTGAGGAGCCGAACCAGTGACTCGGCCAAGCAGTGATGGAAGGAACTGTGGCGACGGGACGTACGTCTCCGTTCCCTCCTTCAGGGAACGAGGGTTACCATACGTAACCGAGACGTTCCCTTTCAGTCGGTCACTACGACGTACGTCGGTAATACCGACGAATTGGGATCCCTATGGAAAGCGCCACAGTTACTACCACTTCCAGCGCCCAGCGAGAGCCCCTCAGACCCCGTTCTGAAGCGGGCGGGGAGATTCACGCCAGAAGAGTCATACTGCTGTTCCGCAAGACCCATTCAGCAGACTTGATTGGATAACGCTGGGAAAGCGTGCCCGAAGGACGCTGCGGGAGCCACATCATGCCCAGAGGGAGTTACCATGAGGAAAGAACGTATGGGCTGGCCGTGGGCAGCTCAACATACGAAGTCCCAGGGGAGGCCCTGGCCTAATGCAGGCGGGGGACGACACCGTACTGAGACGGCAGAAACTCTGCCAAGGGAAAGACACGAGCTCGCCGTAGGGAGCTGTACCGTGGAGAATACACGTATGGGACTGCCGTAGGAGTCACGACATACGGAACCCAGCCTGACACAAGTTCCACCAATAAATACGAGTGCCAGACCTGGCGTCGGACGCTCCGCAACATCCGACTGCCGAGGGGTGCGGAGGACTCAACAGGGTTCGCCAATCCTGGGGAACTCGACTGGAGAAAATAAGCGCACGTATCCATTCCAGGGGAAGGGAATGGCGCAGCAAGCCGACACTAGAACGGGTACTTCAGTGAAGCTGACTATGGGAAGCGAGCACACGAGAAGCCACCGGCTCAACACGCAGGCTATAAAACCTAGCGAACGTGTTGGGTGTCGCCCAGCCCGCAGCTCTACAAATGTCTGTCAGCGAGGCGCCACGAGCCAGCGCCCAGGAAGAAGCTACACCCCTTGTGGAGTGAGCTCTAACCCCGAGCGGGCAGGGCACGTCTTGGGATTCATAAGCCAAGACGATGGCATCCACTATCCAGTGGGCCATCCTCTGCTTGGAGACAGCCTTTCCCTTCTGCTGTCCTCCGTAACAGACGAAGAGCTGCTCTGAGGTCCTAAAGCTTTGCGTTCTGTCCACGTAAGTCCGGAGAGCACGGACAGGACAGAGAAAAGCTAGGGCTGGGTCTGCCTCCTCCGAAGGCAGCGCTTGCAGGCTCCCCACTTGGTCCCGGAAGGGAGTAGTGGGAACCTTGGGCACATATCCAGGTCGGGGTCTCAGGGTCACCTGAGAATCACCCGGCCCGAACTCCAGGCACGATTCGTCGACCGAAAATGCCTGCAGGTCCCCTACCCTCTTAACTGAGGCCAATGCAATCAGGAGGATTGTCTTTAGAGACAAGATCTTAAGCTCTACTGACTGTAAAGGCTCGAAGGGCGCCCTCTGTAGTGCGCTCAGCACCAGAGTCAAGTCCCAAGAGGGTATAGAGGAAGGGCGAGGAGGATTTAGTCTCCTCGCTCCCCTCAGGAACCTGACGATCAGATCATGCTTGCCTAAGGACTCACCGTTAACGAGGTCATGGCTTGCGGCGATAGCGGCAACATATACCTTGAGGGTGGAGGGAGACAGCCTTCGCTCCAACCCGTCTTGAAGAAAAGATAGCACAGATCCGATCGAACATTTCCGGGGGTCTTCTCGGCGAGAAGAGCACCAGTCGACGAACAGGTTCCACTTCAACGCATATAGCCGTCTCGTAGAGGGGGCTCTGGCGGAAGCAATGGTGTCGACTACCGCTTGCGGTAGGTCACCTAGAACCTCCGCGTCCCGTCCAGGGATCAGACATGGAGTTTCCAGAGGTCTGGACGCGGGTGCCATAGGGTGCCCCATCTCGGAGACAGAAGGTCCTGCCTCAGAGGAATGGGCCAAGGAGGTGCTGTCGCAAGGAGCACTAGTTCCGGGAACCACGTCCTGTTGGGCCAGTACGGAGCTACCAAGAGGAGATGCTCCTCGTCCTCTCTGACCTTGCACAGTGTCTGTGCAAGAAGGCTCACTGGGGGAAACGCATATGTAGTAAAAGTTGTTTGTATGGGAAGAAGGAGGCGGGAACCGGCGAACAATCCAAACATTTTAATCAAAATAAAATGGCGGCGACAGCCCCTCACGGTCGACTGCCGCCTACATACAAACAAACACAAAATGAAAATAAAAGCTGCAGCCCCTCACGGACGACTGCAGCATACACAAAACAGAACATAAATAAAATACAACATAAAGTCCAGGCCTGGTCCTCTCTCGTCCCTCACTGTCGTCGCTCCTCCTTTATAGTCCCTCACTCCTCCGCAAGGGCCGAGATCGCTGCGGCGCGCAGCTGGCGCTCATCCTCCTTGATGAGCGCCGCCTCGTCCCGCCCTCACGGTCCCTCGGCCTCGCTGCCCGCCACATACCCCCAACGCCCTTCGCAGGCCGGGGGGTACTCCCGAGTCTGCGCTCTACTCCCCCCCCCCCCCCCTCCCCGGGGGGGCCGATCACGGCGGCCGCGGGACCTGGGGGTAAGAACAGCGAGGTGAGAGAACGGAGCGAGGAACATGAGGAGCGACAGGGACGAGAGAGTGGAGAGAGGAGAAAAGAAAAAAAAAAAATTCTGGTCCGGTTCCCAGACACACTGCCGCTCGGTCCTCAGCCAGCCGAGAGGCTCTTCCTCGCGGTGCCATGCGGTGGTACTGGACGGCCGGTGGACGGCTCGACACTCCTCCGCCCCCTGGCGGCCGGCGGTGGCTCCTCCTTCTGAGGGCGGCCGGAAGCGAGTCCCCGTCCCGCGCTCCCTGCTCCTCCCCAACCTGGCGGACGGCAGCGCTCCGGCTCCTCCCCAATATGGCGGACGGCCGCAGGCTTCGGCTCCGGGCAAGCGCTGGGGACTCCTTCGCCCCCTCGCGGACGGCAGCCACCCCACCTCGACCCAGGGGCACGGCAGCGAGCTCTCCGTCCCACCGACCTTCATCCGCTCCAGCACCACCGCTTCGGGCAGCCGCTCGCGGACTTCTCTCCTCCGCGCTGCCCGAACTCCGCGGCACCGCGATCCCCCTCAGCTGCGAGGGCTCTTCGACAGCGTGTCCCTCCTTCCTCCCGGGCTTCGGCACCACTGTAGTAAAAGTTGTTTGTACGGGAAGAAGGAGGCGGGAACCGGCGAACAATCCAAACATTTTAATCGAAATAAAATGGCGGCGACAGCCCCTCACGGTCGACTGCCGCCTACATACAAACAAACACAAAATGAAAATAAAAGCTGCAGCCCCTCACGGACGACTGCAGCATACACAAAACAGAACATAAATAAAATACAACATAAAGTCCAGGCCTGGTCCTCTCTCGTCCCTCACTGTCGTCGCTCCTCCTTTATAGTCCCTCACTCCTCCGCAAGGGCCGAGATCGCTGCGGCGCGCAGCTGGCGCTCATCCTCCTTGATGAGCGCCGCCTCGTCCCGCCCTCACGGTCCCTCGGCCTCGCTGCCCGCCACAGCATATTTGCGCAGAGCCCGGGGCCAGCTGTGTGCCAGTGCATCCGTGCCGAGGGTCCCCTCGGACAGGGAATAAAACAACTGGCAGTGGGTCGTGTCGTGGGCGGCAAACAGATCGATCTGTGCGGCCCCAAAGCGACTCCAAATCAGCTGGACCACCTGGGGGTGGAGTCGCCACTCTCCGGGAAGCACTGGCAACCGTGACAGCTCGTCGGCCGCACGATTGAGCAGGCCCGGAATGTGAATAGCACGAAGGGACCTCAGATGCTTCTGACTCCACAGGAGGAGATGGCGGAGGAGATGGCGGGCGAGTTGGGACAAACGGCGGGAGCGTAGACCACCTTGTTTGTTGATGTACGCAACGGCCGTCGTGCTGTCCGTCCGGACCAGAACGTGCTTGTCTTTGAGCGACCCCTTGAGGCGGCTGAGAGCAAGACGAACTGCCAGCAACTCTAGGCAATTGATATGCCATTGCAGTTGGGGCCCCGTCCACAGACACGATACTGCAAGCCCGTTGTACGTGGCACCCCAACCCGTGGGTGAGGCATCCGTGGAGACAACATGATGCCTGGACACTTGTTCTAGAGGCACTCCTGCCCGTAGAAATGAAGGGTCCGACCACGGGGTGAGGGTTTGGCGGCATCTCGGCGTCACTTGGACACGGAGGGACCCGCTGTGCCACGCCCATCTCGGGACTCGGTCGTGTAGCCAGTGCTGAAGCGGTCTCATATGGAGCAGCCCTAGCGGCGTTACTGCGGCTGCTGCTGCCATATGCCCCAGGAGCCTCTGAAAATGTTTCAGTGGAACCGCTGTACTGCGTTTGAGCGTACTCAAGCAGCTCAGCACCGACTGGACACGCTCCTCTGTGAGGCGCGCAGTCATGGCGACCGAGTCGATCTCCATCCCGAGAAAAGAGATCCTCTGTACGGGACAGAGTTTGCTCTTTTCCCAGTTGACCCGAAGACCCAACTGGCTGAGGTGCCGGAGCACCATGTCCCTGTGTTGTCCCTGTGCGAACACCACGCTCTCTCATGGGAGCAATGGCCGCCTCCGCGACTTTCGTGAAGACACGGGGCGACAGGGACAGCCCGAAGGATAGGACTTTGTACTGGTATGCCCGTCCGTCGAAAGCAAAGCGTAGAAACGGTCTGTGTCGAGGGAGAATCGAGACATGAAAGTACGCATCCTTCAGGTCGATCGCTGCAAACCAATCCTGGGGACGGATGCACCTGAAGATGCGTTTCTGCGTTAGCATTCGGAACGGCATCCTGTGGAGGGAGCGGTTCAGGTAACGCAGGTCCAGGATCGGTCGTAACCCGCCACCTTTCTTGGGTACAATGAAGTACGGGCTGTAGAACCCGGACTTCATATCGGCTGGAGGGACCGGCTCTATCGCGTCCTTTGCCAATAGGACAGCGATCTCCGCCTGAAGCACCGGGCGCCCTCCTTCGGTATAGATGTGAAGTGGACACCCCTGAACTTCGGGGGACGCCGGGCGAACTGAATCGCATAGCCGAGTCTGATGGTGCAGATGATCCAGCGAGACGGGCTGGGGAGCGCTAGCCAGGCCCCCAGAGACCGAGCAAGCGGGACCATCGGCACCACGGACGTGCAGTGCAGCGCAGTCGGAACGCAGGGGCCCCAGGACGACATGGGAGTGGTCCGTGCAGGGGTCTGGGTCTGACACACGACCTGCATCCGCTGAGGGGACGGGCGAGCGTGGGGAGGCACATTGTGTGCGTCCGCACAACCGACGCCCCCTGCTGGCGAGGAGAGAGGTGTCTGAGGGGTACGAGGCATGGTAGCGTCGCATACCGCCAGACGCGCTCTCTTGGCACCCAGAGATGTTAGAAACTGCTCTTTTATTGAAAATGTGGGTGCCACTGGCACTGGGGCCAGTGGCGGAACAAAAAAACAAATGGAGTTCCCCCGGCCCTCCACCAGGGGAAGGAGTGGTGCTGCAGCCATCTCCTTAAGAGCAGTTTCCTCGATCGCTGGGCGGCCCGTCTCAGGGTTTCTTCCGACGGCACTTGCCACCTGGCTTGGCAGCGGCCTGAGCGGGCTGGACGTTCTTCCCGCGACCGGCTCCACGCCCACGGCCGGTGGAAGGCTGCTGCTGGGCTGGGGCGGGAGCGGGGGCGGCCGCAGGAGGACGTCCTCGGCGACGGGCAGGCGGAGGTGCTGCAGCCGGCGGCTGGGTGGAGGCAGCAGCGGGCCGCCGGTGCAGGATATGTTTGATGGCCTCCGTCTGCTTCTGGGCGGCCGAGAATTGCTGGGCGAAATTCTCGACCGCGTCGCCGAACAACCCGGCCTACGATATGGGGGAGTCCAGGAACCGGTTCTTGTCAGTCTCCCTCATGTCGGCCAGGTTGAGCCAGAGATGCCGTTCCTGGACCACTAAGGTGGACATCGCCTGACCCACGGAACTGGCGGTAACTTTCGTCGCTCCTGGAGGAGCTCTGGGTCAGACCTACCCTCGTGCATGTCCATGAGTGCCTGGGCCTGGTGCACCTGGAGCAACGCCATGGCATGCAAGGCAGACGCGGCCTGTCCGCAGGACCTGTAGGCCTTCGCAGTCAGACTGGACGAAAGCCTACAAGCTTTGGACGGGAGACGAGGATCACCACGCCACTCGGAGGCGGTCGCAGGAGGCAGCTGCATCGCGACGGCGCGTTCGACCGGCGGGATCCTCTCGTAACCCTTGGCCTGTCCACCGTCAAGGGTAGTGAGGAGGGAGGAGCCTCCAGGTCTGTTTCTGGCACTGAAGGGTGTCGTCCACGACCTGGAAAGCTCCTCATTCACCTCCGGGAAGAATGGCACTGGGGCGGGACGCTGAGAACCAGCGCGACCCCCCCCCAGGAACCAATCATCCAACCTAGAAGGTTCGGGACGTGGTGGAGGGTTCCACACAAGCCCGACCTTTTCGGCGGCCCGGGAAAGCATAGCCGTCAACTCGGGGTCCGACTCAACCGTTGCCACTCTCCCAGAGGGAGGCAGTACAGCTGAGTCCTCATCCTCCGAGGACTGGAACTCCCCCTCCGATGCTGCGATCGACATCTGCTCATCCGCGGGCGCTCCGAAAGAGATGACTGGGCGCCCGTGGGCGGGACCAGCGATCTCTTCCGGTGGCGCCACCGGCAGCGGTGCTTGTGAGGGTTCAGGGACCTGCGTAGGGACACTAGGCGGGTTTGTCCTGAACGTTATCCTCAGACTCCCGTTCGACACCCGTCAGATCGCCAAATTTCGGCAGTTTGGCGGTTTGACACGCGATCCGAATCATGAATCGACTCACTGATTCATAACGCTTCAAAGCTTCATGAGGCCGTGTTTTGAAATCGTCATCACTATATAAGTCGTTATTTAGGGTTTTTTTGCGCACAAAAACTATTCTCGTCGCTTCATAAAGTTGTTGTAGAACCACTGTAGTGAGATGGACTTTGTAACGACGTCTTTAGTGCCTTTTAAGGGTCTTGAGAGTGAACCGTGCATTGAGCCAATGGAGGTGTCTGAAGATGAACGGAGGTCTGACGGGTGTCGAACGACATGAGGGTGAGTAATTAATGACAGAATTTTCATTTTTGGGTGAACTAACCCTTTAAATAAATCAGAATATCCAATAAGATTCTTTGTCCTGTAGGATCTTATTGGATTCTTAGAATCTTATTGGATATTCTGATTTATTTAATGGAATTTCACTTTGTCCTGTGATATATTTTTTATTATTACTTTTTATTATAATAAATAAATGATTAATGAATTACTTTTTAGAGTATCTTAAAGGGATAGTTCACCCTGAAATGAAAATAAAGCCATCTTTTACTCACCCTGCTGTTGTTCTAATGCCTTATGTCCTCCATATAATGGCAGTGCATGGAGACCAGGCTAAAACCATAGACTGTAAAAAAATATGGGTGTAGTGTCCATGACGTCACCCATTGGATTCTGAAGAGCAGTTTTGAAATGTAAAGTCGGGTCGAGCTGGCCGTCGCCATTTTGTCAGCGCGTAACTCCCGGATAATAGAAAATGGGCAAAGAGGCGGGACATGGGCGGAGATGAGGAGACGCGATGACTAACAGACAGCAGATAAATGGCTATCTACCTGTCACTCAAGTGGCCACGCCCTTAATTATGCAGAACTTTAAGGCTTTATATAATGTAAACGAATGAGTTATAAAAACATTCCCCCCCTCAGTCGTCATGAAGGGCAACATTAGCCGTACAGACCAAAAGCACAATTTGTCCCAGACTGTAAACATGTGTTCTTCTGCTGTAAAGTTGGATATTTTAACATGAGCTCAATGAGATGCTGCTCCTTCTGGAGTCTGTCTCTAGTGGCCAGTCCATGAACTGCAGTTTAAGTCACTTCCGTATTAGCTTCAAGAGAAACTGGAGGAGGTGCCGCTTGGCTAAAACTTTACAAAAATGATACAAAAGTATCACGCAATGATACAGGGAGATGCACGCCATATATGGAAAGTGTTCAGGAGGAATACCATAAGGTTTTGAGAGAAAGAAACCACATTATTCAGTCAAAATACTGAACTCGGCCGTTACTGTGTGTGTGCGTTCCTGTGAGTGTGTGTGAGCCGTCAGCAGTCGCTATATGAAACCGCTATATAAATGAAGGTGACATGACTTATAATAAACTAAAAATATAACCATAACAACAAAAACAAAGTCCTTAATTGAAGATAACTTAAACCTAGTTACCTAGTTTAACTTGATGTACTAAAATAACTAAAATTGAAATTAAATTAATAAAAACTATATAGACTATTTTTAAGTCAATAATAAAATTATGAAAAATATACAAAAAATACAAATATTTAAACTAATTCAAAATATAAAAAACTATAATAGTAACTCAATAACACTGTAAAATAAATAAATAAGTAAATAAATAGACATATTTGAAGTCAATAATAAAAATGATGGAAAAAATATATATATATATTTTTAAATAAAACAAATTCAAAATATAAAAAAAAACTATAATAGTAACTCGATAACACTATAACACTAAGTAGAACTATCATTATAAATACCCAGTAAATTATTTTACTCCCCCCAAAAAAATTAAGTTTAGGAAGAAAAAGGTACCCTGGTACCACCATGTTTTGGACATTTTAAGAATACAAATTTATACATTGTTATCTAGATTCAAATGTAATAGAATATAACTGAAAACATTATCTATATTTGTGTTTTACATTTTGAAGTAAACTTGAGGAAATTCTAAGGAGATTACGTCAGACCGTGTAAGTGTTTGAGACATTAAGTAATTTGTCTTTATGCACTTCCTGACTATTTACCATGACAAGTTTAGAGCAAAACTGCCTGAGTGATTGGATTAGCATCTACGCATTTGAATGGCACTGTTATGCTGATTGAATTACGGCTGATGAGACAGGAATGTTTGGGGTGTGTCCCTATTTTGAGTGTCTCCTCCTCTGCTGTATAATCCCTCCCCCTGAAATGTAGATACATTATTTTGTACTGTTAAATTAGACTGTTTTCGGACGACCTGCAGCACAGGGAGTTCTCATTAAAAGAATCACTTCTGTTTGATCCCGAAGTCTCCTGGTCTTCATCTTCTGAGTTTCCTACACTTTAGAAGATAAAAGTTCACAACAACATGCACCACAATAACACCATGTTTTTGGACACAGAATATTGTTTTGTTGATACCATGTTTTTTGCGGGGTAAATACTATGGTAACATCATGGTAGTTCTTTGGATATGTAAAAGTAATGCTATTTTTGTTATTTTGTACATATGTTTCTATGATATATGGTAAAGGGCTATGGTAATGAATCAGTACCATGGTACTGTATCCATTCAAGCATGGTACAGTACTTTTTTGTAAACTAAATTTGCCCTCAATTCTCATGTATTAACACAACCAGGAAAAAGCAACGCGTCTCAATGCCTTCATGTTGCTCAGCATTCTAAAGTGGAGACAGATGTGATCCGAACATCTTACTGTATAATAAAACATTTCTGCACTGGCCTAGCAGAGCATATATACACTCATTAAATGCACATGCACACTCAACATGCTTATACGCTCTCTCTCACACACACACACACACACGCATACATACACATGCTGCTGAGACTTATTTGCAGGTTTTGAATAATTCATAGTTCTTGTTTTTGATGAATAGTGCATCACAGCATATGGAGTTCCTCTGGTCATAGTCAAGGTTCCAAGCGGAATGCACAGAATTCCAAACAAGGCTCGTGGGAAGGGGCAGAGGCCGGAGAGATCACAGCGCACCGGGCCACAAACAAACCCATCTTTCATTCTGCCGGTGTTTATCCTTCCTTCCTTATTTCCACCATGGAATAAAAACATAAAGAGGTAATCTCACAATTCAGACTTTTTTTCTCTCGCAGTTTATATTAGGGATGCACCGAATCCAGGACTCTGCCAAATATTGGGCTTTTGATGGGGTTTGGTTTCTGCTAATTGATTACGGGAAGGTGTTTACTAGGTGGACCGTCCGAATGCAGGCTGAGAAAGTGAAAATGGAATTTGTGAGTAGAAAAAAATGTGTTGTTTGGCAGTACTTTCAGTCAAAAGAAGGCGAATCAAGTCGAGCAACATGTTCAATTTGCAATGCCGATTTGTTTCGTGGTGGCAAGGACCCTAAACAATACACATTTTCAAATGAAACAATAATGTTGTGCATGAAGTAATCTACAGACAGCAGCCAAATCGTACGGCAAATGTCATCCTGGCATAATATTGCCTATTCTTTCTTTTTTTTTTACAGTTAAAATTAAATTTAATTAAAAATACACTGCTGCAGACGTTGTTTACTTCATTAATGTGTTTACTGTGTTAATGGACTGAGGATGGGAGTAGGATTCGGTATTCAGCCAAACCCCGAAAATCTGCATTCGGTGCATTCCTAGTTTATATATCAATATAAAACGTTTTCCTTCACAATTCTAAGAAAAAAAAGCCAGAGCTGCGAGATTTGTGAGAGAAGAAAAGTCTGAATTATGAAAAAATGTCAGAAAGTAAGAGCCTTTTATTCATTTAGTGGCAAAAACTAAGAAAAACAGAATTGTAAAATGAAAACTCAAAATTCCAAATAAAAAGGTCAGAATTCCAAGAAAAAGTTTTAGTTGCAAGATGTAATTATGGAATTCCAAGCAAAAATTCAGAATTCTGAGCTGTAAACTCAGAATTCCAAGGAAAAAAAAGTTAATTGCACGATGTAATCATAGAATTCCAAGCAAAAAGTCAGAATTCTGAGATGTAAACTCAGAATTCCAAGCAAAAAGTCAGAATTCTGAGATGTAATCATAGAATTCCAAGGACAAAAAGTCAGAATTCTGAGATGTAAACTCAGAATTCCAAGCAAAAAGTCTGAATTCTGAGATGTAATCATAGAATTCCAAGGACAAAGTCAGAATTCTGAGATGTAATCATAGAATTCCAAGGACAAAAAGTCAGAATTCTGAGACGTAATCATAGAATTCCAAGCAAAAAGTCAGAATTCTGAGACGTAATCATAGAATTCCAAGCAAAAAGTCTGAATTCCGAGATGTAGTCACAGAATTCCAAGGACAAAAAGTCAGAATTCCGGGATGAAAACTCATAATTCCAAGCAAAAAAAATCAAAATTGCAAAATGTAAACTCAGATTTTAGAGAGAAATGAAGTCTGAATTCCGAGATGTAAACTCAGAATTACAAGAAAAAAGTCTGAATTACAAGATAAAAAGTGGCAATTGCTTATTTTTTCATTATGTGGCAGAAACAAGCTTCCATACGTTCCATCTGGATGATGAGCTTCAACAAGAAAACACTGGGGCATTAGTTATGTGAGCGTGCTCAGAGACCGCCCTCTTAATAACGCTGGCAGAGAACACTCTTCATGCGATCGGCTTCCAGAGCTTTAACAGAGCTCATTTCCTGCAGGTTAAAGCTGATGTTTGTCCTGTACAGCTGGGGCTTATCGAGGAGCGGGCGACCGGGGAGCAATGCGGACAATGAGATGCAGAGCTTGAGATTTAGCTCGGGATATGTAGGGATTTGTGAAGTCTGCGTCACGCCGAAAACAAATTGCTAGCCACGATCACAGGCAGGCCTCGTTAACTAGCAGGAGCAGGCTTGAGTGGGCGGGTCCGTCGGGCGAGTGGGTTGAGCAGGTGTTGGAATAGTAGCACGGGTCTCCGAAGACGTGTGTGTTTTCATCTTTAAGTGCTGTCTAATGACTCATTTCTTTACCGCTAATTGGCCTTGTTTCAAATGAAACGTTTGTGCACCCTTAACAAAAATAAATCTTGCAATGCATGCTCTTTATAAAGTTTCCATTAAGAGATTTCTAATGTAAAAACACACTTGTGCATGTTTTTGTTCTACAGTCCAACACGAAACAGCATATGTGATGTGAAGTGATGCACTTCAGGATATTCAATGAGAACAAATGTAGGTCAGGACTTGATTTGATCTATCAGGAGCTGATTGGATTGTAAAAACGTAGTGGTTTGCTAACCAGCATGAAGGTCTAGAGAGTTTTCTGTGGCGGCTGTTCATTTGGCGGCCAATCCCCTGAGCTGTAAATGCCATGTGACTGATCACTCTACATTAGAAGGAATGCTCATGCTGTTCAAAGCCCTGTTTCAAATAATGTGACTTGCAAAGAAATCATTTTGTCAAAGCACGGCTAGTTTTAAGTGGCTTTTAAGTGGTGCATTCAGAAAGAAAATGCATGTATTCCTCTAGAATAATGTGCACTGATGAATCCCAGACAGCAGAACGGCCCACATCTGGGGCCCGTTCTTCGTACCTCGCTTATACATCTAAGATGATTTGACAGATCCCAGATCTTTTAATCGTGATAACTGATCTCTGGCTAATTTGGTTCTTCAAACGAATTTGCGGATTGGATTAAAATATCTGGATTAAATGATCTAAGATTACTGAGCGTTCTTGTGTTCCCTGAAGAGGGCAGATGCAGCGATACTCGAAACCACGATCAGCAATGCAGCGATTGGCTGGCGTCAAGACATCAACGTAATGACATTATATAATTAAAAAGCCACCTGGCAAAAACCTTGACAAATTACACAAAAAACCCCATGAATTTCTGAAAATTTATAAGGAAACAGCTAAACGACCAAACCAACAGAAAAGTTATAATAGATAAATGATAAATGTTTTTTTATTGGTAACATGATTACAAATTATTTATATTCACGATTTTACACAGTATTTGTACACCCTTTAAATTTTTATTTCAATGTTGTAATTTAATTTTTAATTTAATTTGAAGCAGATTTGTAACGTGACAGTTTCTTATGGGTCAAGATAAAATAATCCTCTCTTGCGCTGCATCAAGCCATCCCATAATATCCGTGATCACTTAATGCACGGCTCAGAGTAACTGTACAACATGTGTGTAAACCAATAAAAACAAAATTATATAAAGTAATTATTCCATCACAAATAAATCGCTCAATCAAGTGGCTGTGTCTATAGTATTATACACAACATTATACATTCTCATATACATATACAATATAACATTTTTATATTATTATTTAAAATTATTATTATTGCCCCTGGTTCAGTAATGAACTCTTATAATAAAGTAGCAGTGGCTGGGACAGATTTTAAGTATCACCTCAAGATGCAATCTAATCCTGTTTACATTAAATAAGCCGCTCATGAGCAGGTTTGATCTTATAGATCTGTTGCTATGACAGCAAGTCCAGGATGAGCTTCGAAGAACCAAACAATCCAAGATCAAGCCAAATCGTCAACAATCAAATCCAGCTAACTGAGTTAGCGACGTACGAAGAACGGGCCCCTGGTGTGTGTTGAATCCACATGTACCAGATGTGGCCCGGATCTGGGCAGACACTTTTTTTTGGGGATCCCAGAAAGAGCAGGAATTGCATGATATTCCAGGTACACATAACCTTGCATTTGAATTAAATGTCTTTTCCAACTGGTAAAGGAGTAAATAATCGGGCATTGATTGGTTAATGAAGAGGCTGTGAGCCGCCACTTTTAAACTTGTGTCCCAATAGTTGCAAGAATTATTGCTTCCTATTAGGGCTGCACGATTTGGGGTAAATATTTAATTGCGATTATTCTCGTTAAAATGTGATTATATATATTTTTTTTTTTACAAATGAAAAATGTGTATATAACATTGTGTTTATATATTAATATGGCTAATAATAATTATTATGATTATTAGTATTGCTAAATAAAAATAAGAAATATTACTATTACAATAACATTTTCATTATTAAAAATTTAAAATAGCATTTAAGAATAAATATAACAGTATAATAATAATAATAAAACAATAATAATTTTTGGGTTACCTGTTAGTATGCAGACAGCCTATGACTAAAAATCATTAGAAAGGTCTAAGGATTTATTTTAAAATAAATAAATATATATATATATATATATACACACACACACCTAAAGGATTATTAGGAACACCTGTTCAATTTCTCATTAATGCAATTATCTAATCAACCAATCACATGGCAGTTGCTTCAATGCATTTAGGGGTGTGGTCCTGGTCAAGACAATCTCCTGAACTCCAAACTGAATGTCAGAATGGGAAAGAAAGGTGATTTAAGCAATTTTGAGCGTGGCATGGTTGTTGGTGCCAGACGGGCCGGTCTGAGTATTTCACAATCTGCTCAGTTACTGGGTTTACAAAGAATGGTGTGAAAAGGGAAAAGCATCCAGTATGCGGCAGTCCTGTGGGAGAAAATGCCTTGTTGATGCTAGAGGTCAGAGGAGAATGGGCCGACTGATTCAAGCTGATAGAAGAGCAACTTTGACTGAAATAACCACTCGTTACAACCGAGGTCTGCAGCAAAGCATTTGTGAAGCCACAACACACACAACCTTGAGGCGGATGGGCTACAACAGCAGAAGACCCCACCGGGTACCACTCATCTCCACTACAAATAGGAAAAAGAGGCGACAATTTGCACCAAAATTGGACAGTTGAAGACTGGAAAAATGTTGCCTGGTCTGATGAGTCTGGATTTCTGTTGAGACATTCAGATGGTAGAGTCAGAATTTGGCGTAAACAGAATGAGAACATGGATCCATCATGCCTTGTTACCACTGTGCAGGCTGGTGGTGGTGGTGTAATGGTGTGGGGGATGTTTTCTTGGCACACTTTAGGCCCCTTAGTGCCAATTGGGCATGGTTTAAATGCCACGGCCTACCTGAGCATTGTTTCTGACCATGTCCATCCCTTTATGACCACCATGTCCCCATCCTCTGATGGCTACTTCCAGCAGGATAATGCACCGTCACAAAACTCCAATCATTTCAAATTGGTTTCTTGAACATGACAATGAGTTCACTGAACTAAAATGGCCTCCACAGTCACCAGATCTCGACCCAATAGAGCATCTTTGGGATGTGGTGGAACGGGAGCTTCGTGCCCTGGATGTGCATCCCACAAATCTCCATCAACTGCAGATGCTCTCCTATCAATATGGGCCAACATTTCTAAAGAATGCTTTCAGCACCTTGTTGAATCAATGCCACGTAGAATTAAGGCAGTTCTGAAGGCGAAAGGGGTCAAACACAGTATTAGTATGTGTTCATAATAATCCTTTAGGTGAGTGTATTATATATATATATATATATACACACACACTCACTCACCTAAAGGATTATCTATAATTATTATTATTATTATTATTATTATTATAAAAATTTAGTTTTTTATTTGTGATATTGATTTATTAAAGTCTTGTCTTTAATATGAAATATGAGCCTCTTATGCATCCACTGTGGGGATTAAAACTCCTGAAGAAAAAAGAAGAACATATGGATTGTCATATAAATTTATTTAGAAGTATTATTTTCTTATTTTCTACCCAAAAGTTTCATTCATACCAAAGTCAGAGGGCGCCCTCGAGCAGAGACTCCACATACACCTCAGAGAATTAATCATTTTCAGGAAATCCTTAATGTGAAGCTTGCGCTGTAGGCTGAATAAAACGAAGATAGTTCTTCAAGCCTTCTCAGGTATTTTCATAACAGTAAAGTATGCAGTGCTGATTGACATTCTGTGATAAGAAGCCACATCAGCTCGACTGACTATATGAAGTGAGTTAAAACATGTTACTAAACATTGCATTTTGTTGAACAGGTTTATGAACGCTTCACATGACTAGTTTGTGAAGAAGTTTGACGCATGTTGTTTTTTCAAACGCACGTTAAAAGTGACTCAAACTCGCTGTGCTTTCAGACGGAGCAGCGTTTCCTCCTGATCACAGATCAGCTCTCCACTGACACGCTGGGCATTTATTTATTCCATTAAAATCGTAGCCTTTGCGCTCTCATGATCGCACATAAGCCAAATCGCGATTGCCGTTCGATTTCGATTAATCGTGCAGCCCTACTTCCTAAACTGAAGTGTGTTGAAAACAGTCAGTTCTGACTTTATAACTCTGTAACAACAGATCCACTGAAGGCGAGTGGCAGTTTATTTACATTTAACAAAACATGAGCAGATACAAGAACATAGACTTGGCTTGACTAAACTTGAACTAAACTAGAGCAGACACAAACTCACCAAATATCATTCAATACTAGACCTGTTCTTCATACCGAGCTTAATACATCTGAGATGATTTGACAGATCCCAGATCTTCTAATCCTGATTACTGATCTCTGGCTAATTTGGTTCTTCAAACAAATTTGCGGACTGGATTAAAATATCTGGATTAAATGATCTAAGATCACTGCACGTTCTTGTGTTCCCTGAAGAGGGCAGATGCATCGATACTTGAAACCACGATCAGCAATGCAGCGATTGGCTGGCGTCAAGACAACGTAATGACATCATATAATTAAAGCCACCTTGCAAAAACTTGACAAATTACACAAAAAAAAACGCACAAATTTCTGGACCTTTATAAGGAAACCAATGACCAATGACCAAACCAACATAAAAGTAATAATAGATCAATGTTTTTTAGTTTTTTTACATGATTACCAATTATTTATATTAACGATGTTATACAGTATTTGTACACCCTTTACATTTTTATTTGTATCAATGTTGTAATTTAATGTTTTATTCAATTTGAAGCAGATTTGTAACGTATTAAAGTTTCTTAAGGGTCAAGATCATCTTCATCTCTTGCGCTGCATCAAGCCATCCCATAATATCCGTCATCACTTAAATGAATGCACGGCTCAGAGTAACTGTACAACATGTGTGTAAACCTCCAATAACATTATAAAGTAATTATTCCATCACAAATAAATCGCTCAATCAAGTGGCTGTGTCTTATACACAACATTATAATATTATTTACATTCTCATATACATATACAATATAACATTTTTATATTATTATTATTAGGGGCCAAGCACCGAAGGAGCGGAGGCTTCTATTGAAACCGTTAGATTTCTTATTATTATTCCGCCATTGAAGTCTATGGCAGCCCATAGAACCGTTTGCGGTAAAGTTATGAAATTTGGCCCACGGATAGAGGACTGGCCCAACATTATCCACACCAAATTTGGAGTCTCTAACTCAATCCCTCTAGCACCAGCACCTGTCCAAAGTTTCACTCATGTTTATGCTAATAACTTTTAAACCCTTATGGCTAGAAAATATTTTGTTTTATTCGATTCCTTGGCTCAAGCCGAGTCGATTGCACCCTACGACGTCATTTTCCGTCATGAAAATTTTTCCGCCATTTTGAATTTTTCCGAAAACCCACTTTTTCTAACTCCTCCTAGGCCGTGGCTCTGATTTTTGTATTCAAACTAAACTTGGTACTTATCATTACCAGCATGACCTGAGTCAACGTGCAGTGTTTCGGCGCAGCGCCACCTACTGGTCCGGAGATGTGAAAAATGGCTATTTTTGCTTATAACTTCTGAACTGTTTGTCCAAAAATCATACAAATCAATGGTCTTGTTAGATTCAGGACGTCATGCCGAGTCGACTGATATACAATTTTACCATATCGGCCATTTTGGCTGTCGGCCATTTTGAATTATGTGCTAAAATTCTGTATTTTATGAACACATGAACGGATTATTACGAAACTCGGTATGGGTCATCAGCTCAATGCCCTGAAAGAGCCTGAGAAGTTTCGAAACAGCGCCACCTAGTGGATATTTTTCCCCCAAATGCTTATAACTTTGGGTGTGGTTGATTCATTTTCATGGGAGTAACTTTTTTTGTCTCCTGAATCCTTGCCGAGTAATTTAGTGCATATAAAATGTTAGCTGATATAGTAAGGGGGAGTAAAATCCAATCAAAGTCAGGTGTCAGTCATTTTTATCTGTTTTTTCATATAAATGTCTATAACTCCAAAACGAAATGAGATATTTTCACCAAAATTGACACACACACATGTATGGGCTCACTCCGAGGACACATACCAAAAATGGTAGGATTGTGCCTCTTGGTGGCGCTATAATAGAACAAAATATGACATTGGCTCTATATAACTCAATGTTTTAATGTGGGGTTTTAACATTTTTGATTAAAATTGTCTTAAATGTCTTCATTTTAAATTATTATTATTGCCGCTGGTTCAGTAATGAACTCTTGTAATAAAGTAGCAGTGGCTGGGATATATTTTAAGTATCACCTCAAGATGCAATCTAATCCTGTTTACATGAAATAAGCAGGTTTGATCTTATAGACCTGTTGCTATGACAGTAAGTCCAGGATGAGCCTCGAAGAACCAAACAATCCAAGATCATGCCAAACCGTCAACAATCAAATCCGGCTAACTGAGTTAGCGACATACGAAGAACGGACCAAACATGAGGGCTTAAATACACAAGGACTAATGTGTAAGACAAGGGACGCCTGTGAACAATCAAGACAATGAACCAATAACAGAACAGAACTAAGAACCCACAAGACTTAAGAGGCTTGTTCGACTTCATGTAGCGACGCGCAGACCGATCGGTGGATGACTTGAAGTAGTGCATGCTGGTTAGAAATTTTGCGCCTCAAGAATAAAAACCAGTTTATTTATTATTATTTATCAGTTTTATTTTGATAAACATGACAATATAGCATTGCGCCTACATGAAAGGAGGTTTCACTGTTATAAAAAACAGTTTTGTGAGCATTAGTGGAACTGAAGGTTTTAGAATAAACATGAAATACATGTGATCGCTGTCATGTGGTGAATCTGGCCAATCGTGGAACATCTGTGTCGTCGTCAGAGTCCGTGCAGCCGCTCTGGAGAAACTGCACCGGCTGTATTAGCCGACTGCTCTCGAATCGCTCTCGCGGTACTTAGATGCCATACGTCACTGTCACGTGGTGTCGGCGCTGCTTGCATAGATATACATAATAAAGGCTAGATGTCTCGTCCGCGCTGCCCGCCAATGGGGGTCGATGTCCGCACCTGGCGGCCATCTTGTCACAGTCAGCTCGTTCACTCCTAACATTGTGTTTTAATGGTACTTTTTAAATAACCATAACTTACTCTATTTTCTACCGATATTCAAACTGTTTGATTTGTTATAAACGTCAGAGATGTAGTTATGACACTGCATACTTATGAATAATTATTCATAATTTGTTTAGGCATCTATAATTATAGCCACGTTAATAACGTTTGTAATGCTGTGTTCACACCAAACGCGAATAGAGCGTCTGCCGCGAGTGATTTCAATGTTAAGTCAATGGAAAGGCGCGTTGACGCGCGTCTGGAGGTCCCGCGGCGCGAAGGACGCGAATCCGCCTCATTCGCGCGTCCAGTTCACGCGAATTGGACGCGAATTGAGCGTCTTGCGCGATACGCGCGTTACACGCGAATGGTGCTTTTGTGCATTCACGCGTTTGAAGCGAATTCGCGTCTGACGCCCGAGTTGAAAAATTTGAACTTTGGCGTCAATTCGCGCCGCGTAAACCAATCAGGAGCCTGCTCGCTGCAGTCACGTGGTAAAGTGACGTGATTAGAAACCCTGCATAATTTAAAAATAGAACTATTGTGTCACAAAATGTAGTTTTAAGACTTTTTCAGGTGAGAATGTAGTTGTTTAAAGCTCAAATCTGTGGTTTATTTATAAAGAGAGTGCCTATTTAAAAAAATAATCTTGTGTTTTTGGAGTTGTGAGATCCAGGCGATCACCGGGCGCTCAGCGCTCATTAACCCCAGCGAGGGCAGCCTTTCCTCGGCCAGTCCTTCTGACGTTTGCCGCTGGCTCTGATGTCTCTGTAGTGGCTCGTCTTGTGTGGCTCTAACGGCCGATCTTTGCTCTCATGAATCTATTATTTGTTGTCTGCCAAATCGTTTTGACTGAGGGCAAAGAGAAGTTTCATAACTTTATATTTTAAGGATATTTAAATATACATGCAGTGAAGATAATGTAGGAGTTGCCTGGACCACATTTGTGTGGCTATTAATGCTTAATATACATGTTTAATGAAAATGAAAAGAGGCAGAGGTGTTTTATGACATATTTCTCCTGGAGTGCCTTGAACGCGTGTCAATTTTGCTCGATTTCTACGCGCGTCAAATTCTCTGCAGACGCGCGAATGCATTCAAAATGTTCACGCGTGAAACTAGACGCGGTAGACGCGATTTTGACGTTCTATTCGCGTTTGGTGTGAACGCAGCATTAGAAACCAAACCATTTGTAAATCCGTCAAGATTTCAGCGAGATAAGAGTATTTATGTTCAGATCACTCTCCTTACATCAGAGCCCGCCAGAAAGCTTGCCTGTGACAAGATGGCCACCGGTGATGACGTCTGTAAGACATCTAGCCTTTATTATGTATATCTATGGCTGCCTCGAGTCGGACAAAATTTCTAACCGGCATGCACTGCTTCAAGTCAGCCGCCGATCGGTCTGCACGCTGTATGAAGTCGAACAAGCCTAAAAATGAACCAATGACACAAGATCACATGAGGGCATGGGAATCACATGACAACAACGAAACATGACGGTGAACATGACAAAACAAGAACATGAAACAAACAAAGTGACACAAACTCGCAATAATTTTCTATAAAGAAAATGTTCTATAAAGTTTACCTGCATGTTTTCTTGGCTATAAATTAAAGCGCATGAGCTCAAGGGTTCACACAGATGAACCATGTTTAATGAATGAAGCATTATTCCAAGCACAATTAATTAATATTTAAACTTTATAACGATTTGCCATCTGTTCAGATCAATGCAGATGCCTTTAACTGTGCAGATCATGTGGAGCTTTTCATACAAAACCCTGGCAGTGCAATAAAGTGCTTTAGCACCGTCTAATCAAAGCGTAATAATGTCCCGGCGTGAACGCTCGTGAACGCTCAGGCACATTCACCTGTGTCTTCAGCAGCTTGAGTATTCCTGTAATCCCCTTCCTGATATTTTCAAACTCTCCTTGTGTAATGGAGGGAGATGATCCGATTTGCCATCCGTGATCTATCAGCGTTTCCATCTGTGTTGGCCATGCGTTTTAGCCCACATCTACATTAATAACTCTCTCCCAGAAAGACAGAATTACTTTGGGGCTTTTTAACGACGCCAGACAGAAATTCGATTAAGATTAATTCGAGCCGAGCAAGCAATTTTGGGGGAGGTTAGAAGCAATTTCTCCGCACATCATTGGCCACACAATGCCTCTAATGCTGTGAACGTAGAAGCCTCTGTATTACCGACGCTCCATCTACCATTTCCATCTGCACACCTCCGTTATTCTCAGAAGAAAACCCCATTACCCCTTCTAAACTCCCTTCCAACTTTGATGCGCATCTCACAATTAAAGACCTGCATTGCATTATTGGAAAAGGAATGAGCCTTTTGGGTCCTTCACTGAAATCAGAGGGAAGAGGTAAGAGATTAGAGAACGGCTGTGCTCACAATCGCATGCTTTTCTTATGAATTCTGTATGCATACAGAACATTTGCATATAATGCACAAGGTAATAAATTACAATGCAATAACTAGATGCATTATTCAATCACACTAATTTAAGTGTTAAGTGAGCTCAAATATGCAGAGAAAAATAGAAGGAACAGCTGTTATTTGTGCAGTTTCATTTGGTGACACTAAAAGTGCAGAATTTCACCTATAAGACTTTTTTTTACGCAACTGCTCGGTTTTAAAATGCTTGACAATGCACACTGTTTCACATGTTAAATGAAAGTTTGGTGTAACAGATTTTTTAAATGTTTTTAAAAAGAAGTCTCTTCTGCTCATCAAGGCTGCATTTATTTGAAAATACAGTAAAAATAGCGTTCAAAAGGTTGGGGGTCGTACTATTTTTTTATGCTTTTGATAAAAGTCTCTTCTGCTCATCAAGGCTGCATTTATTTGATTATAAATACAGTGAATATCGTGTTGAAAATACAGTAAAAATAGCGTTAAAAAGGTTTGGGTCGTACAATCTTTTATTGTTTTTGATAAAAGTCTCTTTTGCTCATGAAGGCTGCATTCATTTGATTAAAATACAGTAAAAATAACGTTCAAAAGGTTGGGGTTGGTTCGATTTTTAAATGTTTTTATAAACGTCTCTTCTGCTTATGAAGGCTGCATTTATTTGATCAGAAATACATTAAAAATAGCGTTCAAAAGGTTGGGGTCATACCATTTTTTAAAATGTTTTTGATAAAGTCTCTTCTGCTCATCAAGGCTGCATTTATTTGATTATAAATACAGTAAATATTTTGTTGAAATTACAGTAAAAATAGCGTTGAAAAGTTTGGGGTTGGTTTGATTTTTAAATGTTTTTGATAAAGTCTCTTCTGCTTATGAAGGCTGCATTCATTTGATCAGAAATACAGTAAAAATTGTGTAGAAAATACAGTAAAAATAGCGTTCAAAAGTTGGGGTCGTACAATTCTTTATTGTTTTTGATAAAAGTCTCTTTTGCTCATGAAGGCTGCATTCATTTGATTAAAATACAGTAAAAATAGCATTCAAAAGTTTGGGGTTGGTTCAATTTTAAATGTTTTTGATAAAGTCTCTTTTGCTCATGAAGGCTGCATTCATTTGATCAGAAATACAGTAAAAATGTGTAGAAAATACAGTAAAAATAGCATTCAAAAGGTTGGGGTCGAACAATTTTCAATTTTTTTTGATAGAGTCTCTTCTGCTTATGAAGGCTGCATTTATTTAATCAGAAATACAGTAAAAAAAAAAAAAGTGTAGAAAATACAGTGAAAATAGTGTTCAAAAGGTTGGGGTCGTATGATATTTTTTATGTTTTAATAAGAGTACATTTATAAAAGAGTACATGATTATAAATACTGTACAAATTTTGTTTAAAATACAGTAAAAATAGGGTTAAAAATTTCGGGGTCATACTTTTTTTGGGATAAAAGTCTCTTTTGCTCATTAATTTGATTAAAATACAGTAAAAATAGCATTCAAAAGTTTGGGGTTGGTTTGATTTTTAAATGTTTTTTATAAAGTCTCTTCTGCTTATGAAGGCTGCATTAATTTGATTATAAATAACGTAAAAAATAGTTGAAAATACAGTAAAAATAGCTTTCAAAAGGTTGAGGACGTACAATTTTTATTGTTTTTGATAAAAGTCTCTTTTGCTCATTAAGGCTGCATTGATTTGATTAAAATGCAGTAAAACTATCGTTTAAAAGTTTGGGGTCAGTATGATTTTTTAAAAATGTTTTTTGATAAAGTAAATACCGTGAAATATTACTCCAGTGTAAATCAGCTGTTCTCTATGTGAATATATAGTAAAGTGTAATTTATTCCTGTGATCAAAGCTGAATTTATCATCATTACTCCAGTCTTCAGTGTCACATGATCCTTCACAAATCATTCTCATATGAGGATTTGCTGCTCAAGACACATTTATGATTATTATCAATGTTGAAAACAGTTCATATGTTCGTGGAAACAGTCATACATCATATTTTTAATAGAAAGTTCAAAAGAACAGCATTTATTTAAAATACAATCTTTTGTAACATTATAAATATCTTTACTTTTGATCAATTAATGCAACCTTAATTAATAAAAGCAAATTTCTTTTAAAAAACGTTTTGAATGGCTGTGTAAGTGCAAACGAGAACTTTTAATTTCAGTTTTATTTCTTGCACAAAGCTATATGAATATGATTATATAGAAAAAAAAGCCCCCAGGATCTTCTGATAAACATCTTTTCTGTTTTACAGAAGACAAAAAAAATCATGAAGGTGAGTAAAAGACGGAGTGGTAATTTTTTAGATGAACTATCCCTTATTTAATTGGCCAAAATGTGATTAGTATGTAAAGTGTCTACATAAAAATAGAGTTATAAATGACCCTATTGTATCGTGATGCGATGGGCTATTTCTCATTTAGGATAATAGGTCTCGACACCTTGCCAGTGGGAATGTAAGACACAGGACGAGAGAGAGAGAGAGAACGCAAGAGAGATGGGAAAGATTATTCCTCAGGATCCCTATTGCTCATAAGCTTGAGTAAACACTGTAAACACAGACCCAAGACAAACATTTACTCTCCGTGTCACCTCGCTGGCAGACAAATTACTCTGCGACACCCAGTGAGAGCCCATTACCGTCAGGGGTCAACTCATATTTAGGGCTAACATCGTCCGTCCCACGCCGTCTGAGACCCGTCTTTGATTTCTGCAGGGGTCTGATGGAAGGAGACCGATCGGATGGCAGATAGGCCTTCTAGCCCGAGGAATCTGCTTTAAACAGCATCATAATGCAGCCCATCGGAGAATACAGGGAGGCATAACTCCAGCCGTTACTCATATCTCTCCAGCGGGCGCGGCGTGATAAATCATCCATCGAAGGCAGGTGATCAGTATTAAGCAAAGGCGATGTATCTCTCGCGGTCAGGGATGACCTTTTTGAAAATCTCTGGAAACTGAAAGAACGAGTGTTATAACCATAACTGTTCGACTGCACTATCATTTCACAAATAACAAATGACTATGTTTACTATATTATGCAGCTTCCTGTATAGTATTAAATTCATCAAAAGTGACAGTAAAGGCATTTATAATGTTACAAAAGATTAGATTTCAAATAAATGCTGTTCTTTTGAACTTTCTATTCATCAAAGAATTCTGAAAGAAATGACGGTTTGCACAAAAATATGTATTGTTGAGCATCAAATCTCAGGATCATGGATCATGTGACACTGAAGACTGGAGTAAATTCAGCTTTGATCACAGGAATAAATTGCACTTTACTATATATTCACATAGAGAACAGCTTTTTTAAATTGTAAAAATATTTCAAAATTTTTACTGTATTAACCGTATTTTTAATCAAATGAATGCATCCTTGGTGAGCATAAGAAACTTTTATCAAAAACATTAAAATATTGTACAGACCTGTCACGTAAATCCACTGGAGGCAAGCTTGATGATAAAAAAAAAAGTGCAGTTTATTCACACCTGAACGGACGTGAACTCGCCAACATCGCCAACGGACGTGAACTCGCCAACGTCGCCAACGGACTTGAACTCGCCAACGTCGCCAACGGACTTGAACTCGCCAATGGACGTGAACTCGGCAACGTCGCCAACGGACTTGAACTCGCCAATGGACGTGAACTCGCCAACGGACGTGAACTCGCCAACGTCGCCAACGGACTTGAACTCGCCAACGTCGCCAACGGACGTGAACTCGCCAACGTCGCCAACGGACGTGAACTCGCCAACGTCGCCAACGGACGTGAACTCGCCAACGTCGACAACGGACGTGAACTCGCCAAAGTCGCCAACGGACGTGAACTCGCCAACGTCGCCAACGGACGTGAACTCGCCAACGTCGCCAACGGACGTGAACTCGCCAACGTCGCCAACGGACGTGAACTCGCCAACGTCGCCAACGGACGTGAACTCGCCAACAGACGTGAACTCGCCAACGTACGTGAACTCGGCAACGGACGTGAACTCGCCAACGTCGCCAACGGACGTGAACTCGCCAACGGACGTGAACTCGCCAACGTCGCCAACGGACGTGAACTCGCCAACGTCGCCAACGGACGTGAACTCGACAACGTCGCCAACGGACGTGAACTCGCCAACGTCGCCAACGGACGTGAACTCGCCAACTTCGCCAACGGACGTGAACTTGCCAACGGACATGAACTCGCCAACTTCGCCAACGGACATGAAATTGCCAGCGGATGTGAACTCGCCAACTTCGCCAACGGACATGAACTCGCCAACTTCGCCAACGGACGTGAACTCGCCAACGGACATGAACTCGCCAACGGACATGAACTCGCCAGCGGACGTGAACTCGCCAGAGTACGTGAACTCGCCAGAGGACGTGAACTCGCCAACTTCACCAACGGACATGAACTCACCAACAGACGTGAACTCGCCAACATCGCCGACAGACGTGAACTCGCCAACTTCGCCAACGGACATGAACTCGCCAACTTCGCCAACGGACATGAACTCGCCAACTTCGCCAACGGACATGAACTCGCCAACTTCGCCAACGGACGTGAACTAGCCAACGGACATGAACTCGCCAACGGACATGAACTCGCCAGCGGACGTGAACTCGCCAGAGGACGTGAACTCGCCAACTTCGCCAACGGACATGAACTCGCCAACAGACGTGAACTCGCCAACATCGCCAACAGACGTGAACTCGCCAACTTCGCCAACGGACATGAACTCGCCAACTTCGCCAACGGACATGAACTCGCCAACTTCGCCAACGGACATGAACTCGCCAGCGGACGTGAACTCGCCAGCGGACGTGAACTCGCCAACGGATGTGAACTCGCCAACATCGCCAACAGACGTGAACTCGCCAACGTCGCCAACGGACGTGAACTCGCCAACGTCGCCAACGGACGTGAACTCGCCAACGGACGTGAACTCGCCAGCGGACGTGAACTCGCCAACAGACATGAACTCGCCAACTTCGCCAGCGGACATGAACTCGCCAGCGGACGTGAACTCGCCAACGGACATGAACTCGCCAACTTCGCCAATGGACATGAACTCGCCAGCGGACGTGAACTCGCCAGCGGACGTGAACTCGCCAACTTCGCCAACGGACATGAACTCGCCAGCGGACGTGAACTCGCCAACGTCGCCAACGGACGTGAACTCGCCAACGTCGCCAACGGACGTGAACTCGCCAACTTCGCCAACAGACGTGAACTCGCCAACATCGCCAACGGACGTGAATTCGCCAACGTCGCCAGCGGACGTGAATTCGCCAACTTCGCCAACGGAC
Organism: Gobio occitaniae; assembly: GCA_033150135.1. Lineage (NCBI taxonomy): Eukaryota > Metazoa > Chordata > Actinopteri > Cypriniformes > Gobionidae > Gobio > Gobio occitaniae. The sequence goes on from JARQWZ010002289.1 coordinate 119,916, forward strand.
GTGAACTCGCCAGCGTCGCCAACGGACGTGAACTCGCCAACTTCGCCAACAGACGTGAACTCGCCAACATCACCAACGGACGTGAATTCGCCAACGTCGCCAGCGGACGTGAATTCGCCAACGTCGCCAGCGGACGGGAACTCGCCAGCGGACGGGAACTCGCCAGCAGACGGGAACTCGCCAACGGACGGGAATTCGCCAGCGGACGTGAATTCGCCAACGTTGCCAGCGGACATGAACTCGCCAACGGACGTGAATTCGCCAACGTTGCCAGCGGACATGAACTCGCCAACGGACGTGAATTCGCCAACGTCGCCAGCGGACATGAACTCGCCAACGGACGTGAATTCGCCTACGCCGCCAGCGGACATGAACTCGCCAACGGACGTGAATTCGCCAACGTCGCCAGCGGACGGGAACTCGCCAGCGGACGGGAACTCGCCAGCGGACGGGAACTCGCCAGCGGACGTGACACAAACAATACTAGACAAGGGAACATGGCAAACATGAGGGCTTAAATACACAGACTACTAATGACAAGACACCTGTGAACAATCAAGACAGAACTCACATGACTAAATAAACCAATGACAACATGACACAAGAGACTCGGGAAGAACCAGGAAACATGACATTGAAAATAACAAAATAAAAACGTGAAACGAAACCCCATCCAAACAATGACAAGCCCTAAAACTTTTGAATGCTATTTTGCATGTTGAAATGTTTCAGTTCTCATTTCTTTCTTTACTGATTCACCCTTCCTAATCTTCCAATTCTGGATTTTAAATCGCAAACGTTCTTCATATAAAGCTTACAGTGTGTTTGTTTTATTTCTCAAACGATCGTTTGATGTATGCATTTGACAGATGCTTTTATACAAAGCAACCTGCAGTGCATTCAAGACATACGACTAACATAATTTCACGAAGAAAAATCATCAGACATTATTGAGTTCAAATTAGCACAGCGATGAGAACCTGAGGGCCGAGATGAAAATGATTAAATCATTTGCCATCATATCTCTTTGTTCACTTGGTTAATGAAGTATGAAGCCAGCTCGCGGCATTGGCCTTCTGACCTTGAAGCGAAATCTCTGAAATCACTCCATATCTGGCAGGAGAAATTGTGTTTCACGTGTGGAGAATGAGAAAGTGCTTTCAGCCGGGTGTGTGTTTAATAGCAGGCCTGCAGCCGAGAGCGAGGATCCGCTTCAATATCCGCTTCTGTTGACGCTCTAGTGCTGTTCATATCTCAGTGTGAGACGCTCTGACAAATTATCAACAAACATCCATATTCTCAGGAGAGTCGACTTTAGAAGTTAAGAGTCGAGCGGAGAGCGTCCGCACCGCTGGAGCCGGAGTTCCCAATGCAAGCAATTAGGAGAGCCAGAGCTACTAAAGAGCTTTCGCAGGGACTCGCTCCAGCGACCAGGAGCCCAAACTACAGCCAAAGCCACTGAGAATCCCAGACGCGGGCATTGAGACGTTGAGAAAAGACCAGCCTTTTCGAAAAGCGTATCTAGAGGGACCTGAGAACACAATTTTTCTTTTCATTATGGCAGCGGCCGCGTGATCAATAGCCTCATGCGTGTAATTCCGGCCGTAATAACGAGACCCCGACGCCGTCAGATTCTCATTTTGTTTGGCTTTGAGGAATAACAAGGTTGTTAGTTGAGAAAGGTTACTCTGATTAATATCTTTCTCTCTTATCTTTGGATGAATTCTCAAGAATGGTATTCAATTCATGTCATTGCTGAAATCCTGCGAGCAGAAAAAAAAGTGTCCGACTTTGAATTATTCATGGCTGTTGGACGAGGTGGGCGACGCGTTTAGACTTGTCCTGTCGCTCTTTAAAGAATAATGATGAATCTGTGTTTTGGCACGGACAGAAATTGTCAAGGTGAACGCTTTTATGAACAGGGGATGAAAAGACTCGGGTCTTTTGTGAACTATTAACTGCTTGCTTAGAAGTGCAGACCATGCATTTAGAACAATCGTTTAATATTGATGATTTCCTTTCATGCAGATTTATTATTTATATTGAACTACATATTAATTCATATCAAATGTATAGACTGAAGCAAAATTCATGTGATTTCACACGTTATTTTTGGCATAACATCCTAATTTAATGTTGGTCCCCTGTCGAGGCATGGACTCCACTAGACCCCTGAAGGTGTGCTATGGTATCTGGCACCAAGATGTTAGCAGCAGATCCTTTAAGTCCTGTAAGTTGCGAAGTGGGGCCTCCATGGATCGGACTTGTTTGTTCTGCACATCCCACAGATGCTCGATTGGATTGAGATCTGGGGAATTTGCCTAGTCAATGCCTCAAACTCGTGCTCCTCAAATCATACCTGAAGCGTTTGTGGTTTGTGGCGGCGCATTATCTGCTGAAAGAGCCCAGGAACAGCCCACAAGAGCTGCAGTTTTGGAGATGCTCTGACCCAGTCGTCTCGCCGTCACAATCTGGCCCTTGTCAAACTCGCTCAAATCCTTACGCTTGTCCATTTTTCCTGCTTCTAACACATCAACTCGGAGGACAAAATGTTCACTGAAGTGAAGATGAAAACATGCCTTTATTACTTTAACTAGAGTTTTACTATATCTTAGTTCAGTAACACTTTATTTAGATGGGCCACTTTAGACATTCTACTAACTATAATGCAACTACATGTCAACTTAGGGCCCTTTCACACCTACCTTGTTTGGTCCGGATTTTCGGACTTTTCAGTTTGGTCCGGATCAAAATTACAGGTGTGAAACCTTCTCTGGACCACGGTCTGGACCAAACAGACGAAATTTGGTCCGACGAAAAGAGGTCGTCTCAGTCCAGATCAAACTGAACAAAGGTTCGGTTCGTTTCTAGTGTGAAAGCATTTTCTGTATGGTTCGTACTTTCAGAGCATTTACAGGAAGTTCCTGTTTTTGTTTAAATATTATAGTGTTATTTTTAAATTCAATCTAGGCTACATTGATTATGAAAAGTGAAAAGATGCGCAATATGTCAGAAGACAGAAGGTCACAAATGATTTTGAAAGAAATGTTGTATGATTTTGCTTAGAAAGCCTTTCTTTAATGTGAATTTCGTTTTGTATAAATTGTATCTTAATTTTATTCAACGTTTAATCAGATAATTGCCTGGATTTAATAAATAAGAAGCAAATAGTCTATAGCAGACAATAATCACGGTAGCGATCACATGCTTTACGCATGAACTAGAGCGAGTCTCAAATAAGCCGAAACTCATCAGATACTTGTCTCACAAACTTGAGAAATATGTGAATATAAGGCTTGAAATGTCCACTTTTAAACGTAACGAAAAGAAAATAGTCAAGCATTGCGCAATAGTGGCAACGATATGCGTCCGTTCGTTCATTCTTGTCAAAGACGCTGACGTCAGACGCACGTCCCTTTACAAACCAATCAATGTCCAATGTCCCCACATAGATGATGACGACAGGACGCAAGTGTGTCATGTACAGTTCTTTAGTGCGCTCGCATAATTGCAATGTGAAACCAAACCAAAACTAACCAAATGTATCAAAACATGAACTTCAGTTCGGACCTTGGTGGGGACTTTCAGGTGTGAAAACGCCCTAGCCGTCTACTAATAGGCTACTCTAATGAGAATTAGTTGATTTGCAATGTAACTTATAGTCAACAGAATGTCTAAAGGGGACCCTCAAAATAAAGTGTACCCAGAGCCGGCCCCAGGCATAAGCGAACTAAGCGGCTGCTTAGGGCCCCCAAGAGCACAAGAAATGACTCTCCGGCAAAGTTATTTTATGATGACTGAAATTGCGAAATGGCCTTAAACAATTATTGCAATAAATTGCAAAATGTTTTCTAATATATGCAGGGATTGATTCTGACAGCATTGCACGAGCTCGCGGCGCCATCGGCTGGACACTATTCGACTGTTAGTCAGGGTTCAAAGCAGAGTCCTGCACGGGTCCGATTTTGTAAACCCGCACCCGCCTGTACCCGCAGTGCTTAAAACCGCATCCGACCCGTTTTCCGACAACAGCACTAAATAAAATCCGCACCCGACCCGCTTAAAATAGAACCGACATCCGACCCGCACCCACAATAAAATCAGTTTAGCATATCACATTATAGACACACTTACAAAAATGATTATTGCCAGCATACAGAAGTTATTATACAACCGTTAACACAAGGACAACTTCAGCCGAAACATTCTAAACAAAAAATCAGATGAGCGAGCCCAGAATATGAACGCAACGTGATGTAAGCAACACAGCTACAACTACTAAAAATGATATATATATACTGGGTGTGCGAATGATCAAGAATTGACAATAGGGCACCGAGGGGCCCCCAAATAAAATTCTGCATAGGGCCCAAAAGAGCTTGGGCTGGCCCTGAGTGTACCCATTCTTGCATAAAACATTTTGAATCTATTTGTTTACAATGAATGTGCGACTGAAATGATTGTTCATCTGTTTGATAAAAATCACTCAGAGTAAATGCGTAAAGAACAAATGAGCAGAGCAAACAACATCGATATATATCCCAGCAAAAGTCTGGAAAGTATCATTATTTCCGCCATATCGCCGAGGCCTAGTAACAGATTGTGTTTTACATTGATGCACTGGAGTCCTTCGGTCCATTTACAAGAGATGTGGGAATGTTGCGCAGTTGTGAGTCACACACACACACCAGCGTTTGACGGACCAGATGGTGTGTGTTACTCTTGTTTTCCCGTCGCTCCCACTGTTTTTCATGCGCGCAGCAGTGAGCTTCTGTTTCAAAGCGAGTGCTGGCCGGTCAGAATAGTAAGGGAGGCCGATGAAAACAAATGTCTTTATTAGATTACCGTCTCGGCCCCCGCTCGCCTCCACCTCTCTGAGTGTGGCCGGTGCAAGACAAATTAAATTGTTCTGATATCCCAGCATCATCTCCATTAGCCCCGGGCCTCGCCGTCGCGGATCACTGTAATACCCGGAGAGGAGTGAACGGGAATTAGGCCGTTTATGTGACTGGTGACACATTCCTCCTCACGGGCGGATATTTATGAAGCTCGTTTCCATCACAGAATAAAAAAAGGCAATCTCATTATAAACTAAAGGTTATAAAGGTTATAAACTTATATGCATGCTTTTTTCTTCAGAATTGTGATGCTGCATGCATCCCAATAGTAGGCAAAAAAACAGTGTGTGAGCCGAGTAGTGTGTTCATATTATTCATAAAACGGTAGACGAACGTACCCGGATGTTTATATCTTGCAATTTTGTATATGCAATATATATTTTTTATATATATATATATACACTGTGTGTGTTTTTTTTTATGAATTATGAATTTTACTGTCAGTCACTGTATGAAGAATTGTTGGGTATAATATATCACAGTTTACTTTATTTTGCTCTCCTCACTGACATAAATTAACTATAGTGTCCTGCACACAGTGAAAAATTATATCTGGTGTTTGTAAAAAAAAAAAATTACTGTAAATCATTAATTACAGTAGAAATAATGTACTGTACAATTTACAGAAATTTCCAGTAAGTTGCTGTAAATTTACAGTACATTTTTTACAGTGTATGTATATATATATATATATATATATATATATATTCATACATACAGTATATATATATATACACAGTCATATACTCTCACCTAAAGGATTATTAGGAACACCTGTTCAATTTCTCATTAATGCAATTATCTAATCAACCAATCACATGGCAGTTGCTTCAATGCATTTAGGGGTGTGGTCCTGGTCAAGACAATCTCCTGAACTCCACACTGAATGTCAGAATGGGAAAGAAAGGGGATTTAAGCAATTTTGAGCGTGGCATGGTTGTTGGTGCCAGACGGGCCGGTCTGAGTATTTCACAATCTGCTCAGTTACTGGGATTTTCACGCACAACCATTTCTAGGGTTTACAAAGAATGGTGTGAAAAGGGAAAAGCATCCAGTATGCGGCAGTCCTGTGGGAGAAAATGCCTTGTTGATGCTAGAGGTCAGAGGAGAATGGGCCGACTGATTCAAGCTGATAGAAGAGCAACTTTGACTGAAATAACCACTCGTTACAACCGAGGTCTGCAGCAAAGCATTTGTGAAGCCACAACACACACAACCTTGAGGCGGATGGGCTACAACAGCAGAAGACCCCACCGGGTACCACTCATCTCCACTACAAATAGGAAAAAGAGGCGACAATTTGCACCAAAATTGGACAGTTGAAGACTGGAAAAATGTTGCCTGGTCTGATGAGTCTGGATTTCTGTTGAGACATTCAGATGGTAGAGTCAGAATTTGGCGTAAACAGAATGAGAACATGGATCCATCATGCCTTGTTACCACTGTGCAGGCTGGTGGTGGTGGTGTAATGGTGTGGGGGATGTTTTCTTGGCACACTTTAGGCCCCTTAGTGCCAATTTGGCATCGTTTAAACTGCAGATGCTCTCCTATCAATATGGGCCAAAATTTCTAAAGAATGCTTTCAGCAGCTTGTTGAATCAATGCCACGTAGAATTAAGGCAGTTCTGAAAGCGAAAGGGGGTCAAACACAGTATTAGTGTGTGTTCCTAATAATCCTTTAGGTGAGTGTATATATATATATATATTTTTTTTTTTTACTTTTATTTATTTATTTTTTATGCCACAGAATAAAAAAATAAAAAGGTAGGCTAATTGTGACTTTTTAATGTTTTCTTGGAATTCGGAGATTACATTTCACAAGTTTTACTTTTTCCTCGCCATGGAATCAAAAAAATTTAAACGGTAGGCTAACTGCTTTTTTTAAATTTAATTTATTTTAAATTTTTTGCACAAATTTTAGTAATTGCAACTTTTTGAATGGAATTAACATGGTCCTGACTCAAAGTGAATAACAACACTATAGTCTTCTGTAGAACTGCTCATAGCTGAATTGAATTCTCTTTGCATCATTGATCATTAGTATCACTGTGAAGCTGCTTTTAAACAATCTCTATTGAATAAAGTGCTACATAAACAAAGGTCAGTCAATATCTCTGTTGTGCACAGGATTTGCTCAAAAGTTGCTTCTCAAAGATGGATCAATACGAACGGTTTGTCCAACTTCATACTCATAACATGTAAGAACCGCACGTTATATTTTGTGAATGTGCTGGTTAGGACGCTGACGGCTAATGTGGCTAAAGCTGGCATTGCCTCTGACTGTATTCACAGAGATCACATTAGTTTTATTTTTAAGAAGTAATAAAAGTGCTGAATTAATAAAAATAACAAGCTCTGGTGTGTGTGAATACAGTCAGAGACAATGCTAGCTTTAGCCTCATTAGCACATTTGCAAACACACACATTATAACGTGCAGTACTTACATGTTCACGAACGGTTGATATTGATCCATCTTTGAGAAGCAACTTTTGTCCAAATCCTGCGTTTATTGACCCTCAGTTGTAAAGCAATCCAGTGTACACTGATTCACACACACATCATGAAAAAATTCAGTAAACGTGATGGAAGGACCTAAATAGGACCAGAAATAACATTCTAGGTCCCCTAAAGGTCCTGCAAATGTTGTGGAAATGTGGTGTAAAGACCAAGAGAGAACGTCCTATAGTGATGGTCCCCTAGACATTCCCAGAACGTCCTGAATATTTCATGAAGGTCCGACAAATAACGTCCCTCAACCCTTTAGAGAACTTTAAATCATGACCATCTCAGAGCGTTCTGGGAACGTTAGTGATGTCCTTGACACCAGCGGGACGTTCTAGGAACATAACATTTCCAAATAAAATATGGTTCCCTAAACGTTCCAAGAACGTCCTGAATGTTCCCTGAAGGTCTGACAAATAACGTTCCCCCAACCCTTTAGAGAACTCCACATCATGACCATCTCAGAGCGTTCTGGGAACGTTAGTGACGTCCTTGACACCAGCGGGAACGTTCTAGGAACATAAAATTTCCAAATAAAATATGGTCCTCTAAACGTTCCCAGAACGTCCTGAATATTTCATGAAGGTCCAGCAAATAACGTCCCTCAACCCTTTAGAGAGCTTTAAATCATGACCATCTCAGAGCGTTCTGGGAACGTTAGTGACGTCCTTGACACCAGCGGGAGGTTCTAAGAACATCAAATTTCCAAATAAAATATGGTCCCTTAAACATTCCCAGAACATCCTGAATGTTCCCTGAAGGTCTGACAAATAACGTCCCCCCAACCCTTTAGAGAACTCCACATCATGACCGTCTGGGAACGTTCTGGGAATGTAGAATACACCATATTCATGTTTCCATCAAAGGTTTGTTCCGGTTAAATGTGTTTAATAAACAGTTTATTGGGGATGGCACCACCCAAACTTTCACCACATTTTTTTAAATTAATTTTGGACCTGAGCCATTTTTCTTACTTGTTTGCAGTTTTTAATGACTTTTGGACTTCAGGCCTTCTCTTACCTCAGTGACATGTGTACTCTATGAATTGTGGATGAATTGATAAATATTGAGAAGTAACAGAAATAAACATGGACTCATAAAAATGACGATGAACAGAAAAAGGAAGTCAAAGTATGACCTAACTTATGTAATAAAAATAAATAAATGATATGTTGTCGCAATCATCCAGATTGTTACCAAAAAAAGGTTTTTTTTGGCTCAGCTTTCATAAAAGGGTATGTTACGCATCCTTTCATTCTTGTTTCCTATTGCAATGGATAGGTAACATCTGCAGTATTACAGAAATTACGTGATGTTTTTAATCAAAAACTTTTAAACTCATGGCCTCCGAACCTCCACGCTTTTTACAGCGAAGAGCCATTTAAAGGTCTCTCTGTGTTGACAGCATCAATAAGAGCAGCGATATCATCATAGCGCCGGCTGGGTGGTGAAATGAGGGAAAATGAAACATCCAGCTGACATCTGCACAGCCCGCAGCCTAAACAGGAGCAAGCGTGTCGGCTGGTGCTCACGACACCGGTAATCCAGCTGATGATGAGAAATGCTCCGAGAGGAAAGAGCTTATTGAATGAAGGGAATGTATATGCCCTCTCAGGCTCCCTTGACACCGTGATATATCTCCACGAAGAGCGTGTTGTGATTGTGGCGAGTGTTCGCTTCTCATCTGATCGTGTTTAGAACTGCTTCCCCACCGCTGGGGAAAAACCTTTCAGAGCCAATCAGGACGAGCGAACGGGGACAATGAAGGCCGCGGAGGCTTTCTCCACCGATTACCGGCTTTAGTGCAGTCGATATGTGATTTAGATGATTAGTTTGAGGCTTTTTTAATAATGTGAAGCTGTTTTTGCACTGATGACAGACTAATTCATACATTTGATAAGAATTGTTTGATCTTCTGGTGTGTGTCCATTGACTTACAAATAAAAAGAGACAATAATTGGCGCAGCAAATCATCATATTTGAATGATTAGTGAAGGATCATGTGACACTGAAGACTGGAGTAATGATGATAAATTCAGCTTTGATCACAGGAATAAATTACATTTTATTATATATTCATACAGATAACCGCTGATTTATATTGTAATAATATCTCACAATTTTGACTGTATTTACTGTATTTTTAATCAAATAAATGCAGCCTTGAGGAGCAGAAAACAAAAAATCGTTCTGACCCCAAACGCTAATTTTACTGTATTTTCAACACATTTTTACTGTATATTTGATCAAATGAATGCAGCCTTGATGAGCAGAAGAGACTTTTATCAAAAACATTAAAAAAAATCATTCCGACCCAAACTTTTGAACGCAATTTTTACTGTATTTTCAACACAATTTATTTTAAGGTTTCTTGAATATTTAATGAATACAGCAGTAAAAATCATATACAACATCATCACATCTAATCTTTTACCGTTTGAAGTTGGTAAGATTGTTTAATGTTTATGAAAGAGTCTCTTCTGCTCACCAAGGCTGACTTTATTAGATCAAAAATACAGTACAATTTTTGAAATATTATTGTAATTTAATAATGATTTACACTGGAATAATATTACACAATTGTTACTGTATTTTTTTACATCAAATCAATGCAGTCTTGACGAGTAGAAGAGAATTTTATCAAAAATATTACAAAATTATACTGACCTCAAACGCTATTTTTA
>JARQWZ010002289.1:137500-142500 GCA_033150135.1 Gobio occitaniae
CTTTCCATCCATCCATCCATCCGTCATTTCACCCATCCATCTGTCATTCCATCCGTCCGTCCATCCATCCATCCATCCATCCATCCATCCATCCATCCATCCATCCGTAAATCTATCCGTCATTCTATCCATCTGTTTGTTATTCCATCCATACATCCATCCATCCACCCGTCATTTCATCCATCCACCCATCCATCCGTCTGTCATTCCATCCGTCCATCCATCTGTCCATCCTTCAATCCATCCATCCCTCCATCCGTCTGTCATTCCATCCATCCGTCCATCCATCTGTCATTCCATCCATCCGTCCGTCCATCCATCCATCCATCCATCCGTCATTTCATCCATCCACCCTGCCATCCATCTATCCATCATCCATCTATCTATACATCCATCTGTTTCTCTATCATCTGTCCATCCATCCATCCATCTGTCTATCTATCCATCATCTATCTATCTATACATCTATCCATCCATCCTCTATCATATCTATGCTTCCATTTTATCTAATATTTCTTCATATTTATAGATCTATCTAATATTTTTAGATTACTTGTTACACATTAAATCGTTTTTTTTTATCATGTGTTTCAACGCTTTAGGTGTAAAATGCAAGTATTATAATGTATTATAAATGTGGTTACGATTATTCATGAGATCATGCAATGCAAAATGAATCCATTAATAATACTTTTATATATAGAGGCTTGAAGTTTTCCTCCAGGAATGTGAGGAATGTGCTGTCGTTCATATCTCCTCTGGTCCAGACGGTGAGCGAGGGATCTGCATGCCCACCGAATGTTAATGCTAGGGCCAGATCCTCCACAGGCCGCAGTTCTCTTTAATTGTATTGAGTTTCCTTCACACTGACCTGAGTTCAGTGCGCTGTGAGCTAACGGAGGCCGCCTGATCCCGGGAGGCCCGACCCGTTCCTCTAACAGGACACCGGACCATCAGCTGAGCCCATCCAGGCCAGCCGGAGGAATATCAACATGAGCTGCTGAGGAGAGCCGGAGCTGGAAGCTGATTGGTCAGAGCGGAGGACACGCCTCTCAATGCATCTCCATACAAACACAAGAGCTATCTATCTATCTATCTATCTATCTATCTATCTATCTATCTATCTATCTATCTATCTATCTATCTATCTATCTATCTATCTATCTATCTATCTATCTATCTATCTATCTATCTATCTATCTATCTATCTGTCTGTCTGTCTGTCTGTCTGTCTGTCTGTCTGTCTGTCTGTCTGTCTGTCTATCTATCTATCATCCATCCACTATCTGTCTGTCTGTCTGTCTGTCTGTCTGTCTGTCTGTCTGTCTGTCTATCTGTCTGTCTGTCTGTCTGTCTGTCTGTCTGTCTGTCTATCTATCTATCTATCTATCTATCTATCTATCTATCTATCATCCATCCACTATCTGTCTGTCTGTCTGTCTGTCTGTCTGTCTGTCTGTCTGTCTGTCTGTCTGTCTGTCTGTCTGTCTGTCTACCTATCTATCTATCTATCTATTGTCACGGGGTGAGGAATCACACGACAAGGCAGGTTGAGTGAAAAGGCCCCGGAGGGTGGATTTTAATTACAGTGCTCGTGATAAAGGTGAAAACAGTAAGTGAGCCGGTGCGTGATGGCTGGTGAATCCTCGTCCCGTGTGGTGCTCGATCCTGGTGAAAGTGGGTGTCCAAAACGTGCTCCAGTGAAGTGGGCTGTCGGTCACTCGCTGCTTTCTAGGAGAACAAAGAGAGAGGTTAGTCCAGCAGTACATTCAGCTCGAGACCAGAGTCTCCCTGTCTGCTCAGCCGTAGCTGCTTTTATGCCTCTGGGCTGATGAGGTGCAGCTGTGACCGATCAGCCCATGGTGATGACGTGCAGGTGCGTTGTTGCCAGGGCGACGCTGATTCCTCTGGGTGGACTCGTCACATTCCCCCCCCCTAAGCGTCGTTCTGGTCCTGTGGACATATGGAGACAGTAGGGGTGAAACGAAGGGAGGGTGGGGAATGACCCCTGACAGACCTGCATAAGCTGTCCATATCCTCGAGAGGCCGTCGGCGTTCGCGTTGGCGGCCCCGGCCCGATGACGTACCTCAAAGTGGAAGTCCTGGAGCGCTAGGAACCAGCGAGTCACCCTGGCGTTGGTGTCCTTGGCGCGGGCCATCCACTGTAGGGGCGCATGGTCGGTGACCAGGGTGAACTTGCGGCCTAGTAGATAGTACCTCAGCTCCAGGACTGCCCACTTGATGGCCAGGGCCTCCCTCTCGACGGTGGCGTACCTCGTCTCAGCCGGGGACAGCTTCCTGCTGATGTAGACGATCGGATGCTCCTCGCCTTCCTGGATTTGGGACAGGACGGCTCCCAGTCCTGTGTCGGAAGCATCCGTCTGCAGCAGGAAGGGGCAACCGAAGTCCGGAGCGCGGAGTACCGGCGACGACGTCAGGGCTGTCTTGACCCGGGCGAAAGCCTCTTCGAGGGCTGGGGTCCAGCATACTTTCTCCGGCTGCCCCTTCCTGGTCAGGTCTGTCAGGGGGGCGGCTAGAGAGGAGAAGTTGGGGATAAAACATCGGTAATACCCTGCCAACCCCAAAAAGGCCCGTACCTGGGTCTTCGTCTGCGGTCTTGGGGCGGAGTGGATGGCCTCAACCTTCTTCTCCTGGGGCTGGATGAGTCCCCTTCCGACTCGGAAACCCAGGTACTTGGCCTCGGAGAGGGCGAGGTGACACTTGCGGGGGTTGGCAGTGAGCCCAGCCCGCCGGAGCTCCGAAAGCACCCTCCGCAGACGTTCCAGATGGTCTTCCCATGCCTCGGAATGGATGACGACATCATCGATGTAGGCCGCCGCGTAGGCCTGGTGGGGCCGTAAGATGATGTCCATCATCCGCTGGAAGGTCGCTGGGGCCCCGTGGAGGCCGAAGGGAAGGGTCCGGTACTGCCAGTGGCCACTGGGGGTCGAGAAAGCAGTCTTGGGTTTAGCGGATTCAGAGAGTGGTACCTGCCAATAGCCTTTGGTGAGGTCCAAGGTGCTGATGTACCGGGCCCTTCCCAGTCGATCCAGCAGCTCGTCGACCCGAGGCATGGGGTACCCGTCGAATTCGGAGACTTCGTTCAGGCGTCGGAAGTCGTTGCAAAAGCGGAGGGTGCCATCCGGCTTTGGGACCATCACGATGGGGCTGGACCACGGGCTCCGGGATGGTTCGATTACCCCCAACTTCAGCATCTGTTGGATCTCTTCCTCAATAGCCTGCCGACGAGCCTCCGGGACACGGTAGGGCCGTTGCCGGACGATGACTCCTGGCGAGGTTCGGACGTCGTGCTGTACCACGTTGGTCCGCCCGGGCTGGGTCGAGAACACATCCTGGAACTGACTGACCAGGTGTTGCAGCTCCGCCTTCTGGGCAGCCGAAAGATGGGGGTTGACGTCTACAACCACGGGATCGGTGATACACAAGGCCGCTACCTGGTCCCGGGTCCCCACCCACTTCTTCAGGAGGTTTATGTGGTAGAGTTGCTCTGCCTGCCGCCGTCCCGGCTGCCTCAGACGATAGGTGACTGGCCCAATCCTTTCAATCACGGTGTAGGGTCCTTTCCAGGTGGCCAGGAACTTACAGGCAGAGCTGGGGACCAGGACCATGACGCGGTCTCCCGGCTGGAACTCCCGTGGTTGGGCTGCCCGGTCGTACCGGCGTTGCTGCGCCTGTTGAGCCTTGCTGAGGTGTTCCCGGACTAATGGCATCACCTGATCGATCCGGTCCCTCATCTGGCGGACGTGCTCGATGAGGGTGCGATGAGGGGCAGGCTGCTGCTCCCAAGCTTCTCGGGCGATGTCCAGGAGCCCTCGTGGTTGGCGGCCAAAGAGAAGCTCGAAGGGGGTGAAGCCAGTTGAGGCCTGGGGTACTTCGCGGATCCCGAAGAGCACATAAGGAATCATGAGGTCCCAATCCCGCTTATCCTCCGCCGCCACGCGTCTCAGCATCTGCTTGAGGGTCTGGTTGAACCTTTCTACCAGCCCGTCTGTCTGTGGGTGGTAGACTGTGGTCCTCAACTGCTTCACCCGCAGCAGCCTGCAGAGATCCGCCATTAGCCGGGACATGAACGGGGTACCCTGGTCAGTCAGTATCTCCGCTGGTATGCCAACCCGGCTGGCCAGCAGGAACAGCTCCTGGGCGATGTTCTTCGCGGTGGCCTTGCGGAGGGGAATCGCTTCGGGGTACCGGGTGGCATAGTCGACGATGACCAGGATGTGTTCGTGGCCCCGGGCAGACTTCGGCAACGGCCCCACTATGTCCATCCCAATCCGTTCGAAGGGCACCTCGATGATGGGCAGCGGAATGAGTGGGCTGGGGGGAGGAGTCCTGGGCGACGTCACTTGGCAGGTCGGGCAGGCCTGGCAAAACCCCTTCACCTCGGCCTCCAGTCCCGGCCAGTGGAACCGGTCGCGGATACGCTGCGTGGTGTTACCTGCCCCGAGGTGACCTGCCATCGGATGGGAGTGCGCCAACTCCAGGATGGTTTCGGTCTTGGTCCGAGGAACAACTAACAATTTTTTCTCCTCCCCCCTCCGCTGTGCGACACAGTATAGCAGGCCCTTCTCAACGACAAAATGCGGGAGAGGATGGGGCCGTGGGAGGACGTCTTTCCCGTCGATGGTCCGCACTTGGGACCAGCAGTGCTTCAGGCGATCGTCCTCCCGTTGTTCCTTGGCGAATGAGCCCCCTCCGGCAGCCTGCTGATACACATCAAAGAACGGATTAGTAGATTGGGAGGGGGACTCACCATCTCTCCCGCTGTCGGAGGCTAGTAGCGCTGGTCGGCGGCGGGGTCCTCGCGGCCGTCTCCGTCTTTGACGGTTCCCCTCCTGGCTGACAGGCTGAGTGGCGGCGGCGAGCAGGGCATCGAAGCCCGGCCAGTCTCTCCCCAGCAGTACGGCCACCGGAAGGTCCTCTACCAGGCCGACTTCCACCGGCCAGGTACCTTGGGGCGAAGAGATGGTGATTCGACGGGC
>JARQWZ010002289.1:150000-165000 GCA_033150135.1 Gobio occitaniae
CAAACACTTTTCAATCAGCTTTGGTTCCGGAAGATTTTTCCCATCTGTTCCCATTTTAAATTAAAAAAAATCATAGCTTCATTGGAATGGTCCGAAACTTGGTGACTTCATTGGTACTTGGTATATGAACACCCCAAAAAATTGGGGACAGGATTTGAAAAGTCTAAGTGGTCATAAAAACTCAGGACCTTCGGGTCAAAAATGACCCCCATAGGAAATGAATGGGAAATTGGCAAAAATATGAAAATACAGAGTTTGTGCATACAATCTACAAATCAGCCAGGATGCAGAAAAAAGGACTCAACAGTGAAGGGGTGAATCTCTAAAACATCAAGGGTGCAAAACAGACAAAAAAACTCACACACACACAAAAACACAATTAGCTTTTGGAATGGCACTCGTTAATTTGTGTGTGCATGTGTTTTTGTGTGTATAAGTGTGTGTGTGTGAGTTTTTTTGTCTGTTTTGCACTCTTGATGTTTTAGAGATTCACCCCTTCACTGTTGAGTCCTTTTTTTTTCTGCATCCTGGCTGATTTTCAGATCGTATGCACAAAAAAACTAATTTCCCATTCATTTCCTAGGGGGTCATTTTTGACCCGAAGGTCCTGAGTGTGACTATTTTTTTGTACGACCACTTAGACTTTTCAAATCCTGTCCCCAATTTTTTGGGGTGTTCATATACCAAGTACCAATAAAGTCACCAAGTTTCGGACCATTCCGATAAAGCTACGATTTTAAAAAAAAATTTACAAAACGCAAGATCCACTATAGTGGTAAAAATTTGCTATTATTAAAAAAAATTATACATAGATATCCATTTTTTATTATATTCAATGGGGAAAAATGGGTCATATTTATTGCATAAATATTAATTATAAATCATAAAATTATTTCAAAACACCAAAAAAGAAAAGAAAAAATATTATTGAACAAAAATATATTTCATTGATTTTACTCAAATCTTTTTTATCTTAATCCTGCCCTCCGGGTCATTTTTGACCCGAAGGTCCTGAGTGTGACCCATAAATGAAGAACCCCAGAGGGTTAAACGCCATCATTTTATGCGTGTATGGTTTTATTTTGACCAGCTGAGAACTCACGAAGAGCTCATAAAATGTTCAACACATTCAGAACAGCAGCAGGATTTCCTCCGTTGTGCAGAAACGCAGATCTGCATATATTGATGAGGCACTTTACCTCCTCCCTGCTCCACGTTTGCCCTCTACTCATTTTGGATACACCGATCTTTCCTCTTTAGCGTCTCGCTCCGCTTGTAGGGTTCGGATGGCAGCGTTCACATATGTTCAAATGAACCGCACTAACCGAGCAATCGCACCAGAGTTCGTTTTAATCCAACCAAACATGACAAGTGTGAACACACCCTAAGAAACCCCCGAATCAGCTGTCCTGTTTCACTCAGAGTTTATCTTTTTTCAACTTCAGGCGCTCAGAGCGCTCCTTCTAAAACGCGAGGCACCCGGGGGACATAAGCAGCGCGCAAAACGCTCAATGCCAACAGAAATCTATTCAAAAAAGGCGCCTCTCGCTGCAAAAAAACTGCAAAAGCTGATCCACTGGATCTCACAACTCCGAAAACACCAGATCACATGTTCAAATAGGCGCTCTCTTTATAAATAAACCACAGATTTGAGCTTTAAACTACATTCTCACCTGAAACAGTCTTAAAACGACATTTTGTGACACAATAACAGTAGTATTTTTAAATTACGTGGGGTTTCTCGTCCGCTATTAACTTGCCATTAGTTTATGACATCACTTCCCCATGTGACAGCAGCGAGCAGGCTCCTGATTAGTTAACGCGGCACGAATTGGCACCAAAGTCCAGATCTTTCAACTCGGGTATCAGACGCGAATTCGCAAACATGTGAATGCGCAAAAAACACTTGCACGTATGGAAGACGCTCAATTCATGTCATTCGTGCAAACTGGATGCACAAATGAGGCGAAAACGCGTCCATCACACCGCGTCTATCACGCCACAAGACCTCCAGACACGCATCAAATCGCCTTTACAATAGCTATGTTTCCATCCAAAGTTGCGAATATAATTTATGCGCAAAAATGCAATATCGCATAAAACATTTGCGAATAAAGCACCGTTTCCATCCAGTGAGTCAAATAGAACATAATTATCACTTCCTGATAAACTACCGCAAAAAAATCACTAAGAAACATAGTAGAAGCCACCATATATAATCATTTTTGTATGTAATAAATGATTCACATCTCAATAAACTTGTCATGCTTTCAGAGGCAGATGTGCTGTTTGGGAACGCAGTCGTGTAAGACAGTTCTAGGAGGGAAATATACCGAGCATCTTTGACAACAGACTTCTGAAAAACCAAAACAGCATCTCAGATGTTTTGCAACAAAAGATTTTTCCGCTGGTTAGTACAGTTATGCTGTTACATCGCGAAAGTCACATGATTTTCTTTATGAGCATAAAGGAATTTATTTGGTAAATGCGTTTCCATCGTAGTTTATGCGCATTTTTTAGTATCGGAGAGAATATTTATCCTACTCAAACGAGCGCATACGTTTTTTATGTGCGTTTTTAGAATTTATGCGCATCTTGGCGTTTTCATTCAGCTTTTTTTGATGCGATATCCCAAAATGCGCATAAAAATAGGTGGATGGAAACATAACTATTGATTTAACTTGACTTGATGTTCCAGACGCTCTATTCGCGTTTGGTGTGAACGCAGCATGAGAGTTCATCGATGATGGTGAGTAGTCCCATAAAACTTTTATTTTATGCACTGATAAACACAACTGGACCAGAAATGTATTATAAGTAAGAAACTGCTTTTTGATGTCAAAGTCTCAATAGGGTTCGAATCACAAAAATATTTAGGATTACTTGAATCGCATATCAAATTTCCATGCATTTGGATTTGAACATAAACAAACGTAATGTGATGCATATTTATCAGTCATGCATAAATGAAACGGGTCAGATTTCTGCACTCAAAAAATCATGACATCATTTATTATTAACTCTTTTCCAGCCAGTGTTTCTTTTAAGAGTTGTCAGCCAGCTCCAGTATTTTTTGAACAAATTCACAAAACATTCATGGCCCCCAGAATATTTTATCCTAGCTTCATGCATTCTTTTGTAACTCTTTCACAGTCATTGACGGAATTTTCTGTGTTTTCACTGTTATACGGTAGGGGGCGCTATTACACATCTTCTGAACGAGTACTGAATCTCCAGATCAAAACACAGGAGAAGAAGAAGCATAAATAAGCGATAGCATATTTAATCATATACATATGTAAAATAACATGATCATCAACATTAAACAGCATATAAATCAAAACTGCCTAATGTTACAGAATGAAATGTCGACCCAGGAAGGGTTAAAGTGGACGTATTATGCCCTTTTCACATGATGTAATATAAATCTCAGGTGTCCCCAGAATGTGTCTGTGAAGTTTCAGCTCAAAATACCCCACAGATCATTTATTAAAGCTTGTCAAATTTGGGTGTGAGCAAAAACACACCGTTTTTTGTGTGTGTCCCTTTAAATGCAAATTAGCTGCTGCTCCCCGCCCCCCTTTCAGAGAGGGAGGAGCTTCAGATACTCCGTCAACAACAAAACAGGCCAATCTCACTCAGCCAAAATGTCTGAAATAACCATTTGTGGAGAAGATATATGATGATGTTTGTTTACACACACTTTGGACACACACTGTGTTCAAACACCTTATAAAAGTGAATTTTGCATAATATATCCCCTTTAACGACTGTGAAGCTTTAGGGGTGTTGATGGACTCGATCTACTCCATCTGTGTTTTGATCATCGTTCTGAATCCCATCTGGACGTAGCCTTTGACAAAAACATGATTTTCTCAGCTTTTTGTTCAAAATGTTGCTTTTTTAATGAAATTCATACCCCCAAATATTCTGGGAGCAATGGAAATTTAGTAAAATGGTCAAAAACGCTGGCGGTGGCTGGCAACTTTTGCTGGCAGGGAGTTCATCAACACTTGAATGTGGGTAAGTTTCATAAAAAAAGCAACATATTGAGCAAAAAGCTGAGAAAATCATGTTTCTGTCAAAGACTGCGTCCAGATGGGATTCAGAACGATGATCAAAACACAGATGGAGTCGATCGAGTCCATTAACATCCCTAAAGCTTGAGTCGTTAACCCTTTCTGGGTCACATTTCATTCAGTGACATTAGGCAGTTTTGATTTGTATGCTGTTTAATGTTGATGATCATGTTATTTTATATATGCAACTGATTACATGTGATATCGCTTGTTTCTGCTTCTTCTTCGCCTATGTTTTGATCTTGAGTACTCGTTCAGAAGATGTGTAATAGCGCCAATAGCACAGAAAGACGGAAAATTCGGTCAATGGCGGGGAAAGAGTTAACAAGCAAAGTCAGAATTGAATGAAGCTTTTGTAAGGGGAAGATTGCTCATCTAAAACACAGCACAGCCGAGTCTGGTGGGAATTGTGGCATTGCTGTGGGCTGTAAAATTCATTGTAAAGTAATTTAATGCCAACAGAACAGTGGCTAACCCAGTTTGAATGCTCGAGCCGGTTCAGTCCGGTTCAGAATGACGCTCTGGGGTTCTGCTGTGTGTGTTTTGGAAAGGGTCAGAGATAAAAAGAGGGCAAGAGACAGAAAGAGAGGCCCTCGGGTCGAGTCCTGGAAACGCCTGAGCTGTTCTACTTAAAGATCCTTAAATAGGAAGATCTGGACCCGGCGATCGCCAGGCTCGGTGTAGTTATGTTAACTTGAATAACAAATATATATTGCCAAAAATATTGGGACGTCCTTTCAAATCCCTGAGTTCAGGTGTTCAATCCCTTCATGGCCACAGGTGTATAAATCAAGCTCTGGCAGACGCTTCTACACACGTTAGTGAGAGAATGGGCCGCTCTCAGGAGCGTGTGTGTGTGTGTGTGTGTGTGTGTGTTCGCTTCTACACACATTAGTGAGAGAATGGGCCGCTCTCAGGAGCGTGTGTGTGTGTGTGTGTTCGCTTCTACACACAAAAGTGAGAGAATGGGTCGCTCTCAGGAGCGTGTGTGTTTGTGTGTGTGTGTGTGTGTGTGTGTTCGCTTCTACACACATTAGTGAGAGAATGGGCCGCTCTCAGGAGCGTGTGTGTGTGTGTGTGTGTTCGCTTCTACACACATTAGTGAGAGAATGGGCCGCTCTCAGGAGCTCAGAGAACTCAAGTGTGGGGCCGTGATCGGTGGAAACCTGTGCAATAAGTCCAAATATTATACTAAATATTCCACGCTCAACTGTTAGTGGGATTATAACAAAGTGGAAGCGATTGGGAACAACAGCAACTCGAAGCCACGAAGTGAAACCACAGAGCGGGGTCAGCGCATGCTGAGGGTCACAGAAGTCGCCAACTTTCTGCAGAGTCAAGAGCTCCAGACCTCCAAACTCCTGTGGCCTTCAGATGAGCTCAAGAACAGAGTTAGAGCTTCAGGGAATGGGTTTCCATGGCCGAGCCGCTCATCCAAGCCTTACATCACCAAGTGCAATGCAAAGCGTGGGATGCAGTGGGGTAAAGCGTGCCGCCACTGGACTCTAGAGCAGTGGAGACGTGTTCTCTGAGTGACAAATCACGCTTCTTCGTCTGACAATCCCATGGACGAGTCTGGGTTTGGCGGTTACCAGGAGAACGGGACTCGCCTGACTGCATTGTGCCAAGTGTAAAGTTTGGTGGAGGCGGGATTATGGGGTGGGGTTGTTTTTCAGGAGTTAGTTCCAGTGAAAGGAACTCTTAATGCTTCACCAAGACATTTTGGACAATTTCATGCTCCCAATTTTGTGGGACCAGTTTGGGGACGGCCCCTTCCTGTCCCAGCATGACTGACCAGTGCACAAAGCGTCTCCATAAAGACATGAGGAGCGAGTTTGGTGTGGAGGAACTTGAGTCCTGACCTCAACCCGATAGAACAGCTTTGGGATGAATTAGAGCGGAGACTGAGAGCCAGGCCTTCTCACAACATCACAAATGCGCTTCTAGAAGATTCCCCATAAACACACTCCTAAACCTCGTGCCTTCCCAGAAGAGCTGAAGCTGTTAGAGCTGCAAAGAGCGGACGACTCCATATTAAACCCTACGGATGAAGAATGGGACGTTCATGTGCAGGTAAAGGCAGGCGTCCCAAAACTTTTGGCAATAAAGTGTATCATAATAAAGAGGTGTGCATGCAATAAAATCTCACGGTGATGTGAATATCAGCATTTACATACTGAAATATCAGCGCTCACTAAATTAAACGTGCGGTGCCTTACGGTGTAACACCTTTACATAATTTCCATTATAATTAATCAACTTTGAGTTATTTAAATATATAGCCAAGCCATGCTTATTTCTACTAATTTAAATCATATTTTGATAAACATTCACTAATGTTCAAAAGGTCTATTGATAAATGAACTTTAAAAAGCTGCTCTGATGTAATATCATGTAACTCTATAACTCTACTAATGTTTGAGAGACTGAGATGAATAATAATCATGTAATTACATAAAGAGAAATAGCCAAACAAAATTAGCCAACCTATTTTAAATTGAATAATTTGACAGACACTTCTGTTCAAAAGTTTGAAAAAGAAATCAATACTTTTAATCATTAAGGATGCATTAAATTGATCAAAAGTGACAGTAAAGACATTTATAATGTAACAAAAGACACTATTTCAAATAAATGCTGTTCTTTTGAACTTTCTATTCATCATAGAATCCTGAAAAATACAATGCATCAGTGTCCACAGATATATGATTTATGATAATAATCATAAATGTGTCTTGAGCATCAGATCCTCATATGAGAATGATTAGTGAAGGATCATGTGACACTGAAGACTGGAGTAATGATGATAAATTCAGCTTTGACCACAGGAATAAATTACACTTTACTATATATTCACATAGAGAACAGATGATCTACACTGGATGAATATTAGACAATTTTTACTGTATTTTTGAATTAATTGATAATCATCATCACACACATGTTGGTAATAGATAGGTGCGAAGGAAATGAGGATAACATTTTTTTTATCTTCCTGACCGCAAACTTTTGAACAATAGTGTATTTCCAAACAAAATATGGTATTCAGTAAGAAAAATTATTTGATCCATCATCAATTGATTTACCGCTGTCACACGATTTTTGAGACATAAAGAAACGATTGTAAAAAAGTCTAAAGACGTTTCCATTTTCAACATCAAAACATGGGCCAATCCACGGACAACTAACAGGTATTAGGACGAACGTAAAGAAGGCGCTTGAGACGCACAAGTCAGTAATATATCTGAAGATTTACTGGCGTGAAGTTTCGTGCACAAATGAAAAACAGGAGTTGTCTGGCTATCACCAGACCAAGCTCAATTTAAGATTGAACATTGGTCTGTTGAGTCTGCTGTGTATTTTCTACTGCACAAGAGGCGTGATAAACGAGCATAGTTCAAATGACTCTGCACGCAATTGGATAGTCCTTCAACCAATCAGGCGTTGGGTTAACTCGCTGTCAGCCGACGGGCTGGTAGTCACATTAAAAAAATAACTTTAACAAACAAAAAAATGCTCCAATTATTTTTCTAAATTAACTTAATAAAGAAACTAAACGGAATATAACTACTTTGACATTAAAAACTAAAATTAACTATTTTAATGGCTCCAACACTGTGTAATAGGGAGGATAAAAAAGCACGGGCCAGACTAGGAACTAGATCTGAGCTTCTCGTCTGCAAGCGTTCATTTTTCACAAAAGAGAGTAATGCGAGTAACAAGCTCATTTAAATTTCAGTGATTGTAATTGCGTTACTTGATTAAAAAAAAATATTTAGTTACTTGCGCGTTACCACTAAAAGTAGTGGAATTATAGTAGGCTACTCCCAACACTGGTCATCACTATATAAGTCGTTATTTAGTTTTTTTTTGTGGACAAAAACTATTATCGTCGCTTCATAAAGTTATTGTAGAATCACTGTAGTGAGATGGACTTTGTAACGACGTCTTTAGTGCCTTTTATGGGTCTTGAGAGCAGAGCCGGCCCAAGGCATAAGCGAACTAAGCGGCTGCTAAGGGCCCCCAAGAGCACATTAAATGACTTTTGCTGTATGTTATTTTATGATTTTTGAAATCACAATTGGAATTTAAACAATTACTAAATAAACTGCAAATTTTTTAGTTTTCTAATATATGCACGGATTGATTCTGAGCACAAGTTCGCGGCGCCATCGGCCGGACACTATTCGCTTGTTAGCCAGGGTTCAAAGTCCAAAGTGCGAGAAAATCGGCGCTAAAACGTAATACTCGTCAGTTGCCCGGTAATCTTTTTATGAATGGATGGATTTAGTAAACACGGACTGTAGTAAACAAACACGGACATTCAAATGGTTGCGTAACGCGCGAAAACAACATGAGAGGGAGTAAATGCAGAATTAAAATTCTTGGATGAGCTAAACATTTACAGTTTGAGTGGTCATTTTGACACACTTTCTTGTGATGAGAACTGTGACTGATTTAAAGCGGAAACACCATTTAAAGCGGCACTCCTTAGTGAAAGCGGAAACATTATTTAAAGCGGAAACACCATTTAAAGCGGCACTCCTTAGTGAAAGCGCGAACATTATTTAAAGCGGAAACACCATTTAAAGCGGCACTCCTTAGTGAAAGCGGAAACATTATTTAAAGCGGAAACACCATTTAAAGCGGCACTCCTTATTGAAAGTGCAAACATTATTTAAAGCGGAAACACCATTTAAAGCGGCACTCCTTAGTGAAAGCGGAAACACCATTTAAAGCGGCACTCCTTATTGAAAGTGCAAACATTATTTAAAGCGGAAACACCATTTAAAGCGGCACTCCTTAGTGAAAGCGGAAACATTATTTAAAGCGGAAACACCATTTAAAGCGGCACTCCTTATTGAAAGTGCAAACATTATTTAAAGCGGAAACACCATTTAAAGCGGCACTCCTTAGTGAAAGCGCAAACATTATTTAAAGCGGAAACACCATTTAAAGCGGCACTCCTTAGTGAAAGCGGAAACATTATTTAAAGCGGAAACACCATTTAAAGCGGCACTCCTTAGTGAAAGCGGAAACATTATTTAAAGCGGAAACACCATTTAAAGCGGCACTCCTTAGTGAAAGCGGAAACATTATTTAAAGCGGAAACACCATTTAAAGCGGCACTCCTTAGTGAAAGCGGAAACATTATTTAAAGCGGAAACACCATTTAAAGCGGCACTCCTTAGTGAAAGCGCGAACATTATTTAAAGCGGAAACACCATTTAAAGCGGCACTCCTTAGTGAAAGCGCAAACATTATTTAAAGCGGAAACACCATTTAAAGCGGCACTCCTTAGTGAAAGCGGAAACATTATTTAAAGCGGAAACACCATTTAAAGCGGCACTCCTTAGTGAAAGCGCAAACATTATTTAAAGCGGAAACACCATTTAAAGCGGCACTCCTTAGTGAAAGCGGAAACATTATTTAAAGCGGAAACACCATTTAAAGCGGCACTCCTTAGTGAAAGCGGAAACATTATTTAAAGCGGAAACACCATTTAAAGCGGCACTCCTTAGTGAAAGCGGAAACATTATTTAAAGCGGAAACACCATTTAAAGCGGCACTCCTTAGTGAAAGCGCGAACATTATTTAAAGCGGAAACACCATTTAAAGAGGCACTCCTTAGTGAAAGCGGAAACATTATTTAAAGCGGAAACACCATTTAAAGCGGCACTCCTTAGTGAAAGCGCGAACATTATTTAAAGCGGAAACACCATTTAAAGCGGCACTCCTTAGTGAAAGCGCGAACATTATTTAAAGCGGAAACACCATTTAAAGCGGCACTCCTTAGTGAAAGCGCGAACATTATTTAAAACGGAAACACCATTTAAAGCGGCACTCCTTAGTGAAAGCGCGAACATTATTTAAAGCAGAAACACCATTTAAAGCGGCACTCCTTAGTGAAAGCGCGAACATTATTTAAAGCGGAAACACCATTTAAAGCGGCACTCCTTAGTGAAAGCGCGAACATTATTTAAAGCGGAAACACCATTTAAAGCGGCACTCCTTAGTGAAAGCGCGAACATTATTTAAAGCGGAAACACCATTTAAAGAGGCACTCCTTAGTGAAAGCGGAAACATTATTTAACGCGGAAACACCATTTAAAGCGGCACTCCTTAGTGAAAGCGCGAACATTATTTAAAGCGGAAACACCATTTAAAGCGGCACTCCTTAGTGAAAGCGCGAACATTATTTAAAGCGGAAACACCATTTAAAGCGGCACTCCTTAGTGAAAGCGGAAACATTATTTAACGCGGAAACACCATTTAAAGAGGCACTCCTTAGTGAAAGCGGAAACATTATTTAACGCGGAAACACCATTTAAAGCGGCACTCCTTAGTGAAAGCGCGAACATTATTTAAAGCGGAAACACCATTTTAAGCGGCACTCCTTAGTGAAAGCGGAAACATTATTTAACGCGGAAACACCATTTAAAGCGGCACTCCTTAGTGAAAGCGCGAACATTATTTAACGCGGAAACACCATTTAAAGCGGCACTCCTTAGTGAAAGCGCGAACATTATTTAAAGCGGAAACACCATTTTAAGCGGCACTCCTTAGTGAAAGCGCGAACATTATTTAACGCGGAAACACCATTTAAAGCGGCACTCCTTAGTGAAAGCGCGAACATTATTTAAAGCGGAAACACCATTTTAAGCGGCACTCCTTAGTGAAAGCGCGAACATTATTTAAAGCGGAAACACCATTTAAAGCGGCACTCCTTAGTGAAAGCGCGAACATTATTTAAAGCGGAAACACCATTTAAAGCGGCACTCCTTAGTGAAAGCGGAAACATTATTTAACGCGGAAACACCATTTAAAGAGGCACTCCTTAGTGAAAGCGGAAACATTATTTAACGCGGAAACACCATTTAAAGCGGCACTCCTTAGTGAAAGCGCGAACATTATTTAAAGCGGAAACACCATTTTAAGCGGCACTCCTTAGTGAAAGCGGAAACATTATTTAACGCGGAAACACCATTTAAAGCGGCACTCCTTAGTGAAAGCGCGAACATTATTTAACGCGGAAACACCATTTAAAGCGGCACTCCTTAGTGAAAGCGCGAACATTATTTAAAGCGGAAACACCATTTTAAGCGGCACTCCTTAGTGAAAGCGCGAACATTATTTAAAGCGGAAACACCATTTTAAGCGGCACTCCTTAGTGAAAGCGCGAACATTATTTAACGCGGAAACACCATTTAAAGCGGCACTCCTTAGTGAAAGCGCGAACATTATTTAAAGCGGAAACACCATTTAAAGCGGCACTCCTTAGTGAAAGCGCGAACATTATTTAAAGCGGAAACACCATTTTAAGCGGCACTCCTTAGTGAAAGCGCGAACATTATTTAAAGCGGAAACACCATTTAAAGCGGCACTCCTTAGTGAAAGCGCGAACATTATTTAAAGCGGAAACGCCATTTAAAGAGGCACTCCTTAGTGAAAGCGCGAACATTATTTAAAGCGGAAACACCATTTAAAGAGGCACTCCTTAGTGAAAGCGCGAACATTATTTAAAGCGGAAACACCATTTAAAGCGGCACTCCTTAGTGAAAGCGCAAACATTATTTAAAGCGGAAACGCCATTTAAAGCGGCACTCCTTAGTGAAAGCGCAAATATTATTTAAATCACCAGATCACATTTAGTTTTACTAGCATGATTATCAAAGCATTTTAGATGGTTTATTCTATATGTATAGCGAACACTTGGGAGAGATGCTGCCTGCATTGAAAGCGCAAGTAATGCGTGAGGGAAAAAAATTAAGTTTACAGAGTTTCAGTGGCATTATTACATTAAACAACTATATATAATTTTGAATATAATGTTGAATAATGCAATTGGGAAATATTTCTTGGGTCCTGATAATAATAGGCTGTACTAATAATAATAATATTATTTTAATAATAATAAAAAAATAAAAAAAACACTCTTGATTTTGGCTACATATCGTATCATGAGTTCAGTATCGAGAAACATATCGAATCGTGACACGAGTGTATCGTCACCCCTAGTGTGAATATCTTGTCTGTCGTTCTGCATGTCTTGGATAGGCTAAAGCAGAGCTTCCAGTTTCTCAGTAGATGTTTTTCTGCAAGTGCTATATCGTCCCCTTGGAATCATAAGTTGTGTAGCCTACATTTTGGAAGTTTTTGTTTTAGAAAATAAAAAGGTTCTTTCTACACAGTCGAATGGAATGCAAAAAATACAATTTTATTCCCGCCAAAATAAAAGCTCTGTTTAATGTTTGAAAGAAATCAACAATTCTTGTTTTTAAAAGACATATCTTCTGCTCATCCAGAATGCATTTATTTGATCAAAAAAACAGTAGCCTAATATTGTGAAATATTATTATAATGTAAATCATCTGTTCTCTGTGTGAATATATAGTAAAGTGTAATTTATTCCTGTTATCAAAGCTGAATTTATCATCATTACTCCAGTCTTCAGTGTCACATGATCCTTCACTAATCATTCTCATATGAGGATCTGATGCTCAAGACACATTTATGATTATCAGTTTTTATATTTCAATATTTTTAGGATTCTTTGATTTAAGAGAAATGCTGTCCTTTTGAACCTTCTATTCATCAAAGAATCCTGGGGAAAAGTGAACATCTTCAGCATAAGAGACTAGGCTACTTAAAAAAAAGAAGAAAAGAAAAAAAAGTACATATCCCAGTGTGAACTGTAGTACTGTAAGACTTACTGTAAGGCTTTGAATATTAACATCTGACCACTCTTGTGGGTTTGCTACTGTTACAATTAAAAACTGTATAAACATGACAGGCAGACATGATGTAAGCAACACCGCTACAACTACTAACAATGATATATATACTGGGTGTGCGAATGATCAAGAACTGACAATAGTCAATCGTATTGGTGGCACAGAGGGGCAATAAAATTCTGCTTAGGGCCCCATAAGAGCTTGGGCCGGCCCTGCTTGAGAGTGTAAAGTGCCTTTCTGAGCCATCGGATTAAACTAAAATATCTTCATTTGTGTTCTGAAGATGAACGGAGGTCTTACGGGTGTCGAACGACATGAGGGTCAGTCATTAATGACACAATTTTTGGGTGAACTAACCCTTTAATGAATCCTTACCTTGAGCAAAATAAGCAAGCTGACATTCATTACAACCTATATCGTTTATTTAGAATACATACAAATGTCAATTATGTCTTTTAGTTTGTCAAGAGATTTAAAGGGATAGTTCACCCAAAAATGAAAATTAGCCCATAATTTACTCACCCTCAAGTCCTCCGGGGTGTGTATGACATTCTTCTTTCAAACGAATAAAATCTGAGTTATATTACAAAAGTCCAGGCTAATCCAAGCTTTATAATAGCAGTAATAGTTGCTCTGTTTTTGAAGTCCATAAAAAGTGCCCCTGTCCGTCATATAACTGCTCCACACGGCTCTGGGGTGATAATAAAGGCCTTCTGAAGCAATTTATGGAAAAATTGTTTAAAGTTCGCCTGCCGATCAAAAGACTAACACTCAGGTCGGCTCGTCATGACGTCACGAACGCATCTTGAGTTTCACTTTCAACATTCAACACTTTTCCACAGAAGGCGGTCGGCCGAAAGTTTACTTGATAAAGTTTTAAATATGGATATTTTTCTGACACAAACGCGTCGATTCGCTTCAGAAGGCCTTTATTAACACCCCAGAGCCGCGTGGAGCAGTTATATGATGGATAGATGCACTTTTATGGACTTTAAAAACAGAGCAACTATTACTGCTTTTATAAAGCTTGGATTAGCCTGGACTTGTGTAATATAACTCAGATTTTATTCGTCTGAAAGAAGAATGTCATATACACCTAGGATGACTTGAGGGTGAGTAAATCATGGGCTAATTTTCATTTTTGGGTGAACTATCCCTTTAACGCACTGTTTTTGAAGAGTGCGCATGTGCGGATGTGCACTAGTATGTAAAATCAAGCTTGTGATTGAATCAGAAAATAAAGCAAAAATAACTGAGAAAAATAAGAATTAATCCTCAGATGCCATGTCTGTAATTTATAGCAAAAAGTCTAGCATTAATTCGATCTCAAACGAATTAAATAAAATAAGTTAATACTCCACCACTTGCGTGACATCATTAACCAACGTGGTTGAACGATAGATTTGCGACAATATGGTTTCGAGAAATAGTCGTGACCAGTGTTGGGGAAAGTTACTTTGAAAAGTAATGCATTACAATATTGCGTTACTTCCTTAAAAAGTAACTAATTGAGTTACTTAGTTACTTTTTTTAAAAAGTACTGTGTTACGTTACTTTTGCATTACTTTTTCTGACCTGGGCTGGGCTTGTTTTGTTTTTTTATAACAAAAAAATGTTATATTTTTGTGCAACGGTAAAGCCCTCTTATACCAAAATTAAAATAATAAGCCCCAGGCTGAGGTTAAAATGCAGATTGATGCATGACCAGTAGAGGGCGCAGCTCTGCTGCCATTCTGGATAATGGAGGAATAGAATGCAGGAGGAAAAAGTTTTACCAATAAAAACAAAAGATAACTTTTATCATCAAAGGTCAGCAGCAAGACATTGGTAAATGAAATATAAAGGTAGATTATGCATAAAAATTGTTGTTTTATTTAACATTTAATTATTGGAGGTTTGCATAGTATTCTGATTTTGCTTTTGACTGATTTTATTCATTTTGAGGAGTTCAGAATCTTTTTTGTGCAAGTGAGATGAATAAATGCTCACATTTAGTCTAGAACTACAATAACCATCATGTTTACACACACACACACACACACACACACACGCCTCTGCACTTATTTTCCTCAACATGGGGGCAGGAGAGCTGTCAGTCAAATTAATGTGAAAAAGTAACTCAGATATTTTGTTGTAAATTTGAAAAGTAATGCGTTACTTTACTAGTTACTTGGAAAAAGTAATAT
>JARQWZ010002289.1:170000-220000 GCA_033150135.1 Gobio occitaniae
TTTGTTAGCTGGTGTGTTCCAAAACAATGACAAAATTTGCATTTAGGAGATACAAGCATTCAAAAGTTACAGTCTCTCACTTCCGTTAAAACGAATCACAGATTTTGATGACATAAACGCAGACTTCACCTTCTCATCACATCTTCTGTCCAATCAAATGCGCTCTAGAATCTGAAGTCCCGCCCCCTGCATTATAAATAGAACCTGAACTGCGTCTTTGAAAATGGTCAGTTGTTCACACAATTACTATTTTATACATGGTGAACGGCACATAGCGCACTATATGTGCGATAGGAAAAGATTCAGACAGTGCAAATATGCTTTCAATTGAGGCGACTTTTGATTGCTTTGTCGCACCTCGTAGTCGTGTCTGGTGTGGACAGACAAGTTGCTTGTCGCTGGAATCTTATCGTGTCGAGTGTAGTCAGGACAATGTAATGTGGCGTTCACACCGGACGCGATTCGCGCGAATAATTCACGCTGATCGCGCGAAGGTGGACGCTTGAACATTTTGAGTTTACTCGCTTCAATCGCCTGTGACATTCACTGCACAACAGACGCGAATTCGCCTCATTCGGAAGCCCCGGGCGGGGCTTCTGCCAGCGGCTCGTCTCGTTGAGAAATGGCTGACATGGGCTGTGTTTTTATACTTAGTCTTTTTTTTGTTAAAATCTACTGTTAATGTGTGACAAAACGTAGTTTTAAGACTTTTTCAGTCGATAATGTAGTTGTTTAAAGCTCAAATCTGTGGTTTATTTATATAAAGAGTGCCTATTTGAACATTTTATCTGGCGTTTTCGGAGTTGTGAGCTCCAGCGGATCAGCGGCGCTCAGCGCACGTCAAAGCCGGCGAGAGCAGCCTTTCCTCGGCCAGTCCTTCTGCCGCTGGCTCTGATGTCTCTGTGGTGTGTCTCGAGCTATAATTCGTCTTGTAACGGCCGATCTTTGGTCTCATGGATCTATAATTTGTTCCCTGGCAAATCGTTTAGACTGAAGGCAAAGAGAAGTTTCATTACTTTATATTTTTAGGCTATAACTGTACGTTTCAGTTGTAACGTTAGCCTACTAGCACTGACTTTGAATGTTTGACTGAATTGTTTGCTTTATTTCATGTATAGCTTATTATACCTTTGTATTATTGATCATACATAAACTTGCATTTAACAAAAAAAGACTGTGTTGTGTTTCATGTCATTTAATGTTATCACAGTGATAATCATATTGTCTGAACCAGATATTAATATACAGATTTTCTCCTCATTGTTGTCACTACTAGAGCAAGCTCCTGATTGGTTAACGCAGCGCGAAATATCCGCCAAAGTTCAGATTTTTCAACTTGAGCGTTTCGAGCGATTCCCGCGAATCGCACTTTCAAAACGCTCAATTTGCGTCCTTCGCGCCGCCTCAATCACGCGAATCGCGCCGCCTCATTCGCGCGAATCGCGCCGCAGAATGCCATTTCGCGTCTCTGCATTGACTTAACATGTAAATCACTCGCGCGAATCGCGTCCGTTGTGAACGCACCATAACGGTACAGATCCACTAGAGTGACACGACTGAAGCGTGATGTTGCGACGCTTCCCCTCATTTGTACTTTGATGGGCGTTCCTCAAGTTTATACCCGCCAGAGACTTCCCCTAGTCTCCACGTGCTCTACTTCTATTGGATAGTCGCGCCGTGTTCAACGGATTCATTTGCATAAAGATGGGCCCTTACGGTACAGATCCACTTGTCTGTGCGATACTTCTGTCGCGCCGCACTCCACTTTATTCTTAACACACCCGCAAAGCATCTCGGGAAGGCGGCGCTGCATTTGATGCCCATCTTTATGCAAATGAATCCGTTGAACGCGACGCGACTATCCAATAGAAGTAGAGCAGGTGACTGGGGGAAGTCTCTCGCGGGTCCTTTGTTTTTCATTACGCGCTGGCTCAAAAGCATAGCCTGGTCTTACCAGACTCTCGCACATTTCATTTGTTCAGAGAGTCTGGCTGCTCTCCATTGACAAGCGTTCACTTCCTTGAAGGCGTTAACCAGGGGCGTTCCTAGGATTTTCATTTTAGGGGGGCTCAGCCTCCAGTGAAGGTATGAAAAAAATTGTAACACTTTAGTTTAGGCTCCAATTCTCACTGTTAACTAGCTTATTAGTATGCATATTAGGATATTGGCTATTTATTATTACTTATAAAGCAAATATTAATGCCTTATTCTGCATGACCATATTGAACATCCTTTAATCATACAATGTAGGCAGGTTTATAATCACTGAGATCCCAAATGTGAGGTAGTTCGGGGGAAAATTAGATTTCCATGAACTGCATTTTAAGATATTTTGAACGCCAAAAAATTAGATAACAGCTTGAAAACCATTTC
Organism: Gobio occitaniae; assembly: GCA_033150135.1. Taxonomy (NCBI): domain Eukaryota; kingdom Metazoa; phylum Chordata; class Actinopteri; order Cypriniformes; family Gobionidae; genus Gobio; species Gobio occitaniae. The sequence goes on from JARQWZ010002289.1 coordinate 172,374, forward strand.
AGTGAGCAGATATGACTGATAAAAGTTTTTTCCATTTTTGTCAGTGAAGACAGTAAAAATATGTTTAACTGATATTTATATGTTTTATGAATCATTTTTGTAGACATGTTAATTTACTGAAGGCTACCAGGAAATCTAGGCAACTAAATGTATTCAATTTATTCACAATATGCACACATTCATTACTAAAATTATGCCCAATACAGGCAAAAAAAACCTGAGCTTTTTTATTTACTGAGAGCTACAAATGGAATTATTAATTTACAATATGCACACATTTATTAATATTAATCGTATGCCTAATCTGAAGGAAATGGCTTTGCTAATATTTCTTGTTTGTTAATTATATTATAAATGACATTACACAGGCCTATTTCAATTAAAAATGGCGAAATTAGACAAAATTAGACATTCATTTGCGTGAATATTTTTGTCATTTGTTTAACATTTCTGACTTAAAGAAGCAGCTGTCAAATATGAAATGTTTAGTTTAGCTACAAATCTCACACTTGACGTCGAGTCGCGCTGCTAAAATTCGCGCTCAGCCTCAGCAGCTTCTGTGAACATAAAGCCTGCCTACTCTGATTTGATTGGTTTTCTCAAATATGTTGACATTGACGAGCGGCGACAGACCAATGAGACTCAGATCAACACACACACACACCTCTGCTTCTGCCGTGCATCTGTTCGCCGCCGCTGCGAAAATTATGAAATATTCCTCCAGTGTAGATCATCTGTTCTCTGTGTGAATATATAGTAAAGTGTAATTTATTCCTGTGATCAAAGCTGAATTTATCATCATTACTCCAGTCTTTAGTGTCACATGATCCTTCACAAATCATTCTCATATGAGGATTTGATGCTCAAGACACATTTACAATTGTTAACAGTGTTAAAAACATATTTTTGTGTAAACAGTGATATATTTTATTTTTCAGGATTCTTTGATGAACAGAAAGTTCAAAAGAACAGCATTTATTAGAATCTTTTGTAACATCATAAATGTCGCTTTTGATCGATTGAATGCATCCTTGCTGAATAAAAGTATCAATTTCTTTTCAAAATGACCTCAAAGTCTTTATATCTTCATGCAAATCACACTAACACACAACTCTGCACAAACCCACACTTCGCAAACAAGTTTTGGCAAGCATACAGCTGCATTAAAAAATAAATAAATTTAATGTTGCACTCCATCCGACCGTTTTTAATTAATTCTGGCAGTGTGTGCATAGAAATTTCATCACTGAGAGAATATCAAGAGTGAGAGGATCTGGCGGGAAAAGCGTTCGACGCTCAAATCAAGCGAGATCCCACGCGCCAAACTAAGCCTGGCTAGAGAAATGCCCGTCCTGTACAATCCCCACAATCCCTCAGATACTCCATATGGGAAGAGCTCCACATTAATTACAGCACGTCTCCAGCACACAAACACATCCAGAAGCCCAGAGACTTTACATGTCCAGCGGATCTCCAGCTAATGCTCATAGAAACCCTGCTGGAGCACACGAGCTTTATTCAGCATTTAAGTGCTGTCATTTGGTATTAATCAAATGATGCCGTAGCGGGTCATTATTCTGTTATGATGCTCATTGATCTCTTGAGGAAATGAAGTGTAGCTGAAAGTGTCCATAATATCCACTGTGTTTATGAACAACACTAAAAGTGCAGATGTGTTCATATCTTTATCGTCTCATTTCATAATAACTCCTCATAGGTTTCCCAAACAGTCGTATTGTTTTGAAATCCATAAAAGTGCATCTATCCATAATAAAAGTGTATCTAGCCATCATAAAAGTGCATCAATCATCATAAAAGTGCATCAATCATCATAAAAGTGCATCTATCATCGTAAAAGTGCATCTATCCATCATAAAAGTGCATCTATCATCATAAAAGTGCATCTATCATCATAAAAGTGCATCTATCATCATAAAAGTGCATCTATCATCGTAAAAGTGCATCTATCATCATAAAAGTGCATCTATCATCGTAAAAGTGCATCTATCATCATAAAAGTGCATCTATCATCATAAAAGTGCATCTATCCATCATAAAAGTGCATCTGTTCATCATAAAAGTGCATCTGTCCATCATAAAAGTGTATCTGTCCATCATAAAAGTGCATCTGTCCATCATAAAAGTGCATCTATCATCATAAAAGTGCATCTGTCCATCATAAAAGTGCATCTATCATCATACAAGTGCATCTGTCCATCATAAAAGTGCATCTGTTCATCATAAAAGTGCATCTATCATCATACAAGTGCATCTGTCCATCATAAAAGTGCATCTGTCCATCATAAAAGTGCATCTGTCCATCATAAAAGTGCATCTGTTCATCATAAAAGTGCATCCATCCATCATAAAAGTGCATCTGTCCATCATAAAAGTGCATCTGTCCATCATAAAAGTGCATCTGTCCATCATAAAAGTGCATCTGTCCATCATAAAAGTGCATCTGTCCATCATAAAAGTGCATCTGTCCATCATAAAAGTGCATCTGTCCATCATAAAAGTGCATCTATCATCATAAAAGTGCATCTGTCCATCATAAAAGTGCATCTATCATCATACAAGTGCATCTGTCCATCATAAAAGTGCATCTGTTCATCATAAAAGTGCATCTATCATCATACAAGTGCATCTGTCCATCATAAAAGTGCATCTGTCCATCATAAAAGTGCATCTGTCCATCATAAAAGTGCATCTGTCCATCATAAAAGTGCATCTGTCCATTATAAAAGTGCATCTATCCATCATAAAAGTGCATCTATCATCATAAAAGTGCATCTATCATCATAAAAGTGCATCTATCCATCATAAAAGTGCATCTATCATCATAAAAGTGCATCTATCATCATACAAGTGCATCTGTCCATCATAAAAGTGCATCTGTTCATCATACAAGTGCATCTGTTCATCATAAAAGTGCATCTGTCCATCATAAAAGTGCATCTATCCATCATAAAAGTGCATCTATCATCATAAAAGTGCATCTATCATCATAAAAGTGCATCTATCCATCATAAAAGTGCATCTATCCATCATAAAAGTGCATCTATCATCATAAAAGTGCATCTATCATCATAAAAGTGCATCTGTCCATCATAAAAGTGCATCTATCATCATAAAAGTGCATCTATCATCATAAAAGTGCATCTGTCCATCATAAAAGTGCATCTGTCCATCATAAAAGTGCATCTATCCATCATAAAAGTGCATCTATCATCATAAAAGTGCATCTATCATCATAAAAGTGCATCTATCATCATAAAAGTGCATCTGTCCATCATAAAAGTGCATCTGTTCATCATACAAGTGCATCTGTCCATCATAAAAGTGCATCTGTCCATCATAAAAGTGCATCTGTCCATCATAAAAGTGCATCTGTCCATCATAAAAGTGCATCTATCCATCATAAAAGTGCATCTGTCCATCATAAAAGTGCATCTATCCATCATAAAAGTGCATCTATCATCATAAAAGTGCATCTATCATCATAAAAGTGCATCTATCCATCATAAAAGTGCATCTATCATCATAAAAGTGCATCTATCATCATAAAAGTGCATCTGTCCATCATAAAAGTGCATCTATCATCATAAAAGTGCATCTATCATCATAAAAGTGCATCTGTCCATCATAAAAGTGCATCTGTCCATCATAAAAGTGCATCTATCCATCATAAAAGTGCATCTATCATCATAAAAGTGCATCTATCATCATAAAAGTGCATCTATCATCATAAAAGTGCATCTATCATCATAAAAGTGCATCTGTCCATCATAAAAGTGCATCTGTTCATCATACAAGTGCATCTGTCCATCATAAAAGTGCATCTGTCCATCATAAAAGTGCATCTATCCATCATAAAAGTGCATCTGTCCATCATAAAAGTGCATCTGTCCATCATAAAAGTGCCTCTGTCCATCATAAAAGTGCATCTATCCATCATAAAAGTGCATCTGTCCATCATAAAAGTGCATCTATCATCATAAAAGTGCATCAATCATCATAAAAGTGCATCTATCATCGTAAAAGTGCATCTATCCATCATAAAAGTGCATCTGTTCATCATACAAGTGCATCTGTCCATCATAAAAGTGCATCTGTCCATCATAAAAGTACATCTGTCCATCATAAAAGTGCATCTGTCCATCATAAAAGTGCATCTATCATCATAAAAGTGCATCTATCCATCATAAAAGTGCATCTGTCCATCATAAAAGTGCATCTATCCATCATAAAAGTGCATCTATCATCATAAAAGTGCATCTATCATCATAAAAGTGCATCTATCCATCATAAAAGTGCATCTGTCCATCATAAAAGTGCATCTGTCCATCATAAAAGTGCCTCTGTCCATCATAAAAGTGCATCTATCCATCATAAAAGTGCATCTGTCCATCATAAAAGTGCATCTATCATCATAAAAGTGCATCTATCCATCATAAAAGTGCCTCTGTCCATCATAAAAGTGCATCTATCCATCATAAAAGTGCATCTGTCCATCATAAAAGTGCATCTCTCATCATAAAAGTGCCTCTGTCCATCATAAAAGTGCATCTGTCCATCATAAAAGTGCCTCTGTCCATCATAAAAGTGCATCTGTCCATCATAAAAGTGCATCTGTCCATCATAAAAGTGCCTCTGTCCATCATAAAAGTGCATCTGTCCATCATAAAAGTGCCTCTGTCCATCATAAAAGTGCATCTGTCCATCATAAAAGTGCATCTGTCCATCATAAAAGTGCCTCTGTCCATCATAAAAGTGCATCTGTCCATCATAAAAGTGCATCTATCATCATAAAAGTGCATCTATCATCATAAAAGTGCATCTATCATCATAAAAGTGCATCTATCCATCATAAAAGTGCATCTATCCATCATAAAAGTGCATCTATCCATCATAAAAGTGCATCTATCATCATTAAAGTGCATCTATCCATCATAAAAGTGCATCTATCATCATAAAAGTGCATCTATAATCATAAAAGTGCATCTATCATCATAAAAGTGCATCCATCCATCATAAAAGTGCATCTATCCATCATAAAAGTGCATCTGTCCATCATAAAAGTGCACCTATCATCATAAAAGTGCATCTATCCATCATAAAAGTGCAGCTATCATCATAAAAGTGCATCTATCATCATAAAAGTGCATCTAACCATCATAAAAGTGCATCTGTCCATCATAAAAGTGCATCTGTCCATCATAAAAGTGCATCTGTCCATCATAAAAGTGCATCTGTCCATCATAAAAGTGCATCTGTCCATCATAAAAGTGCATCTATCATCATAAAAGTGCATCTATCCATCATAAAAGTGCATCTATCCATCATAAAAGTGCATCTGTCCATCATAAAAGTGCATCTGTCCATCATAAAAGTGCATCTAACCATCATAAAAGTGCATCTGTCCATCATAAAAGTGCATCTAACCATCATAAAAGTGCATCTGTCCATCATAAAAGTGCAGCTATCATCATAAAAGTGCAGCTATCATCATAAAAGTGCATCTGTCCATCATAAAAGTGCATCTGTCCATCATAAAAGTGCATCTATCATCATAAAAGTGCATCTATCATCATAAAAGTGCATCTATCCATCATAAAAGTGTATCTATCATCATAAAAGTGCATCTGTCCATCATAAAAGTGCAGCTATCATCATAAAAGTGCATCTATCCATCATAAAAGTGCATCTATCCATCATAAAAGTGTATCTATCATCATAAAAGTGCATCTGTCCATCATAAAAGTGCAGCTATCATCATAAAAGTGCATCTATCATCATAAAAGTGCATCTATCATCATAAAAGTGCATCTGTCCATCATAAAAGTGCATCTGTCCATCATAAAAGTGCATCTGTCCATCATAAAAGTGTATCTATCATCATAAAAGTGCATCTGTCCATCATAAAAGTGTATCTATCATCATAAAAGTGCATCTATCATCATAAAAGTGCATCTGTCCATCATAAAAGTGCCTCTGTCCATCATAAAAGTGCATCTATCATCATAAAAGTGCATCTATCATCATAAAAGTGCATCTATCATCATAAAAGTGCATCTGTCCATCATAAAAGTGCATCTGTTCATCATACAAGTGCATCTGTCCATCATAAAAGTGCATCTATCATCATAAAAGTGCATCTATCATCATAAAAGTGCATCTGTCCATCATAAAAGTGCATCTATCCATCATAAAAGTGCATCTATCATCATAAAAGTGCATCTATCATCATAAAAGTGCATCTATCCATCATAAAAGTGCATCTGTCCATCATAAAAGTGCATCTGTCCATCATAAAAGTGCCTCTGTCCATCATAAAAGTGCATCTATCCATCATAAAAGTGCATCTGTCCATCATAAAAGTGCATCTATCATCATAAAAGTGCATCTATCCATCATAAAAGTGCCTCTGTCCATCATAAAAGTGCATCTATCCATCATAAAAGTGCATCTGTCCATCATAAAAGTGCATCTCTCATCATAAAAGTGCCTCTGTCCATCATAAAAGTGCATCTGTCCATCATAAAAGTGCCTCTGTCCATCATAAAAGTGCATCTGTCCATCATAAAAGTGCATCTGTCCATCATAAAAGTGCCTCTGTCCATCATAAAAGTGCATCTGTCCATCATAAAAGTGCCTCTGTCCATCATAAAAGTGCATCTGTCCATCATAAAAGTGCATCTGTCCATCATAAAAGTGCCTCTGTCCATCATAAAAGTGCATCTGTCCATCATAAAAGTGCATCTATCATCATAAAAGTGCATCTATCATCATAAAAGTGCATCTATCCATCATAAAAGTGCATCTATCCATCATAAAAGTGCATCTATCCATCATAAAAGTGCATCTATCATCATTAAAGTGCATCTATCCATCATAAAAGTGCATCTATCATCATAAAAGTGCATCTATAATCATAAAAGTGCATCTATCATCATAAAAGTGCATCCATCCATCATAAAAGTGCATCTATCCATCATAAAAGTGCATCTGTCCATCATAAAAGTGCACCTATCATCATAAAAGTGCATCTATCCATCATAAAAGTGCAGCTATCATCATAAAAGTGCATCTATCATCATAAAAGTGCATCTAACCATCATAAAAGTGCATCTGTCCATCATAAAAGTGCATCTGTCCATCATAAAAGTGCATCTGTCCATCATAAAAGTGCATCTGTCCATCATAAAAGTGCATCTGTCCATCATAAAAGTGCATCTATCATCATAAAAGTGCATCTATCCATCATAAAAGTGCATCTATCCATCATAAAAGTGCATCTGTCCATCATAAAAGTGCATCTGTCCATCATAAAAGTGCATCTAACCATCATAAAAGTGCATCTGTCCATCATAAAAGTGCATCTAACCATCATAAAAGTGCATCTGTCCATCATAAAAGTGCAGCTATCATCATAAAAGTGCAGCTATCATCATAAAAGTGCATCTGTCCATCATAAAAGTGCATCTGTCCATCATAAAAGTGCATCTATCATCATAAAAGTGCATCTATCATCATAAAAGTGCATCTATCCATCATAAAAGTGTATCTATCATCATAAAAGTGCATCTGTCCATCATAAAAGTGCAGCTATCATCATAAAAGTGCATCTATCCATCATAAAAGTGCATCTATCCATCATAAAAGTGTATCTATCATCATAAAAGTGCATCTGTCCATCATAAAAGTGCAGCTATCATCATAAAAGTGCATCTATCATCATAAAAGTGCATCTATCATCATAAAAGTGCATCTGTCCATCATAAAAGTGCATCTGTCCATCATAAAAGTGCATCTGTCCATCATAAAAGTGTATCTATCATCATAAAAGTGCATCTGTCCATCATAAAAGTGTATCTATCATCATAAAAGTGCATCTATCATCATAAAAGTGCATCTGTCCATCATAAAAGTGCCTCTGTCCATCATAAAAGTGCATCTATCATCATAAAAGTGCATCTATCATCATAAAAGTGCATCTATCATCATAAAAGTGCATCTATCATCATAAAAGTGCATCTGTCCATCATAAAAGTGCATCTGTTCATCATACAAGTGCATCTGTCCATCATAAAAGTGCATCTGTCCATCATAAAAGTGCATCTATCCATCATAAAAGTGCATCTGTCCATCATAAAAGTGCATCTGTCCATCATAAAAGTGCCTCTGTCCATCATAAAAGTGCATCTATCCATCATAAAAGTGCATCTGTCCATCATAAAAGTGCATCTATCATCATAAAAGTGCATCAATCATCATAAAAGTGCATCTATCATCGTAAAAGTGCATCTATCCATCATAAAAGTGCATCTGTTCATCATACAAGTGCATCTGTCCATCATAAAAGTGCATCTGTCCATCATAAAAGTACATCTGTCCATCATAAAAGTGCATCTGTCCATCATAAAAGTGCATCTATCATCATAAAAGTGCATCTATCCATCATAAAAGTGCATCTGTCCATCATAAAAGTGCATCTATCCATCATAAAAGTGCATCTATCATCATAAAAGTGCATCTATCATCATAAAAGTGCATCTATCCATCATAAAAGTGCATCTGTCCATCATAAAAGTGCATCTGTCCATCATAAAAGTGCATCTGTCCATCATAAAAGTGCATCTATCCATCATAAAAGTGCATCTGTCCATCATAAAAGTGCATCTATCCATCATAAAAGTGCATCTGTCCATCATAAAAGTGCATCTATCATCATAAAAGTGCATCTATCCATCATAAAAGTGCCTCTGTCCATCATAAAAGTGCATCTATCCATCATAAAAGTGCATCTGTCCATCATAAAAGTGCATCTCTCATCATAAAAGTGCCTCTGTCCATCATAAAAGTGCATCTGTCCATCATAAAAGTGCCTCTGTCCATCATAAAAGTGCATCTGTCCATCATAAAAGTGCATCTGTCCATCATAAAAGTGCATCTGTCCATCATAAAAGTGCATCTGTCCATCATAAAAGTGCCTCTGTCCATCATAAAAGTGCATCTGTCCATCATAAAAGTGCCTCTGTCCATCATAAAAGTGCATCTGTCCATCATAAAAGTGCATCTGTCCATCATAAAAGTGCCTCTGTCCATCATAAAAGTGCATCTGTCCATCATAAAAGTGCCTCTGTCCATCATAAAAGTGCCTCTGTCCATCATAAAAGTGCCTCTGTCCATCATAAAAGTGCATCTATCATCATAAAAGTGCCTCTGTCCATCATAAAAGTGCCTCTGTCCATCATAAAAGTGCATCTGTCCATCATAAAAGTGCATCTGTCCATCATAAAAGTGCCTCTGTCCATCATAAAAGTGCATCTGTCCATCATAAAAGTGCATCTATCATCATAAAAGTGCATCTATCATCATAAAAGTGCATCCATCCATCATAAAAGTGCATCTATCCATCATAAAAGTGCATCTATCATCATTAAAGTGCATCTATCCATCATAAAAGTGCATCTATCATCATAAAAGTGCATCTATAATCATAAAAGTGCATCTATCATCATAAAAGTGCATCCATCCATCATAAAAGTGCATCTATCCATCATAAAAGTGCATCTGTCCATCATAAAACTGCACCTATCATCATAAAAGTGCATCTATCCATCATAAAAGTGCAGCTATCATCATAAAAGTGCATCTAACCATCATAAAAGTGCATCTGTCCATCATAAAAGTGCATCTGTCCATCATAAAAGTGCATCTGTCCATCATAAAAGTGCATCTAACCATCATAAAAGTGCATCTGTCCATCATAAAAGTGCAGCTATCATCATAAAAGTGCATCTATCCATCATAAAAGTGTATCTATCATCATAAAAGTGCATCTGTCCATCATAAAAGTGCATCTATCATCATAAAAGTGCATCTATCATCATAAAAGTGCATCTATCCATCATAAAAGTGTATCTATCATCATAAAAGTGCATCTGTCCATCATAAAAGTGCATCTATCATCATAAAAGTGCATCTATCATCATAAAAGTGCATCTATCATCATAAAAGTGCATCTATCATCATAAAAGTGCATCTATCATCATAAAAGTGCATCTGTCCATCATAAAAGTGCATCTATCCATCATAAAAGTGCATCTGTCCATCATAAAAGTGCACCTATCCATCATAAAAGTGCATCTGTCCATCATAAAAGTGCATCTATCATCATAAAAGTGCATCTATCATCATAAAAGTGCATCTATCCATCATAAAAGTGCATCTATCATCATAAAAGTGCATCTGTCCATCATAAAAGTGCATCTATCATCATAAAAGTGCATCTGTCCATCATAAAAGTGCATCTATCATCATAAAAGTGCATCTATCATCATAAAAGTGCATCTATCATCATAAAAGTGCATCTGTCCATCATAAAAGTGCATCTCTCATCATAAAAGTGCATCTGTCCATCATAAAAGTGCAGCTATCCATCATAAAAGTGCATCTGTCCATCATAAAAGTGCATCTGTCCATCATAAAAGTGCATCTGTCCATCATAAAAGTGCATCTATCCATCATAAAAGTGCATCTGTCCATCATAAAAGTGCATCTGTCCATCATAAAAGTGCATCTATCATCATAAAAGTGCATCTATCATCATAAAAGTGCATCTATCATCATAAAAGTGCATCTATCCATCATAAAAGTGCATCTATCCATCATAAAAGTGCATCTATCATCATAAAAGTGCATCTATCCATCATAAAAGTGCATCTATCATCATAAAAGTGCATCTATAATCATAAAAGTGCATCTATCATCATAAAAGTGCATCTATCCATCATAAAAGTGCATCTATCCATCATAAAAGTGCATCTGTCCATCATAAAAGTGCATCTATCATCATAAAAGTGCATCTATCCATCATAAAAGTGCATCTATCATCATAAAAGTGCATCTATCATCATAAAAGTGCATCTCCATCATAAAAGTGCATCTGTCCATCATAAAAGTGCATCTAACCATCATAAAAGTGCATCTGTCCATCATAAAAGTGCATCTGTCCATCATAAAAGTGCATCTATCATCATAAAAGTGCATCTATCCATCATAAAAGTGCATCTGTCCATCATAAAAGTGCATCTATCCATCATAAAAGTGCATCTATCATCATAAAAGTGCATCTATCCATCATAAAAGTGCATCTGTCCATCATAAAAGTGCATCTGTCCATCATAAAAGTGCCTCTGTCCATCATAAAAGTGCATCTATCCATCATAAAAGTGCATCTGTCCATCATAAAAGTGCATCTATCATCATAAAAGTGCATCTATCCATCATAAAAGTGCATCTGTCCATCATAAAAGTGCATCTATCCATCATAAAAGTGCATCTGTCCATCATAAAAGTGCATCTATCATCATAAAAGTGCATCTGTCCATCATAAAAGTGCATCTGTCCATCATAAAAGTGCATCTGTCCATCATAAAAGTGCATCTGTCCATCATAAAAGTGCATCTGTCCATCATAAAAGTGCATCTGTCCATCATAAAAGTGCATCTATCCATCATAAAAGTGCATCTGTCCATCATAAAAGTGCATCTGTCCATCATAAAAGTGCATCTGTCCATCATAAAAGTGCATCTATCCATCATAAAAGTGCATCTATCCATCATAAAAGTGCATCTATCCATCATAAAAGTGCATCTGTCCATCATAAAAGTGCATCTATCCATCATAAAAGTGCATCTATCCATCATAAAAGTGCATCTATCCATCATAAAAGTGCATCTGTCCATCATAAAAGTGCATCTATCCATCATAAAAGTGCATCTGTCCATCATAAAAGTGCATCTATCCATCATAAAAGTGCATCTATCCATCATAAAAGTGCATCTATCCATCATAAAAGTGCATCTATCCATCATAAAAGTGCATCTATCCATCATAAAAGTGCATCTATCCATCATAAAAGTGCATCTGTCCATCATAAAAGTGCATCTGTCCATCATAAAAGTGCATCTGTCCATCATAAAAGTGCATCTATCCATCATAAAAGTGCATCTGTCCATCATAAAAGTGCATCTATCCATCATAAAAGTGCATCTGTCCATCATAAAAGTGCATCTGTCCATCATAAAAGTGCATCTGTCCATCATAAAAGTGCATCTGTCCATCATAAAAGTGCATCTGTCCATCATAAAAGTGCATCTATCCATCATAAAAGTGCATCTGTCCATCATAAAAGTGCATCTATCCATCATAAAAGTGCATCTGTCCATCATAAAAGTGCATCTGTCCATCATAAAAGTGCATCTGTCCATCATAAAAGTGCATCTGTCCATCATAAAAGTGCATCTGTCCATCATAAAAGTGCATCTATCCATCATAAAAGTGCATCTGTCCATCATAAAAGTGCATCTGTCCATCATAAAAGTGCATCTATCCATCATAAAAGTGCATCTATCCATCATAAAAGTGCATCTGTCCATCATAAAAGTGCATCTGTCCATCATAAAAGTGCATCTATCCATCATAAAAGTGCATCTATCCATCATAAAAGTGCATCTGTCCATCATAAAAGTGCATCTATCCATCATAAAAGTGCATCTATCCATCATAAAAGTGCATCTATCCATCATAAAAGTGCATCTGTCCATCATAAAAGTGCATCTATCCATCATAAAAGTGCATCTATCCATCATAAAAGTGCATCTATCCATCATAAAAGTGCATCTATCCATCATAAAAGTGCATCTGTCCATCATAAAAGTGCATCTATCCATCATAAAAGTGCATCTGTCCATCATAAAAGTGCATCTATCATCATAAAAGTGCATCTGTCCATCATAAAAGTGCATCTATCCATCATAAAAGTGCATCTATCCATCATAAAAGTGCATCTGTCCATCATAAAAGTGCATCTGTCCATCATAAAAGTGCATCTGTCCATCATAAAAGTGCATCTGTCCATCATAAAAGTGCATCTGTCCATCATAAAAGTGCATCTGTCCATCATAAAAGTGCATCTGTCCATCATAAAAGTGCATCTGTCCATCATAAAAGTGCATCTGTCCATCATAAAAGTGCATCTATCCATCATAAAAGTGCATCTGTCCATCATAAAAGTGCATCTATCCATCATAAAAGTGCATCTGTCCATCATAAAAGTGCATCTGTCCATCATAAAAGTGCATCTATCCATCATAAAAGTGCATCTATCCATCATAAAAGTGCATCTGTCCATCATAAAAGTGCATCTATCCATCATAAAAGTGCATCTATCCATCATAAAAGTGCATCTGTCCATCATAAAAGTGCATCTGTCCATCATAAAAGTGCATCTGTCCATCATAAAAGTGCATCTATCCATCATAAAAGTGCATCTATCCATCATAAAAGTGCATCTATCCATCATAAAAGTGCATCTGTCCATCATAAAAGTGCATCTATCATCATAAAAGTGCATCTATCCATCATAAAAGTGCATCTATCCATCATAAAAGTGCATCTGTCCATCATAAAAGTGCATCTATCCATCATAAAAGTGCATCTATCCATCATAAAAGTGCATCTGTCCATCATAAAAGTGCATCTATCCATCATAAAAGTGCATCTGTCCATCATAAAAGTGCATCTGTCCATCATAAAAGTGCATCTATCCATCATAAAAGTGCATCTGTCCATCATAAAAGTGCATCTGTCCATCATAAAAGTGCATCTGTCCATCATAAAAGTGCATCTATCCATCATAAAAGTGCATCTATCCATCATAAAAGTGCATCTGTCCATCATAAAAGTGCATCTATCCATCATAAAAGTGCATCTATCCATCATAAAAGTGCATCTGTCCATCATAAAAGTGCATCTGTCCATCATAAAAGTGCATCTGTCCATCATAAAAGTGCATCTGTCCATCATAAAAGTGCATCTATCCATCATAAAAGTGCATCTATCCATCATAAAAGTGCATCTGTCCATCATAAAAGTGCATCTGTCCATCATAAAAGTGCATCTGTCCATCATAAAAGTGCATCTATCCATCATAAAAGTGCATCTGTCCATCATAAAAGTGCATCTATCCATCATAAAAGTGCATCTGTCCATCATAAAAGTGCATCTGTCCATCATAAAAGTGCATCTATCCATCATAAAAGTGCATCTATCCATCATAAAAGTGCATCTGTCCATCATAAAAGTGCATCTGTCCATCATAAAAGTGCATCTGTCCATCATAAAAGTGCATCTATCCATCATAAAAGTGCATCTGTCCATCATAAAAGTGCATCTATCCATCATAAAAGTGCATCTGTCCATCATAAAAGTGCATCTATCCATCATAAAAGTGCATCTATCCATCATAAAAGTGCATCTATCATCATAAAAGTGCATCTGTCCATCATAAAAGTGCATCTGTCCATCATAAAAGTGCATCTGTCCATCATAAAAGTGCATCTGTCCATCATAAAAGTGCATCTGTCCATCATAAAAGTGCATCTGTCCATCATAAAAGTGCATCTATCATCATAAAAGTGCATCTATCCATCATAAAAGTGCATCTATCATCATAAAAGTGCATCTGTCCATCATAAAAGTGCATCTGTCCATCATAAAAGTGCATCTGTCCATCATAAAAGTGCATCTGTCCATCATAAAAGTGCATCTGTCCATCATAAAAGTGCATCTGTCCATCATAAAAGTGCATCTGTCCATCATAAAAGTGCATCTATCCATCATAAAAGTGCATCTATCCATCATAAAAGTGCATCTATCCATCATAAAAGTGCATCTGTCCATCATAAAAGTGCATCTGTCCATCATAAAAGTGCATCTGTCCATCATAAAAGTGCATCTGTCCATCATAAAAGTGCATCTATCCATCATAAAAGTGCATCTGTCCATCATAAAAGTGCATCTATCCATCATAAAAGTGCATCTGTCCATCATAAAAGTGCATCTATCCATCATAAAAGTGCATCTATCCATCATAAAAGTGCATCTATCCATCATAAAAGTGCATCTGTCCATCATAAAAGTGCATCTATCCATCATAAAAGTGCATCTATCCATCATAAAAGTGCATCTGTCCATCATAAAAGTGCATCTGTCCATCATAAAAGTGCATCTGTCCATCATATAAAGTGCATCTATCCATCATAAAAGTGCATCTATCCATCATAAAAGTGCATCTGTCCATCATAAAAGTGCATCTATCCATCATAAAAGTGCATCTGTCCATCATAAAAGTGCATCTATCCATCATAAAAGTGCATCTATCCATCATAAAAGTGCATCTGTCCATCATAAAAGTGCATCTGTCCATCATAAAAGTGCATCTATCCATCATAAAAGTGCATCTATCCATCATAAAAGTGCATCTATCCATCATAAAAGTGCATCTATCCATCATAAAAGTGCATCTATCCATCATAAAAGTGCATCTATCCATCATAAAAGTGCATCTATCCATCATAAAAGTGCATCTGTCCATCATAAAAGTGCATCTGTCCATCATAAAAGTGCATCTATCCATCATAAAAGTGCATCTGTCCATCATAAAAGTGCATCTATCCATCATAAAAGTGCATCTGTCCATCATAAAAGTGCATCTGTCCATCATAAAAGTGCATCTATCCATCATAAAAGTGCATCTGTCCATCATAAAAGTGCATCTATCCATCATAAAAGTGCATCTGTCCATCATAAAAGTGCATCTATCCATCATAAAAGTGCATCTATCCATCATAAAAGTGCATCTATCCATCATAAAAGTGCATCTGTCCATCATAAAAGTGCATCTGTCCATCATAAAAGTGCATCTGTCCATCATAAAAGTGCATCTGTCCATCATAAAAGTGCATCTATCCATCATAAAAGTGCATCTGTCCATCATAAAAGTGCATCTGTCCATCATAAAAGTGCATCTGTCCATCATAAAAGTGCATCTATCCATCATAAAAGTGCATCTATCCATCATAAAAGTGCATCTGTCCATCATAAAAGTGCATCTATCCATCATAAAAGTGCATCTATCCATCATAAAAGTGCATCTGTCCATCATAAAAGTGCATCTATCCATCATAAAAGTGCATCTGTCCATCATAAAAGTGCATCTGTCCATCATAAAAGTGCATCTATCCATCATAAAAGTGCATCTGTCCATCATAAAAGTGCATCTGTCCATCATAAAAGTGCATCTGTCCATCATAAAAGTGCATCTGTCCATCATAAAAGTGCATCTGTCCATCATAAAAGTGCATCTGTCCATCATAAAAGTGCATCTGTCCATCATAAAAGTGCATCTATCCATCATAAAAGTGCATCTGTCCATCATAAAAGTGCATCTGTCCATCATAAAAGTGCATCTGTCCATCATAAAAGTGCATCTATCCATCATAAAAGTGCATCTGTCCATCATAAAAGTGCATCTGTCCATCATAAAAGTGCATCTGTCCATCATAAAAGTGCATCTGTCCATCATAAAAGTGCATCTGTCCATCATAAAAGTGCATCTGTCCATCATAAAAGTGCATCTATCCATCATAAAAGTGCATCTATCCATCATAAAAGTGCATCTGTCCATCATAAAAGTGCATCTATCCATCATAAAAGTGCATCTGTCCATCATAAAAGTGCATCTGTCCATCATAAAAGTGCATCTATCCATCATAAAAGTGCATCTATCCATCATAAAAGTGCATCTGTCCATCATAAAAGTGCATCTGTCCATCATAAAAGTGCATCTGTCCATCATAAAAGTGCATCTGTCCATCATAAAAGTGCATCTGTCCATCATAAAAGTGCATCTATCCATCATAAAAGTGCATCTGTCCATCATAAAAGTGCATCTGTCCATCATAAAAGTGCATCTATCCATCATAAAAGTGCATCTGTCCATCATAAAAGTGCATCTATCCATCATAAAAGTGCATCTGTCCATCATAAAAGTGCATCTATCCATCATAAAAGTGCATCTGTCCATCATAAAAGTGCATCTATCCATCATAAAAGTGCATCTATCCATCATAAAAGTGCATCTGTCCATCATAAAAGTGCATCTGTCCATCATAAAAGTGCATCTGTCCATCATAAAAGTGCATCTGTCCATCATAAAAGTGCATCTGTCCATCATAAAAGTGCATCTGTCCATCATAAAAGTGCATCTGTCCATCATAAAAGTGCATCTATCCATCATAAAAGTGCATCTGTCCATCATAAAAGTGCATCTATCCATCATAAAAGTGCATCTATCCATCATAAAAGTGCATCTGTCCATCATAAAAGTGCATCTGTCCATCATAAAAGTGCATCTATCCATCATAAAAGTGCATCTATCCATCATAAAAGTGCATCTATCCATCATAAAAGTGCATCTATCCATCATAAAAGTGCATCTATCCATCATAAAAGTGCATCTATCCATCATAAAAGTGCATCTGTCCATCATAAAAGTGCATCTATCCATCATAAAAGTGCATCTATCCATCATAAAAGTGCATCTGTCCATCATAAAAGTGCATCTATCCATCATAAAAGTGCATCTGTCCATCATAAAAGTGCATCTATCCATCATAAAAGTGCATCTATCCATCATAAAAGTGCATCTATCCATCATAAAAGTGCATCTATCCATCATAAAAGTGCATCTATCCATCATAAAAGTGCATCTGTCCATCATAAAAGTGCATCTGTCCATCATAAAAGTGCATCTGTCCATCATAAAAGTGCATCTATCCATCATAAAAGTGCATCTATCCATCATAAAAGTGCATCTGTCCATCATAAAAGTGCATCTATCCATCATAAAAGTGCATCTGTCCATCATAAAAGTGCATCTGTCCATCATAAAAGTGCATCTGTCCATCATAAAAGTGCATCTGTCCATCATAAAAGTGCATCTATCCATCATAAAAGTGCATCTATCCATCATAAAAGTGCATCTGTCCATCATAAAAGTGCATCTGTCCATCATAAAAGTGCATCTATCCATCATAAAAGTGCATCTGTCCATCATAAAAGTGCATCTATCCATCATAAAAGTGCATCTATCCATCATAAAAGTGCATCTGTCCATCATAAAAGTGCATCTGTCCATCATAAAAGTGCATCTATCCATCATAAAAGTGCATCTATCCATCATAAAAGTGCATCTGTCCATCATAAAAGTGCATCTATCCATCATAAAAGTGCATCTGTCCATCATAAAAGTGCATCTATCCATCATAAAAGTGCATCTGTCCATCATAAAAGTGCATCTGTCCATCATAAAAGTGCATCTGTCCATCATAAAAGTGCATCTGTCCATCATAAAAGTGCATCTATCCATCATAAAAGTGCATCTGTCCATCATAAAAGTGCATCTATCCATCATAAAAGTGCATCTGTCCATCATAAAAGTGCATCTGTCCATCATAAAAGTGCATCTGTCCATCATAAAAGTGCATCTGTCCATCATAAAAGTGCATCTATCCATCATAAAAGTGCATCTGTCCATCATAAAAGTGCATCTGTCCATCATAAAAGTGCATCTGTCCATCATAAAAGTGCATCTGTCCATCATAAAAGTGCATCTGTCCATCATAAAAGTGCATCTATCCATCATAAAAGTGCATCTATCCATCATAAAAGTGCATCTATCCATCATAAAAGTGCATCTATCCATCATAAAAGTGCATCTATCCATCATAAAAGTGCATCTGTCCATCATAAAAGTGCATCTGTCCATCATAAAAGTGCATCTGTCCATCATAAAAGTGCATCTATCCATCATAAAAGTGCATCTATCCATCATAAAAGTGCATCTGTCCATCATAAAAGTGCATCTATCCATCATAAAAGTGCATCTATCCATCATAAAAGTGCATCTGTCCATCATAAAAGTGCATCTATCCATCATAAAAGTGCATCTGTCCATCATAAAAGTGCATCTGTCCATCATAAAAGTGCATCTATCCATCATAAAAGTGCATCTATCCATCATAAAAGTGCATCTGTCCATCATAAAAGTGCATCTATCCATCATAAAAGTGCATCTGTCCATCATAAAAGTGCATCTATCCATCATAAAAGTGCATCTGTCCATCATAAAAGTGCATCTATCCATCATAAAAGTGCATCTATCCATCATAAAAGTGCATCTATCATCATAAAAGTGCATCTGTCCATCATAAAAGTGCATCTATCCATCATAAAAGTGCATCTGTCCATCATAAAAGTGCATCTATCCATCATAAAAGTGCATCTATCCATCATAAAAGTGCATCTGTCCATCATAAAAGTGCATCTGTCCATCATAAAAGTGCATCTATCCATCATAAAAGTGCATCTGTCCATCATAAAAGTGCATCTATCCATCATAAAAGTGCATCTGTCCATCATAAAAGTGCATCTGTCCATCATAAAAGTGCATCTATCCATCATAAAAGTGCATCTATCCATCATAAAAGTGCATCTATCCATCATAAAAGTGCATCTGTCCATCATAAAAGTGCATCTATCCATCATAAAAGTGCATCTATCCATCATAAAAGTGCATCTGTCCATCATAAAAGTGCATCTATCCATCATAAAAGTGCATCTATCCATCATAAAAGTGCATCTATCATCATAAAAGTGCATCTATCCATCATAAAAGTGCATCTATCCATCATAAAAGTGCATCTATCCATCATAAAAGTGCATCTGTCCATCATAAAAGTGCATCTATCCATCATAAAAGTGCATCTATCCATCATAAAAGTGCATCTATCCATAAAAAGTGCATCTATCCATCATAAAAGTGCATCTATCCATCATAAAAGTGCATCTATCCATCATAAAAGTGCATCTATCCATCATAAAAGTGCATCTGTCCATCATAAAAGTGCATCTATCCATCATAAAAGTGCATCTGTCCATCATAAAAGTGCATCTGTCCATCATAAAAGTGCATCTGTCCATCATAAAAGTGCATCTATCCATCATAAAAGTGCATCTATCCATCATAAAAGTGCATCTATCCATCATAAAAGTGCATCTGTCCATCATAAAAGTGCATCTGTCCATCATAAAAGTGCATCTATCCATCATAAAAGTGCATCTATCCATCATAAAAGTGCATCTGTCCATCATAAAAGTGCATCTATCCATCATAAAAGTGCATCTGTCCATCATAAAAGTGCATCTATCCATCATAAAAGTGCATCTGTCCATCATAAAAGTGCATCTGTCCATCATAAAAGTGCATCTGTCCATCATAAAAGTGCATCTGTCCATCATAAAAGTGCATCTGTCCATCATAAAAGTGCATCTATCCATCATAAAAGTGCATCTGTCCATCATAAAAGTGCATCTATCCATCATAAAAGTGCATCTGTCCATCATAAAAGTGCATCTGTCCATCATAAAAGTGCATCTGTCCATCATAAAAGTGCATCTATCCATCATAAAAGTGCATCTGTCCATCATAAAAGTGCATCTGTCCATCATAAAAGTGCATCTATCCATCATAAAAGTGCATCTGTCCATCATAAAAGTGCATCTGTCCATCATAAAAGTGCATCTATCCATCATAAAAGTGCATCTATCCATCATAAAAGTGCATCTATCCATCATAAAAGTGCATCTATCCATCATAAAAGTGCATCTATCATCATAAAAGTGCATCTATCCATCATAAAAGTGCATCTGTCCATCATAAAAGTGCATCTGTCCATCATAAAAGTGCATCTATCCATCATAAAAGTGCATCTATCCATCATAAAAGTGCATCTATCCATCATAAAAGTGCATCTATCCATCATAAAAGTGCATCTATCCATCATAAAAGTGCATCTATCCATCATAAAAGTGCATCTATCCATCATAAAAGTGCATCTGTCCATCATAAAAGTGCATCTATCCATCATAAAAGTGCATCTATCCATCATAAAAGTGCATCTATCCATCATAAAAGTGCATCTGTCCATCATAAAAGTGCATCTGTCCATCATAAAAGTGCATCTGTCCATCATAAAAGTGCATCTATCCATCATAAAAGTGCATCTGTCCATCATAAAAGTGCATCTGTCCATCATAAAAGTGCATCTGTCCATCATAAAAGTGCATCTATCCATCATAAAAGTGCATCTATCCATCATAAAAGTGCATCTATCATCATAAAAGTGCATCTATCCATCATAAAAGTGCATCTATCCATCATAAAAGTGCATCTATCCATCATAAAAGTGCATCTGTCCATCATAAAAGTGCATCTGTCCATCATAAAAGTGCATCTATCCATCATAAAAGTGCATCTGTCCATCATAAAAGTGCATCTGTCCATCATAAAAGTGCATCTATCCATCATAAAAGTGCATCTATCCATCATAAAAGTGCATCTATCCATCATAAAAGTGCATCTATCCATCATAAAAGTGCATCTGTCCATCATAAAAGTGCATCTATCCATCATAAAAGTGCATCTATCCATCATAAAAGTGCATCTATCCATCATAAAAGTGCATCTATCCATCATAAAAGTGCATCTGTCCATCATAAAAGTGCATCTATCCATCATAAAAGTGCATCTATCCATCATAAAAGTGCATCTATCCATCATAAAAGTGCATCTATCCATCATAAAAGTGCATCTATCCATCATAAAAGTGCATCTATCCATCATAAAAGTGCATCTATCCATCATAAAAGTGCATCTATCCATCATAAAAGTGCATCTGTCCATCATAAAAGTGCATCTATCCATCATAAAAGTGCATCTATCCATCATAAAAGTGCATCTATCCATCATAAAAGTGCATCTATCCATCATAAAAGTGCATCTATCCATCATAAAAGTGCATCTATCCATCATAAAAGTGCATCTATCCATCATAAAAGTGCATCTGTCCATCATAAAAGTGCATCTATCCATCATAAAAGTGCATCTGTCCATCATAAAAGTGCATCTATCCATCATAAAAGTGCATCTATCCATCATAAAAGTGCATCTATCCATCATAAAAGTGCATCTATCCATCATAAAAGTGCATCTGTCCATCATAAAAGTGCATCTATCCATCATAAAAGTGCATCTATCCATCATAAAAGTGCATCTATCCATCATAAAAGTGCATCTGTCCATCATAAAAGTGCATCTATCCATCATAAAAGTGCATCTGTCCATCATAAAAGTGCATCTATCCATCATAAAAGTGCATCTATCATCATAAAAGTGCATCTATCCATCATAAAAGTGCATCTGTCCATCATAAAAGTGCATCTATCCATCATAAAAGTGCATCTGTCCATCATAAAAGTGCATCTATCCATCATAAAAGTGCATCTGTCCATCATAAAAGTGCATCTATCCATCATAAAAGTGCATCTATCCATCATAAAAGTGCATCTATCCATCATAAAAGTGCATCTGTCCATCATAAAAGTGCATCTGTCCATCATAAAAGTGCATCTATCCATCATAAAAGTGCATCTGTCCATCATAAAAGTGCATCTGTCCATCATAAAAGTGCATCTGTCCATCATAAAAGTGCATCTATCCATCATAAAAGTGCATCTATCCATCATAAAAGTGCATCTATCCATCATAAAAGTGCATCTATCCATCATAAAAGTGCATCTGTCCATCATAAAAGTGCATCTATCCATCATAAAAGTGCATCTATCCATCATAAAAGTGCATCTATCATCATAAAAGTGCATCTATCATATAAAAGTGCATCTATCCATCATAAAAGTGCATCTGTCCATCATAAAAGTGCATCTATCCATCATAAAAGTGCATCTGTCCATCATAAAAGTGCATCTGTCCATCATAAAAGTGCATCTATCCATCATAAAAGTGCATCTATCCATCATAAAAGTGCATCTATCCATCATAAAAGTGCATCTATCCATCATAAAAGTGCATCTATCCATCATAAAAGTGCATCTATCCATCATAAAAGTGCATCTGTCCATCATAAAAGTGCATCTATCCATCATAAAAGTGCATCTGTCCATCATAAAAGTGCATCTATCCATCATAAAAGTGCATCTATCCATCATAAAAGTGCATCTGTCCATCATAAAAGTGCATCTATCCATCATAAAAGTGCATCTATCCATCATAAAAGTGCATCTGTCCATCATAAAAGTGCATCTATCCATCATAAAAGTGCATCTATCCATCATAAAAGTGCATCTATCATCATAAAAGTGCATCTATCCATCATAAAAGTGCATCTGTCCATCATAAAAGTGCATCTGTCCATCATAAAAGTGCATCTGTCCATCATAAAAGTGCATCTATCCATCATAAAAGTGCATCTGTCCATCATAAAAGTGCATCTGTCCATCATAAAAGTGCATCTATCCATCATAAAAGTGCATCTGTCCATCATAAAAGTGCATCTGTCCATCATAAAAGTGCATCTGTCCATCATAAAAGTGCATCTATCATCATAAAAGTGCATCTGTCCATCATAAAAGTGCATCTGTCCATCATAAAAGTGCATCTATCCATCATAAAAGTGCATCTATCCATCATAAAAGTGCATCTGTCCATCATAAAAGTGCATCTATCCATCATAAAAGTGCATCTGTCCATCATAAAAGTGCATCTATCCATCATAAAAGTGCATCTATCATCATAAAAGTGCATCTGTCCATCATAAAAGTGCATCTGTCCATCATAAAAGTGCATCTGTCCATCATAAAAGTGCATCTATCCATCATAAAAGTGCATCTGTCCATCATAAAAGTGCATCTATCCATCATAAAAGTGCATCTGTCCATCATAAAAGTGCATCTGTCCATCATAAAAGTGCATCTATCCATCATAAAAGTGCATCTGTCCATCATAAAAGTGCATCTATCCATCATAAAAGTGCATCTATCCATCATAAAAGTGCATCTATCCATCATAAAAGTGCATCTATCCATCATAAAAGTGCATCTATCCATCATAAAAGTGCATCTGTCCATCATAAAAGTGCATCTATCCATCATAAAAGTGCATCTGTCCATCATAAAAGTGCATCTATCCATCATAAAAGTGCATCTGTCCATCATAAAAGTGCACCTGTCCATCATAAAAGTGCATCTATCCATCATAAAAGTGCATCTATCCATCATAAAAGTGCATCTATCATCATAAAAGTGCATCTATCCATCATAAAAGTGCATCTATCCATCATAAAAGTGCATCTGTCCATCATAAAAGTGCATCTGTCCATCATAAAAGTGCATCTGTCCATCATAAAAGTGCATCTGTCCATCATAAAAGTGCATCTGTCCATCATAAAAGTGCATCTGTCCATCATAAAAGTGCATCTGTCCATCATAAAAGTGCATCTGTCCATCATAAAAGTGCATCTGTCCATCATAAAAGTGCCTCTGTCCATCATAAAAGTGCATCTGTCCATCATAAAAGTGCATCTATCATCATAAAAGTGCATCTATCATCATAAAAGTGCATCTATCATCATAAAAGTGCATCTATCATCATAAAAGTGCATCTATCATCATAAAAGTGCATCTATCATCATAAAAGTGTATCTGTCCATCATAAAAGTGCACCTATCATCATAAAAGTGCATCTGTCCATCATAAAAGTGTATCTGTCCATCATAAAAGTGTATCTGTCCATCATAAAAGTGCACCTATCATCATAAAAGTGCATCTATCATCATAAAAGTGCATCTATCATCATAAAAGTGCACCTATCATCATAAAAGTGCATCTATCATCATAAAAGTGCATCTGTCCATCATAAAAGTGCATCTGTCCATCATAAAAGTGCATCTATCATCAAAAAAGTGCATCTATCATCATAAAAGTGCATCTGTCCATCATAAAAGTGCATCTATCCATCATAAAAGTGCATCTGTCCATCATAAAAGTGCATCTATCATCATAAAAGTGCATCTATCATCATAAAAGTGCATCTGTCCATCATAAAAGTGCATCTATCATCATAAAAGTGCATCTGTCCATCATAAAAGTGCATCTATCCATCATAAAAGTGCATCTGTCCATCATAAAAGTGCAGCTATCCATCATAAAAGTGCATCTGTCCATCATAAAAGTGCACCTGTCCATCATAAAAGTGCATCTATCCATCATAAAAGTGCATCTATCATCATAAAAGTGCAGCTATCATCATAAAAGTGCATCTATCATCATAAAAGTGCATCTATCATCATAAAAGTGCATCTATCATCAAAAAAGTGCATCTATCATCATAAAAGTGCATCTGTCCATCATAAAAGTGCATCTATCCATCATAAAAGTGCATCTGTCCATCATAAAAGTGCAGCTATCCATCATAAAAGTGCATCTGTCCATCATAAAAGTGCACCTGTCCATCATAAAAGTGCATCTATCATCATAAAAGTGCATCTATCATCATAAAAGTGCATCTATCATCATAAAAGTGCATCTATCCATCATAAAAGTGCATCTCTCATCATAAAAGTGCCTCTGTCCATCATAAAAGTGCATCTGTCCATCATAAAAGTGCATCTGTCCATCATAAAAGTGCCTCTGTCCATCATAAAAGTACATCTGTCCATCATAAAAGTGCATCTCTCATCATAAAAGTGCCTCTGTCCATCATAAAAGTGCCTCTGTCCATCATAAAAGTGCCTCTGTCCATCATAAAAGTGCCTCTGTCCATCATAAAAGTGCCTCTGTCCATCATAAAAGTGCATCTGTCCATCATAAAAGTGCATCTGTCCATCATAAAAGTGCCTCTGTCCATCATAAAAGTGCATCTGTCCATCATAAAAGTGCATCTGTCCATCATAAAAGTGCCTCTGTCCATCATAAAAGTGCATCTGTCCATCATAAAAGTGCATCTATCATCATAAAAGTGCATCTATCATCATAAAAGTGCATCTATCATCATAAAAGTGCATCTATCATCATAAAGTGCCTCTGTCCATCATAAAAGTGCATCTGTCCATCATAAAAGTGCATCTATCATCATAAAAGTGCATCTATCATCATAAAAGTGCATCTATCATCATAAAAGTGCATCCATCCATCATAAAAGTGCATCTATCATCATTAAAGTGCATCTATCCATCATAAAAGTGCATCTATCATCATAAAAGTGCATCTATAATCATAAAAGTGCATCTATCATCATAAAAGTGCATCCATCCATCATAAAAGTGCATCTATCCATCATAAAAGTGCATCTGTCCATCATAAAACTGCACCTATCATCATAAAAGTGCATCTATCCATCATAAAAGTGCAGCTATCATCATAAAAGTGCATCTATCATCATAAAAGTGCATCTAACCATCATAAAAGTGCATCTGTCCATCATAAAAGTGCATCTGTCCATCATAAAAGTGCATCTGTCCATCATAAAAGTGCATCTAACCATCATAAAAGTGCATCTATCATCATAAAAGTGCATCTAACCATCATAAAAGTGCATCTGTCCATCATAAAAGTGCATCTGTCCATCATAAAAGTGCATCTGTCCATCATAAAAGTGCATCTATCCATCATAAAAGTGCATCTATCATCATAAAAGTGCAGCTATCATCATAAAAGTGCATCTATCATCATAAAAGTGCATCTGTCCATCATAAAAGTGCAGCTATCATCATAAAAGTGCAGCTATCATCATAAAAGTGCATCTATCATCATAAAAGTGCATCTATCATCATAAAAGTGCATCTGTCCATCATAAAAGTGCATCTGTCCATCATAAAAGTGCATCTATCATCATAAAAGTGCATCTATCATCATAAAAGTGCATCTATCATCATAAAAGTGTATCTATCATCATAAAAGTGCATCTGTCCATCATAAAAGTGCAGCTATCATCATAAAAGTGCATCTATCCATCATAAAAGTGTATCTATCATCATAAAAGTGCATCTGTCCATCATAAAAGTGCAGCTATCATCATAAAAGTGCATCTATCATCATAAAAGTGCATCTATCATCATAAAAGTGCATCTATCCATCATAAAAGTGCATCTATCCATCATAAAAGTGCAGCTATCATCATAAAAGTGCATCTATCCATCATAAAAGTGTATCTATCATCATAAAAGTGCATCTGTCCATCATAAAAGTGCAGCTATCATCATAAAAGTGCATCTATCATCATAAAAGTGCATCTATCATCATAAAAGTGCATCTGTCCATCATAAAAGTGCATCTGTCCATCATAAAAGTGCATCTATCATCATAAAAGTGCATCTATCATCATAAAAGTGCATCTATCATCATAAAAGTGTATCTATCATCATAAAAGTGCATCTGTCCATAATAAAAGTGCATCTATCATCATAAAAGTGCAGCTATCATCATAAAAGTGCATCTATCCATCATAAAAGTGCATCTATCATCATAAAAGTGCAGCTATCATCATAAAAGTGCATCTATCATCATAAAAGTGCATCTATCATCATAAAAGTGCAGCTATCATCATAAAAGTGCATCTATCCATCATAAAAGTGTATCTATCATCATAAAAGTGCATCTGTCCATCATAAAAGTGCAGCTATCATCATAAAAGTGCATCTATCATCATAAAAGTGCATCTATCATCATAAAAGTGTATCTATCATCATAAAAGTGCAGCTATCATCATAAAAGTGCATCTATCATCATAAAAGTGCAGCTATCATCATAAAAGTGTATCTATCATCATAAAAGTGCATCTATCATCATAAAAGTGCATCTATCATCATAAAAGTGTATCTATCATCATAAAAGTGCATCTATCATCATAAAAGTGCATCTATCATCATAAAAGTGCAGCTATCATCATAAAAGTGCATCTATCCATCATAAAAGTGTATCTATCATCATAAAAGTGCATCTGTCCATCATAAAAGTGCAGCTATCATCATAAAAGTGCATCTATCATCATAAAAGTGCATCTATCATCATAAAAGTGCATCTATCCATCATAAAAGTGTATCTATCATCATAAAAGTGCATCTGTCCATCATAAAAGTGCAGCTATCATCATAAAAGTGCATCTATCCATCATAAAAGTGTATCTATCATCATAAAAGTGCATCTGTCCATCATAAAAGTGTATCTATCATCATAAAAGTGCATCTGTCCATCATAAAAGTGTATCTATCATCATAAAAGTGCATCTATCATCATAAAAGTGCATCTATCATCATAAAAGTGCATCTATCATCATAAAAGTATATCTATCCATCATAAAAGTGCATCTATCCATCATAAAAGTGCATCTGTCCATCATAAAAGTGCATCTATCATCATAAAAGTGCATCTATCATCATAAAAGTGTATCTATCATCATAAAAGTGCATCTATCATCATAAAAGTGCATCTATCATCATAAAAGTATATCTATCCATCATAAAAGTGCATCTATCCATCATAAAAGTGCATCTGTCCATCATAAAAGTGCATCTATCATCATAAAAGTGCATCTATCATCATAAAAGTGCATCTTCCATCATAAAAGTACATATATCATCATAAAAGTGCATCTATCATCATAAAAGTGCATCTATCATCATAAAAGTGCATCTATCATCATAAAAGTACATCTGTCCATCATAAAAGTGCATCTATCATCATAAAAGTGCATCTATCATCATAAAAGTGCATCTTCCATCATAAAAGTACATATATCATCATAAAAGTGCATCTGTCCATCATAAAAGTGTATCTATCATCATAAAAGTACATCTATCATCATAAAAGTGCATCTATCATCATAAAAGTACATCTATCATCATAAAAGTGCATCTGTCCATCATAAAAGTGCATCTATCATCATAAAAGTACATCTATCCATCATAAAAGTGCATCTGTCCATCATAAAAGTGCATCTGTCCATCATAAAAGTGCATCTATCATCATAAAAGTGCATCTATCATCATAAAAGTGCATCTTCCATCATAAAAGTACATCTATCCATCATAAAAGTGCATCTATCCATCATAAAAGTGCATCTATCATCATAAAAGTGCATCCGTCCATCATAAAAGTGCACCTGTCCATCATAAAAGTGCATCTATCATCATAAAAGTGCATCTGTCCATCATAAAAGTGCATCTATCATCATAAAAGTGCATCTGTCCATCATAAAAGTGCATCTATCATCATAAAAGTGCATCTATCCATCATAAAAGTGCATCTGTCCATCATAAAAGTGCATCTATCCATCATAAAAGTGCATCTATCATCATAAAAGTGCATCTGTCCATCATAAAAGTGCATCTATCATCATAAAAGTGCATCCGTCCATCATAAAAGTGCACCTGTCCATCATAAAAGTGCATCTATCATCATAAAAGTGCATCTGTCCATCATAAAAGTGCATCTATCCATCATAAAAGTGCATCTGTCCATCATAAAAGTGCATCTGTCCATCATAAAAGTGCATCTGTCCATCATAAAAGTGCATCTATCCATCATAAAAGTGCATCCATCCATCATAAAAGTGCATCCATCCATCATAAAAGTGTATCTATCCATCATAAAAGTGCATCCATCCATCATAAAAGTGCATCCATCCATCATAAAAGTGCATCTGTCCATCATAAAAGTGCATCTATCCATCATAAAAGTGCATCTATCCATCATAAAAGGGCATCCATCCATCATAAAAGTGCATCTGTCCATCATAAAAGTGCATCTGTCCATCATAAAAGTGCATCTATCATCATAAAAGTGCATCTATCCATCATAAAAAGTGCATCTGTCCATCATAAAAGTGCATCTATCCATCATAAAAGTGCATCTATCATCATAAAAGTGCATCTATCATCATAAAAGTGCATCTATCCATCATAAAAGTGCATCTGTCCATCATAAAAGTGCATCTGTCCATCATAAAAGTGCCTCTGTCCATCATAAAAGTGCATCTATCCATCATAAAAGTGCATCTGTCCATCATAAAAGTGCATCTGTCCATCATAAAAGTGCCTCTGTCCATCATAAAAGTGCATCTATCCATCATAAAAGTGCATCTGTCCATCATAAAAGTGCATCTGTCCATCATAAAAGTGCATCTATCCATCATAAAAGTGCATCTGTCCATCATAAAAGTGCATCTATCCATCATAAAAGTGCATCTGTCCATCATAAAAGTGCATCTGTCCAT
Organism: Gobio occitaniae; assembly: GCA_033150135.1. Lineage (NCBI taxonomy): Eukaryota > Metazoa > Chordata > Actinopteri > Cypriniformes > Gobionidae > Gobio > Gobio occitaniae. The sequence goes on from JARQWZ010002289.1 coordinate 202,411, forward strand.
CATAAAAGTGCATCTATCCATCATAAAAGTGCATCTGTCCATCATAAAAGTGCATCTATCCATCATAAAAGTGCATCTGTCCATCATAAAAGTGCATCTATCATCATAAAAGTGCATCTATCATCATAAAAGTGCATCTATCCATCATAAAAGTGCATCTATCATCATAAAAGTGCATCTGTCCATCATAAAAGTGCATCTATCATCATAAAAGTGCATCCGTCCATCATAAAAGTGCACCTGTCCATCATAAAAGTGCATCTATCATCATAAAAGTGCATCTGTCCATCATAAAAGTGCATCTATCATCATAAAAGTGCATCTATCCATCATAAAAGTGCATCTGTCCATCATAAAAGTGCATCTGTCCATCATAAAAGTGCATCTGTCCATCATAAAAGTGCATCTATCCATCATAAAAGTGCATCCATCCATCATAAAAGTGTATCCATCCATCATAAAAGTGCATCTGTCCATCATAAAAGTGCATCTATCCATCATAAAAGTGCATCTATCCATCATAAAAGGGCATCCATCCATCATAAAAGTGCATCCATCCATCATAAAAGTGTATCTATCATCATAAAAGTGCATCCATCCATCATAAAAGTGTATCTATCCATCATAAAAGTGCATCCATCCATCATAAAAGTGCATCCATCCATCATAAAAGTGCATCTGTCCATCATAAAAGTGCATCTATCCATCATAAAAGTGCATCTATCCATCATAAAAGGGCATCCATCCATCATAAAAGTGCATCTGTCCATCATAAAAGTGCATCTGTCCATCATAAAAGTGCATCTATCATCATAAAAGTGCATCTATCCATCATAAAAGTGCATCTGTCCATCATAAAAGTGCATCTATCCATCATAAAAGTGCATCTATCATCATAAAAGTGCATCTATCATCATAAAAGTGCATCTATCCATCATAAAAGTGCATCTGTCCATCATAAAAGTGCATCTGTCCATCATAAAAGTGCCTCTGTCCATCATAAAAGTGCATCTATCCATCATAAAAGTGCATCTGTCCATCATAAAAGTGCATCTGTCCATCATAAAAGTGCCTCTGTCCATCATAAAAGTGCATCTATCCATCATAAAAGTGCATCTGTCCATCATAAAAGTGCATCTGTCCATCATAAAAGTGCATCTATCCATCATAAAAGTGCATCTGTCCATCATAAAAGTGCATCTATCCATCATAAAAGTGCATCTGTCCATCATAAAAGTGCATCTGTCCATCATAAAAGTGCATCTATCATCATAAAAGTGCATCTATCCATCATAAAAGTGCATCTGTCCATCATAAAAGTGCATCTATCCATCATAAAAGTGCATCTATCATCATAAAAGTGCATCTATCATCATAAAAGTGCATCTATCCATCATAAAAGTGCATCTGTCCATCATAAAAGTGCATCTGTCCATCATAAAAGTGCCTCTGTCCATCATAAAAGTGCATCTATCCATCATAAAAGTGCCTCTGTCCATCATAAAAGTGCCTCTGTCCATCATAAAAGTGCATCTGTCCATCATAAAAGTGCCTCTGTCCATCATAAAAGTGCATCTATCCATCATAAAAGTGCATCTGTCCATCATAAAAGTGCATCTGTCCATCATAAAAGTGCCTCTGTCCATCATAAAAGTGCATCTATCCATCATAAAAGTGCCTCTGTCCATCATAAAAGTGCATCTATCCATCATAAAAGTGCATCTGTCCATCATAAAAGTGCATCTATCATCATAAAAGTGCATCTATCCATCATAAAAGTGCATCTGTCCATCATAAAAGTGCATCTATCATCATAAAAGTGCCTCTGTCCATCATAAAAGTGCATCTGTCCATCATAAAAGTGCATCTGTCCATCATAAAAGTGCCTCTGTCCATCATAAAAGTGCATCTGTCCATCATAAAAGTGTATCTGTCCATCATAAAAGTGTATCTGTCCATCATAAAAGTGCACCTATCATCATAAAAGTGCATCTATCATCATAAAAGTGCACCTATCATCATAAAAGTGCATCTATCATCATAAAAGTGCATCCATCCATCATAAAAGTGCATCTATCCATCATAAAAGTGCATCTGTCCATCATAAAACTGCACCTATCATCATAAAAGTGCATCTATCCATCATAAAAGTGCAGCTATCATCATAAAAGTGCATCTAACCATCATAAAAGTGCATCTGTCCATCATAAAAGTGCATCTAACCATCATAAAAGTGCATCTGTCCATCATAAAAGTGCATCTGTCCATCATAAAAGTGCATCTGTCCATCATAAAAGTGCATCTAACCATCATAAAAGTGCATCTGTCCATCATAAAAGTGCAGCTATCATCATAAAAGTGCATCTATCATCATAAAAGTGCATCTGTCCATCATAAAAGTGCAGCTATCATCATAAAAGTGCATCTAACCATCATAAAAGTGCATCTGTCCATCATAAAAGTGCAGCTATCATCATAAAAGTGCATCTATCATCATAAAAGTGCATCTATCCATCATAAAAGTGTATCTATCATCATAAAAGTGCATCTGTCCATCATAAAAGTGCAGCTATCATCATAAAAGTGCATCTATCCATCATAAAAGTGTATCTATCATCATAAAAGTGCATCTGTCCATCATAAAAGTGCAGCTATCATCATAAAAGTGCATCTATCCATCATAAAAGTGTATCTATCATCATAAAAGTGCATCTGTCCATCATAAAAGTGTATCTATCATCATAAAAGTGCATCTATCATCATAAAAGTGCATCTGTCCATCATAAAAGTGTATCTATCATCATAAAAGTGCATCTATCATCATAAAAGTACATCTATCATCATAAAAGTGCATCTATCCATCATAAAAGTGCATCTATCCATCATAAAAGTGCATCTGTCCATCATAAAAGTGCATCTATCATCATAAAAGTGCATCTATCATCATAAAAGTGCATCTTCCATCATAAAAGTACATCTATCATCATAAAAGTGCATCTGTCCATCATAAAAGTGCATCTATCATCATAAAAGTGCATCTTCCATCATAAAAGTACATCTATCATCATAAAAGTACATCTATCATCATAAAAGTGCATCTATCCATCATAAAAGTGCATCTATCATCATAAAAGTGCATCTATCATCATAAAAGTACATCTATCATCATAAAAGTGCATCTTCCATCATAAAAGTACATCTATCATCATAAAAGTACATCTATCATCATAAAAGTGCATCTATCATCATAAAAGTGCATCTGTCCATCATAAAAGTGCATCTATCATCATAAAAGTGCATCTGTCCATCATAAAAGTGCATCTATCATCATAAAAGTGCATCTATCATCATAAAAGTACATCTATCCATCATAAAAGTGCATCTGTCCATCATAAAAGTGCATCTGTCCATCATAAAAGTGCATCTATCATCATAAAAGTGCATCTATCATCATAAAAGTGCATCTTCCATCATAAAAGTACATCTATCCATCATAAAAGTGCATCTATCATCATAAAAGTGCATCTATCATCATAAAAGTGCATCCGTCCATCATAAAAGTGCATCTGTCCATCATAAAAGTGCATCTATCATCATAAAAGTGCATCTATCCATCATAAAAGTGCATCTATCATCATAAAAGTGCATCTATCATCATAAAAGTGCAGCTATCATCATAAAAGTGCATCTATCCATCATAAAAGTGCATCTATCATCATAAAAGTGCATCTGTCCATCATAAAAGTGCATCTATCATCATAAAAGTGCATCTATCATCATAAAAGTGCATCTATCCATCATAAAAGTGCATCTGTCCATCATAAAAGTGCATCTGTCCATCATAAAAGTGCATCTGTCCATCATAAAAGTGCACCTATCATCATAAAAGTGCATCTATCATCATAAAAGTGCACCTATCATCATAAAAGTGCATCTATCATCATAAAAGTGCATCTATCCATCATAAAAGTGCATCTATCCATCATAAAAGTGCATCTATCATCATAAAAGTGCATCTGTCCATCATAAAAGTGTATCTATCATCATAAAAGTGCATCTATCATCATAAAAGTGCATCTATCCATCATAAAAGTGCCTCTGTCCATCATAAAAGTGCATCTATCCATCATAAAAGTGCATCTGTCCATCATAAAAGTGCATCTATCATCATAAAAGTGCATCTATCATCATAAAAGTGCATCTATCCATCATAAAAGTGTATCTATCATCATAAAAGTGCATCTGTCCATCATAAAAGTGTATCTATCATCATAAAAGTGCATCTATCATCATAAAAGTGCATCTGTCCATCATAAAAGTGTATCTCTCATCATAAAAGTGCATCTATCCATCATAAAAGTGCATCTATCCATCATAAAAGTGCATCTATCCATCATAAAAGTGCATCTGTCCATCATAAAAGTGCATCTATCATCATAAAAGTGCATCTATCATCATAAAAGTGCATCTTCCATCATAAAAGTACATCTATCATCATAAAAGTGCATCTATCATCATAAAAGTACATCTATCATCATAAAAGTGCATCTGTCCATCATAAAAGTACATCTATCATCATAAAAGTACATCTATCATCATAAAAGTGCATCTATCATCATAAAAGTACATCTATCATCATAAAAGTGCATCTGTCCATCATAAAAGTGCATCTATCATCATAAAAGTGCATCTATCATCATAAAAGTAAATCTATCCATCATAAAAGTGCATCTGTCCATCATAAAAGTGCATCTGTCCATCATAAAAGTGCATCTATCATCATAAAAGTGCATCTATCATCATAAAAGTGCATCTATCCATCATAAAAGTGTATCTATCATCATAAAAGTGCATCTGTCCATCATAAAAGTGTATCTATCATCATAAAAGTGCATCTATCATCATAAAAGTGCATCTATCATCATAAAAGTGCATCTGTCCATCATAAAAGTGTATCTATCATCATAAAAGTGCATCTGTCCATCATAAAAGTGCATCTATCATCATAAAAGTGCATCTGTCCATCATAAAAGTGCATCTATCATCATAAAAGTGCATCTGTCCATCATAAAAGTGTATCTATCATCATAAAAGTGCATCTATCATCATAAAAGTGCATCTATCATCATAAAAGTGCATCTATCCATCATAAAAGTGCATCTATCCATCATAAAAGTGCATCTGTCCATCATAAAAGTGCATCTATCATCATAAAAGTGCATCTATCATCATAAAAGTGCATCTTCCATCATAAAAGTACATCTATCATCATAAAAGTGCATCTATCATCATAAAAGTACATCTATCATCATAAAAGTGCATCTGTCCATCATAAAAGTACATCTATCATCATAAAAGTACATCTATCATCATAAAAGTGCATCTATCATCATAAAAGTACATCTATCATCATAAAAGTGCATCTGTCCATCATAAAAGTGCATCTATCATCATAAAAGTGCATCTATCATCATAAAAGTACATCTATCCATCATAAAAGTGCATCTGTCCATCATAAAAGTGCATCTGTCCATCATAAAAGTGCATCTATCATCATAAAAGTGCATCTATCATCATAAAAGTGCATCTTCCATCATAAAAGTACATCTATCCATCATAAAAGTGCATCTATCCATCATAAAAGTGCATCTATCATCATAAAAGTGCATCTATCATCATAAAAGTGCATCCGTCCATCATAAAAGTGCATCTATCATCATAAAAGTGCATCTGTCCATCATAAAAGTGCATCTATCATCATAAAAGTGCATCTGTCCATCATAAAAGTGCATCTATCATCATAAAAGTGCATCTATCCATCATAAAAGTGCATCTGTCCATCATAAAAGTGCATCTGTCCATCATAAAAGTGCATCTGTCCATCATAAAAGTGCATCTATCCATCATAAAAGTGCATCCATCCATCATAAAAGTGCATCCATCCATCATAAAAGTGCATCTGTCCATCATAAAAGTGCATCTATCCATCATAAAAGTGCATCTATCCATCATAAAAGGGCATCCATCCATCATAAAAGTGCATCTGTCCATCATAAAAGTGCATCTGTCCATCATAAAAGTGCATCTATCATCATAAAAGTGCATCTATCCATCATAAAAGTGCATCTGTCCATCATAAAAGTGCATCTATCCATCATAAAAGTGCATCTATCATCATAAAAGTGCATCTATCATCATAAAAGTGCATCTATCCATCATTAAAGTGCATCTGTCCATCATAAAAGTGCATCTGTCCATCATAAAAGTGCCTCTGTCCATCATAAAAGTGCATCTATCCATCATAAAAGTGCATCTGTCCATCATAAAAGTGCATCTATCATCATAAAAGTGCCTCTGTCCATCATAAAAGTGCCTCTGTCCATCATAAAAGTGCATCTATCCATCATAAAAGTGCATCTATCCATCATAAAAGTGCATCTGTCCATCATAAAAGTGCATCTATCATCATAAAAGTGCATCTATCCATCATAAAAGTGCCTCTGTCCATCATAAAAGTGCATCTATCCATCATAAAAGTGCATCTGTCCATCATAAAAGTGCATCTATCATCATAAAAGTGCCTCTGTCCATCATAAAAGTGCATCTGTCCATCATAAAAGTGCATCTGTCCATCATAAAAGTGCCTCTGTCCATCATAAAAGTGCATCTGTCCATCATAAAAGTGCATCTATCATCATAAAAGTGCATCTATCATCATAAAAGTGCATCTATCATCATAAAAGTGCATCTATCCATCATAAAAGTGCATCTGTCCATCATAAAAGTGCATCTGTCCATCATAAAAGTGCATCTATAATCATAAAAGTGCATCTATCCATCATAAAAGTGCATCTATCATCATAAAAGTGCATCCATCCATCATAAAAGTGCATCTATCCATCATAAAAGTGCATCTATCATCATAAAAGTGCATCTATAATCATAAAAGTGCATCTATCATCATAAAAGTGCATCCATCCATCATAAAAGTGCATCTATCCATCATAAAAGTTAATCTGTCCATCATAAAACTGCACCTATCATCATAAAAGTGCATCTATCCATCATAAAAGTGCAGCTATCATCATAAAAGTGCATCTATCCATCATAAAAGTGCATCTGTCCATCATAAAAGTGCATCTAACCATCATAAAAGTGCATCTGTCCATCATAAAAGTGCATCTGTCCATCATAAAAGTGCATCTGTCCATCATAAAAGTGCATCTATCATCATAAAAGTGCATCTAACCATCATAAAAGTGCATCTGTCCATCATAAAAGTGCATCTAACCATCATAAAAGTGCATCTGTCCATCATAAAAGTGCAGCTATCATCATAAAAGTGCAGCTATCATCATAAAAGTGCATCTGTCCATCATAAAAGTGCATCTATCCATCATAAAAGTGTATCTATCATCATAAAAGTGCATCTGTCCATCATAAAAGTGCAGCTATCATCATAAAAGTGCATCTATCCATCATAAAAGTGTATCTATCATCATAAAAGTGCATCTGTCCATCATAAAAGTGTATCTATCATCATAAAAGTGCATCTATCATCATAAAAGTGCATCTATCATCATAAAAGTGCATCTATCATCATAAAAGTGCATCTATCCATCATAAAAGTGCATCTGTCCATCATAAAAGTGCATCTGTCCATCATAAAAGTGCATCTATAATCATAAAAGTGCATCTATCATCATAAAAGTGCATCCATCCATCATAAAAGTGCATCTATCCATCATAAAAGTGCATCTATCATCATAAAAGTGCATCTATAATCATAAAAGTGCATCTATCATCATAAAAGTGCATCTGTCCATCATAAAAGTGCATCCATCCATCATAAAAGTGCATCTATCCATCATAAAAGTTAATCTGTCCATCATAAAACTGCACCTATCCATCATAAAAGTGCAGCTATCATCATAAAAGTGCATCTATCCATCATAAAAGTGCATCTGTCCATCATAAAAGTGCATCTAACCATCATAAAAGTGCATCTGTCCATCATAAAAGTGCATCCATCCATCATAAAAGTGCATCTATCCATCATAAAAGTTAATCTGTCCATCATAAAAGTGCATCTGTCCATCATAAAAGTGCATCTAACCATCATAAAAGTGCATCTGTCCATCATAAAAGTGCATCTAACCATCATAAAAGTGCATCTGTCCATCATAAAAGTGCAGCTATCATCATAAAAGTGCAGCTATCATCATAAAAGTGCATCTGTCCATCATAAAAGTGCATCTGTCCATCATAAAAGTGCATCTATCATCATAAAAGTGCATCTATCATCATAAAAGTGCATCTATCCATCATAAAAGTGTATCTATCATCATAAAAGTGCATCTGTCCATCATAAAAGTGCAGCTATCATCATAAAAGTGCATCTATCATCATAAAAGTGCATCTATCCATCATAAAAGTGTATCTATCATCATAAAAGTGCATCTGTCCATCATAAAAGTGTATCTATCATCATAAAAGTGCAGCTATCATCATAAAAGTGCATCTATCATCATAAAAGTGCATCTATCATCATAAAAGTGCATCTATCATCATAAAAGTGCATCTGTCCATCATAAAAGTGCAGCTATCATCATAAAAGTGCATCTATCATCATAAAAGTGCATCTATCATCATAAAAGTGTATCTGTCCATCATAAAAGTGCACCTATCATCATAAAAGTGTATCTATCATCATAAAAGTGCAGCTATCATCATAAAAGTGCATCTATCATCATAAAAGTGCAGCTATCATCATAAAAGTGCATCTATCATCATAAAAGTGCATCTATCATCATAAAAGTGTATCTGTCCATCATAAAAGTGCACCTATCATCATAAAAGTGCATCTATCATCATAAAAGTGTATCTGTCCATCATAAAAGTGCATCTATCATCATAAAAGTGCATCTATCATCATAAAAGTGCATCTATCATCATAAAAGTGTATCTGTCCATCATAAAAGTGCATCTATCATCATAAAAGTGCATCTATCATCATAAAAGTGCATCTATCATCATAAAAGTGCATCTATCCATCATAAAAGTGTATCTGTCCATCATAAAAGTGCACCTATCATCATAAAAGTGCATCTGTCCATCATAAAAGTGCATCTATCATCATAAAAGTGCATCTATCATCATAAAAGTGCATCTATCCATCATAAAAGTGTATCTGTCCATCATAAAAGTGCACCTATCATCATAAAAGTGCATCTGTCCATCATAAAAGTGCATCTATCCATCATAAAAGTGTATCTGTCCATCATAAAAGTGCACCTATCATCATAAAAGTGCATCTATCATCATAAAAGTGCACCTATCATCATAAAAGTGCATCTATCATCATAAAAGTGCATCTATCCATCATAAAAGTGTATCTATCATCATAAAAGTGTATCTGTCCATCATAAAAGTGCATCTATCCATCATAAAAGTGTATCTATCATCATAAAAGTGTATCTGTCCATCATAAAAGTGCATCTATCATCACAAAAGTGCATCTATCATCATAAAAGTGTATCTATCATCATAAAAGTGTATCTGTCCATCATAAAAGTGCACCTATCATCATAAAAGTGCATCTATCATCATAAAAGTGTATCTATCATCATAAAAGTGTATCTGTCCATCATAAAAGTGCATCTGTCCATCATAAAAGTGCATCTATCATCATAAAAGTGCATCTATCATCATAAAAGTGCATCTATCATCATAAAAGTGTATCTGTCCATCATAAAAGTGCATCTATCATCATAAAAGTGCATCTATCATCATAAAAGTGCATCTATCATCATAAAAGTGTATCTGTCCATCATAAAAGTGCATCTATCATCATAAAAGTGCAGCTATCATCATAAAAGTGCATCTGTCATCATAAAAGTGCATCTATCATCATAAAATTGCATCTATCATCATAAAAGTGTATCTGTCCATCATAAAAGTGCATCTGTCCATCATAAAAGTGCATCTGTCATCATAAAAGTGCACCTATCATCATAAAAGTGCACCTATCATCATAAAAGTGCATCTGTCCATCATAAAAGTGCATCTGTCATCATAAAAGTGCATCTATCATCATAAAAGTGCACCTATCCATCATAAAAGTGCATCTGTCCATCATAAAAGTGCATCTGTCCATCATAAAAGTGCATCTATCCATCATAAAAGTGCATCTGTCCATCATAAAAGTGCATCTGTCCATCATAAAAGTGCATCTATCATCATAAAAGTGCATCCGTCCATCATAAAAGTGCATCTATCATCATAAAAGTGCATCTATCATCATAAAAGTGCATCTATCATCATAAAAGTGCATCTATCCATCATAAAAGTGCATCTATCCATCATAAAAGTGCATCTATCATCATAAAAGTGCATCTATCATCATAAAAGTGCATCCGTCCATCATAAAAGTGCATCTGTCCATCATAAAAGTGCATCTATCATCATAAAAGTGCATCTGTCCATCATAAAAGTGCATCTATCATCATAAAAGTGCATCTGTCCATCATAAAAGTGCATCTATCATCATAAAAGTGCATCTATCATCATAAAAGTGCATCTATCCATCATAAAAGTGCATCTGTCCATCATAAAAGTGCATCTGTCCATCATAAAAGTGCATCTGTCCATCATAAAAGTGCATCCATCCATCATAAAAGTGCATCCATCCATCATAAAAGTGCATCCATCCATCATAAAAGTGCATCTGTCCATCATAAAAGTGCATCTATCCATCATAAAAGTGCATCTATCCATCATAAAAGGGCATCCATCCATCATAAAAGTGCATCTGTCCATCATAAAAGTGCATCTGTCCATCATAAAAGTGCATCTGTCCATCATAAAAGGGCATCCATCCATCATAAAAGTGCATCTGTCCATCATAAAAGTGCATCTGTTTGATTTGATGGGAGATTGACTATGTCCTTTGCAGTGGTCCAATGGGAGTGGGCGGGGCTAAAGAGATGCTTTGAAACATTGTGCTTGTTTTGACTCTGACTGGTTGAATTTTCAGTACAGCATCATGGGTATTGTAGTTTTTCACCTCAAATTCAGCTGTTAACACGATTATTTTAAAACTACGCTGAAATAATGCTGGCTGTCAGCTTTGATAGAAGCTAATACTATCATTTAACAACCTCATAGCTCACAGTAGGCCTGTCTTTAAGTTTTATAAGTTATCATTAAAAAATATTTTCCCTATGGAGTAAATGAATGGAGTTTTTTCTTCTGGAGCACTGCCCTCAATAGTGCACCTAAAGCCTGCAGCACAGCCCGTGTGGTCGAACACCAAAGTCATATAAAACGGTTCTTATAAATCAAAAATCCAATGTGTAGTTAAAAATGAAAGCGATAGTTCACCCGCATGTCAAACATTGGGAAAGCAACTTTGGAACAATAGAGATTTTACTCAGTTTTGACTTTCGAACACAGTCTGTCTTAATAATTAATAACAGTTCTTCAAATTATTACCCAAAATAGGCTATTGCTTTTGTTTAATATATTTGTTATGTGTTAGGATCAGTCATTAAGCACTAAATATGATTCTCATATCTCATGTTGCAGAACCAAAATTAATGGAGATTTTTTTTTTCCTTCTCACATTTTTTTGCACTGCTATCACATTGAGAGTTAGTAGCAGTGCGTGTGTGTGTGTGTGTGTGTGTGTGTGTGTGTCTGTGTGTGTGTGTGTGTGTGTGTGTGTGTGTGTGTGTGCTGTCACATTTAGATAGTAGCAGTAAATGTGTGTGCGTGTGTGTGTGTGTGTTTGTGTGGGTGCGTGTGTCTGTGTGTGTGCATGTGTGCGCGTGTGTGTGTGTGCATGCATGTGTCTGGGTGTGTGTGTGTGTGTCTGTCTGTGCGTGTTAGTATGTGCATGTGTGTGTGTCTGTGTGTGTGTTTGTGTGTCTGTGTGTGCATGCATGTGTGTGTGTGTGTATATATGCATGTGAGTGTATGTGTGTGTGTGTGTGTGTGTTTGTGTGGGTGCGTGTGTCTGTGTGTGTGCATGTGTGCGCGTGTGTGTGTGTGTGTGTGTGTGTGTGTGCATGCATGTGTCTGGGTGTGTGTGTGTGTGTCTGTCTGTGCGTGTTAGTATGTGCATGTGTGTGTGTCTGTGTGTGTGTTTGTGTGTCTGTGTGTGCATGCATGTGTGTGTGTATATGTGCATGTGAGTGTATGTGTGTGTGTGTGTGTGTGTGCGTGTCTGTGTGCGTGTCTGTGTGTGTGCATGCATATGCGTGTGTGTGTGCGTGTGTCTGTGTGTGTGTGTGTGTGTGTGTGTGTCTTTGTGTGTGTGTCTCTGTGTGTGTGTGTGTGTGTCTTTGTGTGTGTGTGTGTGTGTGTGTGTGCGTGTGTGTGCGTCCGTGTGTGCATGTGTGTGTGTCTGTGTGCGTGCATGTCTGCATGTGAGTGTGTCTGTGTGTGTGCGCGTGTGTGCGTGTGTCTTTGTGTCTCTGTGTGTCTTTGTGTGTGTGTGTGTGTGTGTGCGTGTGTGTGTCTGTGTGCGTGCGTGTGTGTTTGTCTGTCTGTGTGCGTGCGTGTATGCGTGTATGTGTGTGTGTGTGCGTGTCTGTGTGTGTGTCTGTGTGCGTGTTTGTCAGTGTCTGTCTGTCTTTGTGTGTGTGTGTGTCTGTGTGTGTGCGTGTGTCAGTGTCTGTCTGTCTTTGTGTGTGTGTGTGTGTGTGTGTACTGTTGAACAGATACAGAGGCTGCAGACACATACAGTTATTAATACACTTGTCACAGCTTTGTGTGTCACAGCATTTCTCTGCCGTAATAGTGTTTAAATGTGTGCAGCAGATGCACTGCAGTCGGAAACACACCCACACACACACACACTGAGAGCACAGATCACACACAGATCTCAGAGACAGCTGGACCGGGCAGGAGAGAATATGGCAGCGTCACGTCCGAGTTACACAGTCAAAATAAAACTACTCTTGAGGCAAAACTCTACCGGTGAATATAGGGCAAAAACGATCACGGTACATGAAGACAGTACCTTTTTCCATTACAAAGAACTTGCTAAACAAGTCATTTAAATGTACAAATTAGGCATTATCTAATTAAATATGCACTCATTTGCATACATTTTGAATACAAAATTCACGAAAAAAATCGAACCTTTCATAATGTGGGGGAAATCTCTTTATGAAATAAATGTTTTTCTCCGAAACACGTTGGACATAATTATTAGCACCCTTTCATTTAATACTTTTTCACGTCCTCCAGATCCCAGCTCTTCCCTTCCTCACTCGTTCTCTATAGGGTTCAGGTCAGGGCACGGCCAGGACAGAAGCTTCACTGATATTTAATGTTTGTTTTGGATCATTGTCCTGATGGAAGACCCAACCTCAGCTCATTATAAGATTTAGCAGAAGCGTCAGGTTTTGATTTTTTTTCTCCATGATGTGTCTGAAAAAGAAGTCCAGGACCTCCACCAAAAAAAAAAAAAAGGCCAAAAATGTCACAGATCTAGCGGTGTATTTATCCGAGGGCATGGGGTACTTTATATCCCATCTGGTGTGTTTACTGTCCAAAAGCTCTTGTTTGTGTCTGTGTGTGTGTGCGTCTGTGTGTGTGTCTGTGTGTGTGTGTGTGTGTGTGTGTGTGTGTGTGTGCGCGTGTGTGTGTGTATATTTGTGTGTGTGTGTGTCTTTGTGTGTGTGTGTGCGCATGTGGAAGACCCAACCTCAGCCCATTATAAGATTTAGCAGAAGCGTCAGGTTTTGATTTTTTATCTAGAATCCATGATGTGTCTGAAAAAGAAGTCCAGGACCTCCACCAAAAAAAAAAAAAATAGGCCAAAAATGTCACAGATCCAGCGGTGTATTTATCCGAGGGCATGGGGTACTTTATATCCCATCTGGTGTGTTTACTGTCCAAAAGCTCTTGTTTGTGTCTGTGTGTGTGTGGGTCTGTGTGTGTGTTTGTGTGTGTGTGTCTGTGTGTGTGTGCATGTGTGTGTGTTTGTGTGTCTGTGTGTGTGTGTGTGTGCGCGTATGTGTGTGTGTGTCTGTGCCTGTGTGCGTGTGTCTGTGCCTGTGTGCGTGTCTGTGTGTGTGTATGTGTGTCTGTGCGTGTCTGTGTGTGTCTGTGTGTGTGTGTGTGTGTGTGTGTGTGTGTGTGTGTGTGTGTGTGTGTGCGCGTGTGTGTGTGTATATTTGTGTGTGTGTGTGTGTCTTTGTGTGTGTGTGTGTGTGTGCGCATGTGGAAGACCCAACCTCAGCCCATTATAAGATTTAGCAGAAGCGTCAGGTTTTGATTTTTTATCTAGAATCCATGATGTGTCTGAAAAAGAAGTCCAGGACCTCCACCAAAAAAAAAAAAAAGGCCAAAAATGTCACAGATCCAGCGGTGTATTTATCCGAGGGCATGGGGTACTTTATATCCCATCTGGTGTGTTTACTGTCCAAAAGCTCTTGTTTGTGTCTGTGTGTGTGTGCGTCTGTGTGTGAGTTTGTGTGTGTGTGTGTGCATGTGTGTGTGTTTGTGTGTCTGTGTGTGTGTGTGTGTGTGTGCGCGTATGTGTGTGTGTGTCTGTGCCTGTGTGCGTGTGTCTGTGCCTGTGTGCGTGTCTGTGTGTGTGTGTATGTGTGTCTGTGCGTGTCTGTGTGTGTCTGTGTGTGTGTGTGTGTGTGTGCGCGTGTGTGTGTGTATATTTGTGTGTGTGTGTGTCTTTGTGTGTGTGTGTGCGCATGTGGAAGACCCAACCTCAGCCCATTATAAGATTTAGCAGAAGCGTCAGGTTTTGATTTTTTATCTAGAATCCATGATGTGTCTGAAAAAGAAGTCCTGGACCTCCACCAAAAAAAAAAAAAATAGGCCAAAAATGTCTCAGATCCAGCTGTGTATTTATCCGAGGGCAAGGGGTACTTTATATCCCATCTGGTGTGTTTACTGTCCAAAAGCTCTTGTTTTAGTGTGATCTGACCACACAGAACCAGGTCCATCTGAAGCTGCAGTCGTGTCTGACACTGAATATGCTGGAGTTTGTTTCTGGATGAGCGAGGAGGATTGTTCTTCAATCCCTCCCAAACACGTGCTGATGTAGGGGTTGTTTGATTTTTTTTTTGGTCTGTCTAGCCCCAAGACTCATCTAATCTCTGCACTCCTCCAACTGTGAGAGTCTTTGTCCACTTAAACCCTCCTCCTCTCTTGCATTAGGACGATACACACACATCAGATTCAGAACATCTTTAGTGGATTGAACTTCTTAATTATTGCCCTGATGCTGGAAATGCGGGCTTTCGATGCTTTAGCTGTTTTCTTATTTTGTGAAGCTCAACAATCTTTTGCTGCTCGTCATAACTATATTCTGTGCTTTTACTCATTGTGATGAGGATTGAGGGAATTTAGCCTTTGTGTTTCCTCATATTTGTCCTCCTGTGGAACAGAAAGTCACCCTGGGGTGCTAACAAATGTAAATAATAATGGGAATATACTTCAGAGACATTTTACTAGGGGTGCCAATAATTGCGTCCAACATGTTTTGGAGAAAAACATTTATTTCCTAATGTGATTTGCCCACCACTTTCAATTATTTTACTTCAATGAAAGGTTCGATTTTTGTGAATCTTTGAATGAAAGATCAAAAGGATAAACAGATTTATTTTTACAGCCATCTTTGATCATATTTACCAAGGGTGCCAATAATCCTGACATCAACCGTATTATGGAAGCAAAAATTGACCATGCATGAGAAAGCAAAGTTTCTGCCTGAAATGTCTGGCCTTAATCAGGAAGCAAGTATTGTATTATATTAAAGTGTATGATTTACCAGAAATTATAATATATGCATTAAATAGTTCCCTCTCTGCTGCTTCCGACGGTTCACAGAGAGAAAACGAACAATAACTTTACCAATTAAAATCCTCATGTAACTTAACTTTTGTTAAAGGCCTATAAATAAATGAGCTGAATAAAAGATCTTTCTCCTTCATTTACTGACTGTGTTGAATATGCACAGACATCCACGTTCCCGCTCTCTCTAAAACGGCTTCATTCTGTCCTGTTGATGTCTAATGTCACATTAAGTAAAGCTAAATGCATTAGCTGTGCTAAATAAATTCATGGCCTTAAACATTTAATTAAAGTCTCATGATTAGTGTGCCGAGTTATCAGCTCTCGGTGACCTCACATCACATGCTTTATTCTTCCAATAATATACTTTTGGTTTCCCCCGGGTCTGAGTTGCAATGGCCACATTTATTTAAACATGAAAAGCAGCAGCGTTCATGTTCTGAAATTAAATTTCTGGCTCTTATAGACAAAAGTGTAGCTCACAATAAAAATGGTAATTGAGAAGCATAAGCAGCTTTGTGTTCACCTGTCTGTCTGGCTTATGCTCAGCGAGGTGATATGCGGGTTAAATTAAATGTTAACTTAGAAATATGATGCCCGGACTACATCTTGATTGTATCAGGCTTTGCATTTTAGAAGTGTGAAATCATTTAACTAACTTAATTTACATAATTACTATGTGGTGGCCCTGAGGTCAGAACAAACATATCTGTAAATTGATCATAAAAAACACTCTTACGAATCTAAATGGTAAAATTTACATTTGTGCACTTGATAAATGCTTTTATCCAAAGTGACTAATGTTGCATTCAAGCTAGACATTTGATATGAGTTCATGCATTCGCTGGGAAGTGAACCCATGATGTTTACGTTGCCTTGACCTACTGTTTTAATGCATGAATTGGTCTAAAATTACAAAAACAAAGCTAAATGCAAGCAGGAATTATCGGGGCCGAGCACAACGAAAGCACAAAGTCATGCTAGCACGGCTGGGAGCATCAGACCAACTGCAACAATGAGCATTTAAAGACATATGATGATTTTGGACAAAATGGCTGACAAATCATAAATACAGTTACTAATATGATTGAATGGTTTATCACTTTCGACCAATAGGTGGCGCTGACCAATATGACAGTATAAGAAAACTTTCATCTATCCACATGAAATTCATAACTTACACTCTAAAAAATGCTGGGTTGAAAATGGACTAACCCAGCAATTGGGTTGTTTTAACCCAGTGAATGGGTCTTTTTAATCCAGCAGTTGGGTTAAATGTTTGCTTAAAACAACCCAATCGCTGGGTTAAAACAACCCAATTGTTGGGTTAGTCCATTTTCAACCCAACTTGGGTTGTTTTCAACCAAGCATCTTTTAGAATGTAGTGCCGGCATGGTCTGAAGATGATCTGAGCCAAATTTGGTGAAAATCGGACAGACCATCTAGGGTGAGTTTGAAAAAGAATGTTTTCAGAGAAAAACAAAATGGTGAAGAAGTTCGATCAACTATAGCAAAATTGGTATCTGTGTCCTCGGCATGATCCAAGTAAAATTAATTACTATTAATACAAGTTTCATTACAACAGGCAAAACTAATCAAAAAGCTATTAACAGTATTTGTAATTTCATAATTGTTTGACCATAAGGTGGCGCTGCCCCGAAACATTTAGAGTACTGTCAGGGCATAGTAATAGCATTTTTGCCACCATGGTCTGAAGATGATCTGAACCAAATTTAGTGAATAATTATTATAATTATTAATAATA
>JARQWZ010002289.1:222500-242817 GCA_033150135.1 Gobio occitaniae
TCACAAACACACACATTAGAGCCGGAACATCTGTCCCCAGGCTCTGAACTCACTGCAAACAAATGCACATGAATATAATTCATAATTTAATCAGATATGCAGAAATAGAAAGTGCTGAGGTTCTTCAGGACTGAATATCTCAAGCACACGAGCGTCTTTAGTCTCAGGCTCAGATCACATGGGACATCATCAAACTCTAGGTCATCTGCAAAGCTAAAAGACGCCATTAAAAACTTTTTATGTGACGAATCTCGACGTTTTTATGAGACCCTAGGGATGTGTGTGTGGAGCAGAGAGCCAAAGCAAACGTCCATCAAAGTGTTCGTCACATTCACAGCATCACATGCCCTCATCGAGTGTGGACAGACTCTCTCAGTTTCATTCTCACCTCACCTGATGAACACACACTCTCGCTGAAGGCTGTGTTTAACATCCGCACGCGTCTGAGAGATGAAGAAGACGCCACACTGAGGGAGGACTAACTAAACCAGCTCTGAAACTCATTTAAAAACAAACTACAAAACATTACCAATGCATTTGATATAATCATATGAATGCACCTTTTCTATGATGAGTGTTTGCAGTTTCTGAATTAATGTTATTCTGATATTTTTGTAGGGGTTCAAGTAGAAACATCATGGGGGTGAGGCTGTCGCAAAATGAAATTCGTCACAATAATAATAATAATTTAAATAGCAAATCAGTCTTGTTTTAAGTTATTATTCATATTTAAAAAATGTTGCCATGTGCCAAAGAAAGCCATGGCAAAATTCATGATTTTTGTAAAAAAAATAAAAATTATATATATATATATATATATATGTATATATATATATATATATATATATATATATATATATATATATATATATATATATATATATATATATATATATATATATATATATATATATATATATATATATATATATATACAAATTTAAAATTACTACTACTACTACTACTATTAATAATAATAATAATAATAATAATAATAATAATAATAATAATAAAATAATATTAATAATAACAACAGATATTAATATTAATTAAATATATTATTATTATTATTATTATTATTATTATTATTATTATTATTATTATTATTATTATAGATAGCCTTGAAGTTTTAAAGTTATTATGGACAGAGAGAACAACAGAAAAATTTAATAAAAAAGTCAAACATTTATATAAATATTTATAGAAAAAAATATTATTATTATTATTATGAATATTATTATTATTATAGAGAGATATTATAGATAGTCTTGAAGTTTTGAAGTTATTATGGACAGAGAGAACAATAGAAAAATAAAAATGGACAAAAATGTGTTATGATAATAATAAATATCATATTTATAGAAAAAATATTATTATTGTTATTATTATTATTATTATTATTATAGACAGATATTATAGATAGTCTTGAAGTTCTAACATTATGGACAGAGAGAACAATAGAAAAATAAAAATGGACAAAATTGTGTTATAATAATAATAAATATAATATTTATAGAAATATTATTATTATTATTATGAATATTATTATTATTATTATTATTATTATTATTATTATTATTATAGAGAGATATTATAGATAGTCTTGAAGTTTTGAAGTTATTATGGACAGAGAGAATAGAAAAATACAAATTTACAAAAATTTGTTATAATAATAATAAATATAATATTTATAGAAAAATTATTATTATTATTATGAATATTATTATTATTATTATTATAGAGAGATATTATAGATAGTCTTGAAGTTTTGAAGTTATTATGGACAGAGAGAACAATAGAAAAATAAAAATTGACAAAAATTTGTTATAATAATAATAAATATAATATTTATAGAAAAATAATAATAATAATAATAATTATTATTATTATTATTGACAGATATTATAGATAGACTTGAAGTTTTAAAGTTAATATGGAGAGAACATACAATTTTAAATAAATATTGATAGAAATGTATATAAATATTGATAGAAAAAATTATTATTATTATTATTATTATTATAGACAGATATTATAGATAGCCTTTACGTTTTAAAGTTAATATGAACAGAGAGAACAATATAAAAAATGAAAAAAATGTTTTATAGAAATGCATATAAATATTGATAATTTTTTTTTTTTTAAATGTTATTATTAAAAATGTCAGTGCGAACAATAATAATAATATAATAATAATAATATATAATAAAAAATAAGTATATATATGTTGATAAAAAATGTGTATTATTACAGATAGATGGCCTATTTATTGACAGATAGAAAAAGTTATTATTTATATAATTAAATATGATCCCTTATTTGTCACTGACCCGTTCTCTCATTTAAGTTTATAAACAATTATGATATGCAGTTATGACAAAAATGTGCAAGACTAGAAGCATTAGCTTGTTGTTATTTGAGCATATTAACTGTGTATTTGACTCATATCTCCACACTCAAAGCGTTATAGATCACACACAGCTCCATTAACCCACCCGATCTGGGTTTGTTCACCACACAATACAGCCCATCATAAACGGGGATATTGCTCCTGGCTCCTTTAACACATCTCTCTGTGTGCTTTACTGTGGGAGGAAGTGATGAATTGGAAAGTCTTTTGATTGTCCTCAAGTTAATTTGTCTTTATTGTGGGCAGAAAGGGCTGACAAAGGCAGGGGTAAAGTCGTAGATTAGGCCTTGTATCTGTCCTGCCTGAACGATCCTCACCGCGGAGGAGGAGGAGGAAAGATCGGACACTTCCCTGCTAATCAATCCCGCAATTACTGCAGGCATCATAAAGCACGGGCGCTCATAAAACACACACACACACACACACACACACACACACACACACACACACACACACACACACACACACACACACACACACACACACACACACACTATCTCACACACACACACACACACACACACACACACACACACACTCTCTCTCACACACACTATCTCACACACACACACACACTCTCTCTCACACACACTCACACACTCTCTCTCACACACACTATCTCACACACACACACACACACACTCTCTCTCACACACACTATCTCACACACACACACACACACACACACACACACACACTGTTACATCTCTTATCTGACTAAACAGCTCCTCCTCATGCCAGATCATTAAAGACTTGAGCTCATCAGCAGGAATTGATGGTGTGAGAGAGCTCTGGCCAGGTGGACGTCCACAAAGCCAGCGCTGAGCCAGCGAAGATGAGCAATTATTAAAGATGAGTGAAGATTAGTAGGCGTGAGTCCATTACATGCCAAACAAATCTCCAGAAGAACTGGAAAGCGCTCGCTGGACTCCATCCCAGTGTTAAAGCTCCACGTTCAGCGAGATCCACTTTACAATGATGGGGTATAACAGAAACGATCTATCTTAAGTCTCAAGATCTGACACTTAACTCAACGACGCACAAAACAGGTGCGCTTTTGATGAAGAGCTGCAGGAAGATAGCCTGGTTAAAACCAGACCATTCTCAGTAGTAACTGAGTTATGGTCTGGCAAAGCTTCATAGACAAATCATTTCCAAAGGGGCGTCACTATGGAGTCAAAATAGGGCCACATATATCTGCAAAATAACACAATGTTTTGCAAACAAAAAATATGTTTTGCAAAAAAAAAAAAGTTTTGCAAAAAAAAAAAAAAATTTAGCAAAAAAAAAAAATAGAATATTGAGAAAAAAATGCTTTTTTGCAAGTAAAAAAATAATAATTGCAAAAGAAAAGTTACCACTGAGAGAAAAAATAAAGTTTAGCAAAGTAAAACTTGCTGCATTGACTTTGCAACACCTTTGCGCCGCTCCTTTAAATCCGCGTTTCCGTCATCCGTGCCTCTGCGGCGCAAGCTTTCCTTTGCGCTTCATTTTCCTTTGCGCCTCGCTTTGTGTCCCTGATTTGACGTGGGGGAGGGGTCAAGAGGTTGGGGTGTGTACATGGGTGTGTACAAGGGACGAAGGCGCGTCCTTCTCGTTACGTCAATCAATACAATCTGACTTAAATTTGGCCACTCGCCCTTGAGGCTGAGCAACTGTGCTGATCTCTCGCTGTCTCAATTAATTTGCCCAATCTCATTCACTTTCTATGCAGAGGATGATCCATCGATGTCTAGCATTCTGGTGTAAGGGTTATAAATACCCATGTTGCATGCATGCAGCTCTCAGCTATGTTAACTAACCAAACTACATCAGGAATCATTTCTTGAATCTGTCTGACACATCATCAGTGTTGGGGTAAAGTGTTACAAGTAGAGCTGTCAATTTAACTCATTAATTTAAAAAAAACACATGATTAAAAAAATGTATGCAATTAATCATGCCCAATATATTCTTGTGTTCAAAGACAGCTAGATGATATGCAGCAGAATGACACACAGAGGTCTCGAGATCCATACGGTCTGGGGCTCGCGCTGATGACGTAACGAGAAGGACGCGCCTTCGTCCCTTGTACACACCCATGTACACACCCCCAACCTCTTGGCCCCTCCCCCACGTCAAATCAGGGACACAAAGCGAGGCGCAAAGGAAAAATGAAGCGCAAAGGAAAGCTTGCGCCGCAGAGGCACGGATGACGGAAACGCGGATTTAAAGGAGCGGCGCAAAGGTGTTGCAAAGTCAATGCTGCAAGTTTTACTTTGCTAAACTTTATTTTTTCCTCTCAGTGGTAACTTTTCTTTTTGCAATTACTATTTTTTTACTTGCAAAAAAGCATTTTTTTTCTCAATATTCTATTTTTTTTTGCAAAAATGATTATAATTTTTTTGCAAAACCTATTTTTTGTTTGCAAAACATTGTGTTATTTTGCAGATATATGTGGCCCTATTTTGACTCCATACGTCACCAAACGGGCGTCGCTCAAATGCCTCTCGGCGCAATTGGATAGACCTAAAACCAATCAGAGTGATGAGGGAGACTCTGGCCGTTTCTCAATATGTGTTCTTGTCTGTACTTGTGTTCTCAAATAGGAAATGTCCCCGGTTTCCATTTCAGAAATCTGGTCACCTTACCTAAACCACATATTAATGTTTAATTATTTTTAAACATGTAAACGAAAAGAGGCAGGGTGTTTTATACTTCGTTTTATTATAAATATATAAGATAATGAATGTAGGCCTAACTACGCATTGCCTGAACCACATATGTGTGGCTAATGTTTACGTTTTTTTTTTTTTTTTTTTATGAAATGAGGCAGTGGTGTTTTATGACATATTTTGTACGCGAACTTCTAACTTGCGTCCGTGACTTACCAAGTTTGACTCCGGAGATGAACTCCCGATGACGGTAATAGTTCATTTTAAAACATATTATAGCCACACAAAATGTAGTGAAGGCAATGCATATTATCTTCAATGCATGTATATAACAAAAACGAAATATTTAAAAAAACCCGGCCTCTTTTCGTTTACATTAAAAAATAAAAAACATGTAATATCATGTGTGCATAATATAGCCTATGATTATCACTGTAATACAATGAAAATATGACATAAAACAAAAACCCAGTCTCTTTTTGTTAAATGTTAGTTTAATGCGTGATCAATATCCATTTTAAAAGTATAAGTAAAAGGTATAAGAAGCTATACAATACATAAAGCAATTCAGTCAAAGAAAAGTCAGCGCTAGGAGACTACAACGGTAAAGTTTAATAGCTTACAAATATAAAGTTATGAAACTTCACTTTGCCCTCAGACAAAACGATCTGTCAGGTAACAAATTATTTTTGATTAATGAGAGCAAAGATCAGCCGTTAGATCTACACAAGACGAATCATATCTTCACATCAGAGCCAGCGGCAGACGGCAGAAGGACTGGCCGAGGAAAGGCGCCTCTCGGTGGGGTTGATCGATTGAGCGCCGCTGGGTCCACTGGAGCTCACAACTCCAAAAGCGGCAGATCAAATTTTCAAAAAGGCGCTCTCTTTATAAATAAACCCACAGATTTTGGCTTTAAAAACAACTACATTCTCGCCTGAAAAGGACTTAAAAACTATATTTTGTGAAACATTAACACTACCAGAGGGCTCTCGCTAAGACAAGCAAGCTGGTATATCAGAGTTTTGCCGAATCCAGTCGGTAAGACAGCGATAACATCTTTTTTAGATATGAAGGCTTCTTGTGTTGTTCTTTGCTCTGGTTTTAACGGAATGGAAAAGTTTAAATCGCTTAAAACAAGCCGCGATAGCTGATAGTGATGTTCCACTGCTGCATCCATCTTTTGTAGTCAGTGTACAGAATCTGCTTCAACGTCTCGCAGCGCTGTCGTCATCGTGTAAAGCCCGCCTCAACGTTTCTGATTGGTGCCTCGATTTCTGGGGCTTAGAAATGGGTTTGAATGGGCTCTTTGCCAGACTACTTGCAGAGCAAATCTAAATTTGCCGGAAGTTGTCTGGGTTTTTCCCAGGCTAGCAGGAAGAGGCGTTTTGATCAGATTTGTAGAAAAGGCAAAGCCTGTCAATGCATTTCGTGAGAGTTCTGTTCACACCGGGATGATTTTTTGCGCGTGTTTACCCCACATGAAAAAATACTATAGTATATTATAGTAAAATTACAGTAAAATTACTCTAGTAAATACTATAGTGTTTTTGAAACCGTACTATAGTATATATACTACAGTAAATTAACAAAGTGTAGTAAATACTATAATATACTACAATTTACTGTAGTATCTTTTACTATATAGTATGGTTCAAAAAACACTATAGTATTTTACTAGAGTAATTTTTACTGTAATTTTACTATAATATACTATAGTATTTTTTCATGTGGGTATCGCCGACGTTTAACGCCTCGCGACTAAACAACAGTGTTGCCAAAGTTACTTTGAAAAAGTAATCTGATTACTGATTACTCCTTTAAAAAGTAACTTAGTTACTTTTTTAAATCAAGTAATCTGTAAAGTAAACTAAGTTAGATTATGTGAATTTACTTCACACAAGAACCGCCATTTCCCATGATTGCCATGGGAACGTTTAGAAGCGCAAAGCAGTTTTCCCGGTGTGTTGACCGATTTCAAAAAAACTGCATCATGAAGCTTCGAAGCGTTATGAATCAGTGAGTCGATTCAGCGGTTTGAAGCATTATGAATCAGTGAGTCGATTCAGCAGTTTGAAGCGTTATGAATCAGTGAGACGATTCAGTGGTTCGGATCGCCAAAGTCACGTATTTCAGCAGTTTGACACGCGATCTGAATCATGATGCAGTGTTTTGAAATCGGTCATCACTATATAAATCGTTATTTAGGTTTTAGCACAAAAAACTATTCTCGTCGCTTCATAAAGTTATTGTAGAACCACTGTAGTGAGATGGACTTTGTAACAACGTCTTCAGTAGCTTTTATTTGTAAAAATGCATCGGGGCCAATGGAGGCCTTTCTGAGCCATCGGATTTCAACTAAAATATCTTCATTTGTGTCTGAAGATGAACGGGAGGTCTGACGGGGTGTCCAACGACATGAGGGTCAGTCATTTAATGACAGAATTGTCATTTTTGGGTGAACTAACCCTTTAAGAGATTGCACTTTGTGCATTGGAAGCACTCAAATGTCTGTTTTGTGTAGCTACTCTGTAAAACAGGAAGTTATTTATTCATTTTTTCAGAAGTTGTAGCATATTCCTTTTGTAAAGCTTGACTCAATGTTTAGTAAATTTGAGCCATGTGTTTATTAAGGTCTTCAATAAAACAAGATGAGAACTTAAATATTTCCAGCACTTTCTGTGATTCTGTGATTTCTTTTTTTCTCTTTTTCATCAAACCGCAGTTTTTGCAAGTTCCCGCAATTTTATCGCATAAAATTGAATAAATATCCTGCATTTTCCATTGCATTTTTTAAGAAAACGTGCCGCATAATCAAGAATTTTTGCCCGCAACAATCACAAAAAAAGCCGCATTTTTCTGGAAGGACTGGGAAAATGACTAAATAGTAACTGACAGTGACTTGGATAAGTTACTTTAATCTGATAATTTGTTTGGAAATAGTAACGCCTTAGATTACTTGTTACTGGAAAAAAGTAGTCAGATTAGAGTAACGCGTTACTGGCATCACTGCTAAACAAAGGGCGCCAATGTGAGCGTGCACACCAGACGTAAAAGCGTAATTTAAGGAGTTAAAAAAAAAAAAACGCCTCGGGTTCGTTTTTTTATTTTGACGCGGCGCATTAAAAACTTGCCGACCAATGAGATCTGCGCTTTTCATAGTGGTTGTGTGCGGCCGCGAAATTGAAAAATACTACTGTTATTGTGTCACGAAATGTAGTTTTAAGAGTTGTTCAGTCGAGAATGTAGTTGTTTAAAGCTCAAATCTGTGGTTTATTTGTAAAGATAGCACCGATTTAAAAATGTTGTGAGATCCCGGCGATCACCTTGCGCTCATGTAACCCGCCTGGAACAGCCTCACCTCGGCTAGTCCTCCTGACTTTAGCCGCTGGTAAACGAGAAATGTTTAAATTCACAATCTATAGTTTTGGTTCTATTATATGAAACATATAAGTTAAAAGACATTAATGACTTGTAATAACGTCAAACGACTTCTTTAACTATGTGAGTTTTTCTTCATCTCATTCTTGCAACAATTTTTCATCACTAAGACTAACTAAAAATTCTTCTTGGCACATAATGATCTTCAGCTGGTTCCATAAATTTAGCCATGCCGTCTTATTTTTGTCCGTGTTACTCTTAAGGTTACGATTTCCAAACCTTAAGTTATACCGTTAAGGGGTTTTATGCAACACTTAACGCTTTTTAAAGGATTACTTAAGTGAAAAAACAGCATTTAAGGGGAATTCTAAGTGTTTATGACGTTTCCCTTAAAGAAACCCTTAAGTAACACTTAAGGGTTTTTTTCTGCAACACCCTTAGGTTTAAGGGAAACATAAGGGCGAACTTAAGGGAAAATTACACTTTAGGTGCTTTATGCAACCGGGCATAGATGTTTCGTCCGCGCTGCTGGCCAACGGAGGTCGACGTCCGCACCTGGCGGCCATCTTGTCACAGTCAGCTCGCTCACTCATTGTGTTTTAATGGTGCATGTACTTTTTAAATAACCATAACTTGCACAATTTTCTACCGATTTTCAAAATGTTTGGTTTGTTATAAACGTCAGAGATGTAGTTATGACGCTGTATACTTATGAAAAATTATTCATAATTTGTTCAAGCATCCAGAATTATAGCCACGTTAATAACGTTTGTAAGAAACCAAACCATTTGTAAATCCGTCAAGATTTCAGCGAGATAAGAGTATTTGTGTTCAGATCACTCGCCTTATATCAGGAGCTCGCCAGAAAGCTTGCCTGTGACAAGATGGCCGCCGATGATGACGTTAGAGACTCCGCCGTAAGACATCTAGCCTTTATTATGTATATCTATGGTTTTGGCAAGCATGTAAATACTGTCTCTCTTCTTCTTCTGTGTGACAAGCGAGTGTCAGAAGCGTAAAGTGCCACAGCGCCACCTTGCGGAGAAAAACGTTTGGGAGAGAACACTCAAGACACACCGAAAAACGTCACGAAAAACGCTGGCGATAAGCACGTGCGATATTCGTCCCGGTGTTTACAGGCCTTAAAGGGGTCATAGAATGACATTTTTGTACAAGTTAATATGATTCTTTAGTGTCTAAATGAAAAGTTTGTAATATACTTTAATTAAAAATTCTCATTAGTATTGTAAGAAAACACTCATTTTACCTGGTCAAAACCAGCTTAGTTTTCAGCAAGTCATTTCAGTGTATGTGACTTTAAATGATAATGAGCTTTGCTCACCTCGCTCCTCTGCTCTGTGGGGCGTTCGGTTCGACCCGACACAACAACACAACACACGTGGAGTGTTGCCTTGACAACATTTGAGGGTATATTTTCGAGAAATAATGGCAACGGGAGTCTCTGAGGACACATCTGAGCAACCTTATCAATTTGAACCGGAGTCGGACCAGGAACAGATGACGAACGTTTCTGAATGGTTGGTTAACGTCATGTCACTTTGATCTATCTTTGCACTGGCAGAGTAGCGTAGTCGCTATGTGTTTACTGATGTGTTAGTTCATTGACAGATTGATGTTATGTTATAAGATTTTTTTTTTTACATTACTTCTTAATCAGTAACAGACACCGTTATAAACCATGTACAAAAGTAAGCTTAGTGTAGTGTTACCACGTTAACTTTATCACCCGAGTAACTTACACAGTTTGTAATAACAAACATAACGCGTTGTTCATTATAAACGTGGGATTATGAATTATATTGAGAACGTCATACACAGAAAGCATGCCGTAATGTAACTTACCCTGTAAACTTTAGCCTCATTCATCGTGAATCGTGCAAGCGATTTGCAAAGATGAATATAAAGGTTAATAAAACTTTACACTCACTTCTTCCTGAGGTGCAGCAGGAACACAATCCTTTTTCAAGAGCAGCTTATTAGCAAAACCTGCTTTATACTGACGCTCGTTTATAAAGCAGTCTGCTGAGAAATGATTCGCGCAAACATTGACGTTGATCGGGGGGAATATTCCCTTCTAAAACAAAACTCAGCAGCCACTGGGTCTTCAGCGGTTCGGATTTAGGAACATCAAAATGACTGCTGTGTTCGTTATTACACCCAACAACACAACACCACAATCACTTAGACGCCATTCTGCTCCAGCGTATCAACAATGGCGGACGGATGACAGCTCGCTCAGGGCGGGTCTGTGTTGAAACGCTGCTGTCAATCAACAATCGTGGGAGGGGCTTACACCGTTTAACGTCACACGGTCAGACGGCTCGATTTGAGACAGGGGAAAACATATAAGGAGATTAAAAAAAAAACACTGGATGTATTTTTATCATTATAGGATGGTTGTGTACAGGCACTGCCAACACACATTTCCATATAATCAACTTGTAAAAGTGCATGTACCATTATATGACCCCTTTAAAGCTGCACTATGTAAATTTTTTTCAGTAAAATATCCAAACACCACTAGGCCAGTGTTATATGTTTTGTTCAGTTGAGTACTTACAATATCCCAAATGTTTCCAACTATTTGTAAATCGTGAGATTCTATTTTACCCGAGGAACTGGGACGTGTGAAGGCGTGGCCTGTCGATGACATCATATCTGCGTTCCCCTCGGTTTGCGGTTTTCTTCTGCAGAAACGCTTTACTCTCACTGCAGTGTGAACAAGTGTCACAGCAGCCGCTGAGAGAACGCACAGAGTAACATCATAACATCAACACACACACTCAGATGTGTCTAATATGATCATCAGAGCTGCGTTACCTCACACTCATGACCAGAGGAAGTGGCGCCGGCGACTGTGTCATAATAAAAGTCCCGCTGCTCGCGAGGCGTGTGTTGCGTTCATCTTATTAACAATCGCTCCAGCGGTTCCTCAGCTCCACAACAATTGCTCCTGCTATGCTTCACTACAGTAACATTAATAATCATATCAACATGATTTCTGCCCGAGTCCTGTCCCGATTCTTTCCCACCGGCTGTGAGGTGAAGACCACATGTCCCAAGAGTCTGCGCTCAAATGTGACGTCATCAAACTACGTCTTTGTTTTGAACAGGCGACCTCTAGCGGATGGAAAAGTTACATAGTGCACCTTTAAGTATTTATCAGTAAAAAATTAACATGATTTTAACGGTAAAAGACAGTAAAAATGCTACGGTTAATTGGTTAACAGAACGTTTATGTACTATATACGGTGAATAACTGTAATAGAGATAACCTTACACTTAAAGGTGCACTATGTAAGTTTTCCATCCGCTAGAGGTCGCCTTGATGATGTGATGACGTTACTCTGTGCGTTCTCTCAGCGGCTGCTGTGACACTTGTTCACACTGCAGTGAGAGTAAAGCGTTTCTGCACAATAAAACCGCAAACCGAGGGGAACGCAGATATGATGTCATCAACAGGCCACGCCCTCACACGTCCCGGTTCCTCGGGTAAAATAGCAATTTCTCACAATTTACAAATAGTTGGAAACATTTGGGATATTGTAAGTCAACTGAACAAAATATATAACACTGGCCGAGTGGTGTTTGGGAAGATTTACTGCAAAAATGTTACATAGTGCACCTTAAATTAAATTTTACAGTAAAATACCCTATAAATGTACAGTTTTCGGAAGTGAAAAACAACAAGTCGTTGTGTAATTTAATCCCCTTTAATCCAGGGAATGGGTTGTTTTAACCCAGTGAATGGGTCAGAATGGGTCGTTTTAATCCAGTGAATGGGTCGTTTTAACCCAGTGAATGGGTTGTTTTAACCCAGTGAATGGGTTGTTTTAACCCAGTGAATGGGTCGTTTTAGCCCAGCGGTTGGGTTAAATGTTTGCTTAAAACAACCCAATCGCTGGGTTAGTCCATTTTCAACCCAACTTGGGTCGCTTTAGCCCAGTGAATGGGTCGTTTTAACCCAGTGCATGGGTTGTTTTTAACCCAGTGAATGGGTTGTTTTAACCCAGTGAATGGGTCGTTTTAACCCAGTGAATGGGTCGTTTTAGCCCAGCGGTTGGGTTAAATGTTTGCTTAAAACAACCCAATCGCTGGGTTAGTCCATTTTCAACCCAACTTGGGTCGCTTTAGCCCAGTGAATGGGTCGTTTTAACCCAGTGCATGGGTTGTTTTTAACCCAGTGAATGGGTTGTTTTAACCCAGTGAATGGGTCGTTTTAACCCAGTGAATAGGTCGTTTTAATCCAGTGAATGGGTTGTTTTAGCCCAGTGAATGGGTCGTTTTAACCCAGTGAATGGGTCGTTTTAATCCAGTGAATGGGTCGTTTTAGCCCAGTGAATGGGTCGTTTTAGCCCAGTGAATGGGTCGTTTAGCCCAGTGAATGGGTCGTTTTAACCCAGTGCATGGGTCGTTTTTAACCCAGTGAATGGGTTGTATTAGCCCAGTGAATGGGTCATTTTAACCCAGTGAATGGGTCGTTTTAATCCAGTGAATGGGTTGTTTTAGCCCAGTGAATGGGTCGTTTTAACCCAGTGAATGGGTCGTTTTAATCCAGTGAATGGGTCGTTTAGCCCAGTGAATGGGTCGTTTTAGCCCAGTGAATGGGTCGTTTTAGCCCAGTGAATGGGTCGTTTTAATCCAGTGAATGGGTTGTTTTAGCCCAGTAAATGGGTTGTTTTAATCCAGTGAATGGGTCGTTTTAACCCAGTGAATGGGTCGGAATGGGTCGTTTTAATCCAGTGAATGGGTCATTTTAATCCAGTGAATGGGTCGTTTTAGCCAGCGGTTGGGTTAAATGTTTGCTTAAAACAACCCAATCGCTGGGTTAAAACAACCCAATTGCCGGGTTAGTCCATTTTCAACCCAACTTGGGTTGTTTTTAACCCAACATTTTTTTAGAGTGTATTATTCCACATGTCAGGCTTTACGGGGTTAACCATTTACTTTCCCCTTAAATGATTTCAAAACATTATTAATGCTTTACCTTCAGTGTGAAGAACACAAGACACGTCTGGTAAAGATGAACTTCGTTTGACTTGACATCTTTAAAACACTCACTCACTCACTCACTCACACACACACACACACACACTGACTCAATCACTCAGCGAGACGCGCGGCAGCCGTCAAACACGTTCATCTATTAAACACACATCTTGACACGCGTCTACATGCAGGAAGACGTCCTGAATGGCCACTTAAAGGCATACAAACACACCTAGTCCATATTTCAGTACAAACTCAGTACATATTTGTTGTGCCAATGTATACTGGGATCGCCTTCTCCACAATGCACACATGCAAAGCTGCCTTACAGTCTAGATTTAGGAAGAGAGCCATCATCTGAACTGCACCTGCAGATTTACTACAGTACATAAAGCACTTCACATCTGCAGGGCATTCGGCTGATTTGCACCCAAAACTACACGAGGATTCATGGTTTCACCCAATGATCATGCAGTCGACTTCTGTTCAAACACTCATAAATTCCAGCAGCGGAAACCCAAGAGTTCAATTACAGCATGTTTGTGTGATTGTTCCTCACTGTTATTGTTCAGTCTAGACTCATTGGTGGAGAAATGAGCAGCTCTATCTGCTTCTCGCACCGTTCCCTGTGTCTGTTCGGTCTCTCTGTCATAAACAGAGGCTGGGAAGATAAAAATAAATGAAGTTTCTCTGCTCTGCTGAAGCCTGTAAATAATTAATTGGTTTGTTTCAAAAGAGGATGCAACGCATGTCAAATTCACCCATTGTCCCGGGCGTCGGGATCCTGTTGTGTTGTCTTAGCATTAAAACACTCATCTTTTTAAACACTGTTGTGAAAGGACTCTTTTCACATGAGAGAGGAAGAGCGTTTTACACAGAGAAGCATCAATCCTCTCTGCCATCAGGGTTGGGAAGGTTACTTTTAAAATGTATTTCACTACAAAATACGTGTTTTAAAAAGTAATGTATTTCGACACAAGTTTTTTTGTCACTTAATCAAAATACTTTCGAATACTTGGAATACTAATAAGGCAACAAACATAGGACTTGGTTTCCCTTAACAACATTAGTTTTCCATATCTTGAAGGGAAAAATAAGAAGAAAAATACTGACGTTTAAGAAGGAAACACGACGCATTAAGATCTGGGGGGGGGGGGTGTAAACTTTTTGAATCGGATGAACAGGGTAAATTGTACTAATTTTGTCTTCTGGGAAATGTAGTTATTACCTTCTGAAGGGCAGTTCAAAATGAAAAATATGATCTTTAAACGAAATAAGAAAATTCATCATGTGCAAAAGTTTTCTTAATGCATTGTGTTTTATGAAAGCTTGTTTTCGCCACTAAATAGAAACATTTTAAAGGTAATTGCGACTTTTTATCTGACAATTATGACTTCTTTTCTCAGAATTGCAAGATTTAAAGTATAAAATGATCGTGATTTTAACGGTAAAAGACTGTAAAAATGCTACGGTTAAAAACTGTTAACTGGTAAACAGAAAGTTTCTGTACTGTATACTTTTTTGTTAGAATTCTACTGTTAATGTGTGACAAAATGTAGTTTTAAGACTTTTTCAGCCGATAATGTAGTTGTTTAAAGTTCAAATCTGTGGTTTATTTATAAAGAGAGCGCCTATTTGAACATGTGATCTGGTGTGTGTGGAGTTGTGAGCTCCAGTGGATCAGCGGCGCTCATTAACCCCGGCGAGAGCAGCCTTTCCTCGGCCAGTCCTTCTGCCGCTGGCTCTGTGGCGTCTCCAGCTATAATTCGTCTAGTGTAGATCTAACGGCCGATCTTTGGTCTCATGGATCTATAATTTGTTCCCTGGCAAATCGTTTAGGCTGAGGGCAAAGTGAAGTTTCATTACTTTTTTATTTTTAGGCTATAACTGTACGTTACCGTTGTAGCCGACTAGCACTGACTTTGAATGTTTGACTGAATTGTTTGCTTTATTTCATGAATAGCTTCTTATACCTTTTACTTATACTTTTGTATTATTGACCAAACATAAACTTAACAAAAAAATGTAATTTAATGTTATCACAGTGATTATCATATTGTCTGAACCAGATATTAATATACAGATTTTCTCCTCATTGTTGTCACTACTAGAGCAAGCTCCTGATTGGTTAAAGCGGCGTAAATATATGCCAAAGTTCACATCAAATGCTCAATTCGCGCGAATCGCACTGCAGAATTTCTATTCGCGTCTTTGCATTGACTTAACATGTAAATCACTCGCGCGAATCGCGTCATTCGCGTCCGGTGTGAACGCACCATAATAGATTAATACATTTAATGTACAGTAAAACCGGTAAATTTACAGTTTTTGGAAGTGAAAATTAACAAGTTGTATAATTTACAGCGAAAAACCGTAAATTGACATTCCCAGAATTCCCTGCCTGACACTTCACATTTGATGTATTTTCGTTGAAATAACAGTTTCTTCTTATTCTTAGTTTTTTCTAATTAGTTATGTACATTTGGGTTTTATGTTAGATTTAATGTTTATTGCATTTTTAAAATTTCCTGTGTGTTACCATGATGGTGTTTAGTGTTTGTGTGAATGACACTGTGCACCTGGCCTAATGGTTAGAGAGTTGGACTTGTAACCTGTAGGTTGCGGGTTCGAGGTCTCAGGTGCGGCAGGAATTGTTGGTGGGTGAATAACCAGCGCTCTCCTCCATCCTCAATACCAACGACTGAGGTGAGACCCTTGAGCAAGGCACCGAACTCCCAACTGCTCCATGGGCGCCGCAGCAATATGGCCCAACTCAATCTCACGGCAATTCGTACATATTTTATGAGGTGGCTAATCCGTACGATCTTTGCTAAATTGTACTTATTTGACGAGTTGCCGAATTTGTACGAATGAACTACGTCAAAACCCGCCCCTAAACCTACTCATCACTGGGGTTTAGACAAAACGTACAATTTCGTACGAATTAGCAACCTCGTAAAATATGTAAGAATTGGTCGTGAGATAGCGTTGGTTCATAATTTAACATTATTTCTGTTAATGAAATACGGTTAATTACTGTAAATTTAACTTAAATCTGTAAAACCTAAAATGTTGCTACCGTATTTTTTACGGTAAAGTTCTGACAACCACAGCTGCCGCTTTTTTTACTGTACATTTTACGGGGATTTTTTTTTTTTACAGTGGGGCCATGAACTGGCTTTTTTTATACTGTTGTCCGAGGTCAACTCGTGACGTTTTACATTCAGAAACATCATAATGAATAAGTACTAGGCTATTTTCTACCCTGGTTTTGAGCCTCTCTCCGGAAAAGCTCGGTTTTTATGGGCGTGCCGCATTGAAGACTCAGAAATAAACGGCCACTGCTATGATTGGATAAGAGTTTTGCATATTATAATGAGCTTCGGCTCCCCCGTCAGTACATGTGGGGAATTGTTTTGAAAATTTCCAATGTGGAAAAACGGCAACCAGAATGATTCGCCCACAGGGCTCGCAAAATGTCTTTATCAAACAAACACAATGATTTATCTCTCATCCACCCGCAATTCATTGGAATGCTATTTTTTATTACTTGACCTGCCCGATCGGTGGATATAACCCTGAAACGTGCCTCACTAACACACACACACACACACAAGCCAAGTACGTGCATCATTAAAACTTCACTCCTGCAGTTTTCATGTTGAAAACTTCCACAATTGTATTTTTCCTTAAAATATCAACAACGCACATCAAGAAAGGAATGTTATTTCACTATTTAAGTAGCCCGTCGAGCAGCCCGACTGGAAAACACATTAGACCCGGGATGTCGGGCTTTGCGAGCCCTGCCTAGTCCATACATGTTTGAGTCTGATCGCGAATCACAGGAGAATGAATCAACAACCCCTCAAATACAAAGGATACTCCAGCCTGTGACAGCGTGGTAAGTTATCGTTACTTATGTTTAGTTGGACACGTACACATAATCAGTAGGTATCAAACAATCTGTAACAATGCAATCACATATAAAAAACATGTTTTACTCACATTAGTGTGTTGCTTCATTCCTGTCGAATCCAATATAGAAGACAAAGCATCGTTTTTAATCTCATTCTGTCTGCAAATCCAGTCTCTTGTTTACAAACGAATCCGGTGAAATGAAGCGAACAAACACGCAATGTCTTCCCACGTGAGCTGGATCTTCATTAAAAATAAAGTTCAACCGCATTCCTAATATTGGAAACCGAAGGAAGCTTAAGCTTTAAGACAGTGTTCTTCCACAAACAGGCACTGCACAATATTTTGTAATCTTCACCGGCATGTTTATTGCTTGGAAGTTCGATTCGGTTTAGCTCAACGTAGGCCTATGTTATTTATGTTACATGTCATGCGCGAGTCGGTGGGCAGGGCTACAGTATTAGGCATTCTTCTTCTGTTGAGATGGCGTTTCGCTGCTCTCTGATGTTGTGAACTTCTGTTGTTTCTTGAAGTAGAGACCAGGAGACGTAGGGATCAAAACAGAAGTGATTCTTTTAATGAGAACTCTCTGTGCTGCAGGTCATCCGAAAACAGTCTGATTTAACAGTACAAAATAATGCAATTTATCTACATTTCAGGGGGAGGGGTTATACAGCAGAGGAGGAGAGACTCTGAACAATACAAAGCAAATGTTGTGTAGGTAAAAAGGACACACCCTACTATGAAATCCCTACCAGTCCCATTGAATCAGCATAACTATTCGCATGCTGATACTGGCCAGGAACTCCAATTCCAAGAGCCATCCCAGAGCCATTAAAGACAAAAGGTGCAACGTCTGGGCTCCGAAATGTGGAATCTCAGTGATCTGACTCATTTAAAACACAATAGAGAAAACAGGTCTGGCAGGAAAGGAGACTCTTGATAGAGCCTCTGAAATCAGTAAAACAGGTCTGGAAGATTTGCATAGTAGACTAAATTCATCTGATATCATCATTTTTACCTAAAATGTTAAATGCAATGTACTTTTTTAAACACTGACGTCACAGGGAGCACATTCCCAGATCTTTCCTTTGATGAGCCAGCTGTCAATAAAAGCTTTTCTTTGACTAACAAGGACGTTTTCAGCTTTTCGACTTTTTATACATCAAAAGCTCAAGGAAAAGTTGATTTCG
This sequence comes from Gobio occitaniae, assembly GCA_033150135.1. NCBI lineage: Eukaryota > Metazoa > Chordata > Actinopteri > Cypriniformes > Gobionidae > Gobio > Gobio occitaniae. The sequence goes on from JARQWZ010002289.1 coordinate 241,064, forward strand.
CAATTCATGAGCCTTTAAACTTGCAATTGCGTGCTATAAAGTGAGAAAAGAAGTCAGAACTGTGAGCTAAAAAGTCACAATTACCTAAACAAATGACTTGAACAGGGGACTCACAAACTATCCCAAAACATGAACAGTAGTAGTTTTATCCATGTAAAAACAGACCGTTCAGATTCAATTTGTATAAATTCAGTCATTTTGTCTTGTGGAGTGTATGTACACTCTAAAAAAAAAAGCTGGGTTCAGCCTGCTGGGTCATTTTATTGGGTTGTTTATAACATTTACGCTGTTGATCTAGTGCACTAGCGTCGCGGCTGTGGTCGCGCTATGCGTTTGACGGGTTGAAACATAAATGTCTGACAGACGAGATGGCACAAGGCAAACATGAATATATAAGATTGTTATTTAATAAACTGGAACAGATAGCAGTTTTCTTCCCACAGATTCCCATTGGCTGCTGCTGCTGCTCCTGTCACGTCCGAAAAGAAACATCAAGACTGACTTGAATAAAAAATATTGTAACTGTGCCTGTCCGATATAAATATAACAGATTTTAGAGTGCATTTTTATTATTTAAAATGGAAAACCTTCAATATCAATTTGACTGACCCAGCACTTTCAAAAAACAACCCAGCAAATGGGTTAATGTATAAAAACCCAACACGCTGGGTTGCCAAATAACGCAGAAATGTTTTTTAAGCATTTTTTTAGTGTAAACATCTATTATGTTGATTAGCTTATTAAGACCGTACTAAAAAAAATAACATGCGATTTTTCTCTCTTGTTTTGTTAAAAAATAAAAAATGCATATTCTGCAAGGATTATGAAATTTATGAGCAGAACTGTAGGATGCTTTTGCAGTGTCAGAGTCCGCAGTTTACATTAATGTTTAAATGAAATAGATTATATTAAAATGTAACGTAATCACTGTAACTGTACCACCCATTTGAAATGTAACTGTAATGACACACAGTTACTCATATTTTGTATTAAAAATACATGTGTTTCGTTCCTCCCCAACCCTCTCTGTAATCTACAATGTCAAATCATACAATGTCATATGGGTTTTATGCAAAGGGTTCTCAGTTTGACGCCCACTTGTGAGTAAACATAGCGCTCCTCAAATAGGCACACCGGACAGGGAATCATGGTGATTCGTAAATCACATATTATTAAGGCTTATGAAACATAAACCGTGAGTCACATCACAAATCACAGCAATGGCTAAATAATGAGCGATCCAAAGAAAAGTGCGCCTGGCATCATGAGGAATAAGTTTCAGAAGCGTGAGGGAGACAATATTAATATCCTACCATCTGAAAGTGACTAGTAGTTAAGTGCATGTGACGTGTTGTAATAGCTCAAGAGAAAGTCTCAGTGCTAATTAGGACGTGCGGTTTGACGTTTGCTTCAAATCAAATCCCCCAGATGCACCAGTGTCCTCTCCAATAACATCACATCACGCTCTTCAGCGACACACATGCTGGCGGATTTGATTTAACACCGGCGTTTCAGAAGAGAAGAAACATGCTCCTTTATTACCATCAGGTTATGTGATGCGCTTGCCTGTAAACTTTTCACTCTGTGACACACGTTAAACAATTACAGATCCATATAGAGCTCGAAGGAAGAGTCTGGCTCGTGTTAACAGAAGTTGAGTTCCTGAGGTCAGCGCAGGAACTTGCTCATCTGTAATCCTGCCTCACTCAACTAAAGGTTGATTCAAGGAAACCGTTTTTTGCAATTAGCCAACC
>JARQWZ010002290.1:0-180000 GCA_033150135.1 Gobio occitaniae
CCCTTAAACTTACCCACACCACCACACCTGTCTCCTAACTTTACCCTTAAACTTACCCACACCACCATACCTGTCCCTAACTTTACCCTTAAACCTACCCACACCACCACACCTGTCCCTAACTTTACCCTTAAACCTACCCACATCACCACACCTGTCCCTAACTTTACCCTTAAACCTACCCATCCCACCACACCTGTCCCTAACTTTACCCTTAAACTTACCCATACCACCACACCTGTGCCTAACTTTACCCTTAAACCTACCCACACCACCACACCTGTCCCTAACTTTACCCTTAAACTTACCCACACCACCACACCTGTCCCTAACTTTACCCTTAAACTTACCCATACCACCACACCTGTCCCTATCTTTACCCTTAAACTTACCCACACCACCACACCTGTCCCTATCTTTACCCTTAAACTTACCCACACCACCACACCTGTCCCTAACTTTACCCTTAAACTTACCCACACCACCACACCTGTCCCTAACTTTACCCTTAAACTTACCCACACCACCATACCTGTCCCTAACTTTACCCTTAAACCTACCCACACCACCACACCTGTCCCTAACTTTACCCTTAAACCTACCCACACCACCACACCTGTCCTAACTTTACCCTTAAACCTACCCATCCCACCACACCTGTCCCTAACTTTACCCTTAAACTTACCCATACCACCACACCTGTCCCTAACTTTACCCTTAAACTTACCCATACCACCACACCTGTCCCTAACTTTACCCTTAAACCTACCCACACCACCACACCTGTCCCTAACTTTACCCTTAAACCTACCCATACCACCACAACTGTCCCTAACTTTACCCTTAAACTTACCCATACCACCACACCTGTCCCTAACTTTACCCTTAAACTTACCCATACCACCACACCTGTCCCTAACTTTACCCTTAAACCAACCCATACCACCACACCTGTCCCTAACTTTACCCTTAAACCTACCTATACCATTACACCTGTCCCTAACTTTACCCTTAAACTTACCCATACCAAGGGTTAAAATTAGGCGGAAAAATTAAATAAAAAAGAGGGTAAAAATTAACCAGGGGTTAAAATTGGGAGGACATTTTTTTAAAAGAGGGTAAAAATTAACCAAGGGTTAAACTGAGCAACTTAAACCCTTAAACTTACCCACACCACCACACCTGTCCCTAACGTTACCCTTAAACTTACCCACACCACCACACCTGTCCCTAACTTTACCCTTAAACCTACCCATCCCACCACACCTGTCCATAACTTTACTCTTAAACTTACCCATACCACCGCACCTGTCCCTAACTTTACCCTTAAACTTACCCATCCCACCACACCTGTCCCTATCTTTACCCTTAAACTTACCCATACCACCACACCTGTCCCTAACTTTACCCTTAAACTTACCCACACCACCACACCTGTCCCTAACTTTACCTTTAAACTTACCCATACCACCACACCTGTCCCTAACTTTACCCCTAAACTTACCCATACCACCACACCTGTCCCTAACTTTACCCTTAAACTTACCCATCCCACCACACCTGTCCCTAACTTTACCCTTAAACTTACCCACACCACCACACCTGTCCCTAACTTTACCCTTAAACTTACCCATCCCACCACACCTGTCCCTAACTTTACCCGTAAACCTACCCACACCACCACACCTGTCCCTAACTTTACCCTTAAACTTACCCACACCACCACACCTGTCCCTAACGTTACCCTTAAACTTACCCACACCACCACACCTGTCCCTAACTTTACCCCTAAACTTACCCACACCACCACACCTGTCCCTAACTTTACCCTTAAACTTACCCACACCACCATACCTGTCCCTAACTTTACCCTTAAACTTACCCACACCACCACACCTGTCCCTTACTTTACCCGTAAACCTACCCACACCACCACACCTGTCCCTAACTTTACCCTTAAACTTACCCACACCACCACACCTGTCCCTAACGTTACCCTTAAACTTACCCACACCACCACACCTGTCCCTAACTTTACCCCTAAACTTACCCACACCACCACACCTGTCCCTAACTTTACCCTTAAACTTACCCACACCACCACACCTGTCCCTAACTTTACCCTTAAACCTACCCATCCCACCACACCTGTCCATAACTTTACTCTTAAACTTACCCATACCACCGCACCTGTCCCTAACTTTACCCTTAAACTTACCCATCCCACCACACCTGTCCCTATCTTTACCCTTAAACTTACCCATACCACCACACCTGTCCCTAACTTTACCCTTAAACTTACCCACACCACCACACCTGTCCCTAACTTTACCTTTAAACTTACCCATACCACCACACCTGTCCCTAACTTTACCCCTAAACTTACCCATACCACCACACCTGTCCCTAACTTTACCCTTAAACTTACCCATCCCACCACACCTGTCCCTAACTTTACCCTTAAACTTACCCACACCACCACACCTGTCCCTAACTTTACCCTTAAACTTACCCATCCCACCACACCTGTCCCTAACTTTACCCGTAAACCTACCCACACCACCACACCTGTCCCTAACTTTACCCTTAAACTTACCCACACCACCACACCTGTCCCTAACGTTACCCTTAAACTTACCCACACCACCACACCTGTCCCTAACTTTACCCCTAAACTTACCCACACCACCACACCTGTCCCTAACTTTACCCTTAAACTTACCCACACCACCATACCTGTCCCTAACTTTACCCTTAAACTTACCCACACCACCACACCTGTCCCTTACTTTACCCGTAAACCTACCCACACCACCACACCTGTCCCTAACTTTACCCTTAAACTTACCCACACCACCACACCTGTCCCTAACGTTACCCTTAAACTTACCCACACCACCACACCTGTCCCTAACTTTACCCCTAAACTTACCCACACCACCACACCTGTCCCTAACTTTACCCTTAAACTTACCCACACCACCACACCTGTCCCTTACTTTACCCGTAAACCTACCCACACCACCACACCTGTCCCTAACTTTACCCTTAAACTTACCCACACCACCACACCTGTCCCTAACGTTACCCTTAAACTTACCCACACCACCACACCTGTCCCTAACTTTACCCTTAAACTTACCCACACCACCACACCTGTCCCTTACTTTACCCTTAAACTTACCCACACCACCACACCTGTCCCTAACTTTACCCTTAAACTTACCCATCCCACCACACCTGTCCTTAAATTTACCCGTATCCCACCTCAATGTCAGCAAAAGTGTTTTGCAATACAATATGAACACAATAAGTACATTGTACTTATTTTGTGATGCAAGTGCATAGTAGTTAAGGCCACCTGACCATAAAACTAAATAATAAACAGGAAAAACATAGCGATATTACAAAGACAATACTGTATGTTTTAGAAGACGTAATTATAAGACAATATCTTGTAGAACATATAAAAAACAAATATATTTTTGTAATGACATGAGAAATTTAATCAGGAACAACCATCAGTTTAGAGAGCACATGGATTATTATAATATGTTAAAATCTGTAGAAGTCAGCATGTTATGATGTCTCTAATCCGATTTGTTCATGGACTTTCCAAGATAGTTTATTTGTATTCTTGTAGGCTGTGTGTGTTGTTTTTCGTGTGTGAGATCAAGCGTCACCTCACTGAAGGCTGGGCTGGCATGCTTGACCTGATGATTAGATTTATTATAAAGCGTGGGTGAGGTGTGTGTTTGTGAATGTGTTTATTGTGTGCGTGCGTGTCTATGTTTTAAGGGGGTGTCACTGACGTAGATCCTTAAGGCATAAACTCAGTGCTCGTTATAGGTCAGAGGTTGAGCAGTGAGCTAATTGATTAATTTAAAGTGATAAAATGCGTCATTCAATGTGTGACAAAGTGTCAACTTGAAGGCTGAGCATCATCGTTGTCACATAGACGGTCTACATTCAAACCTATTAGAGTGTCTCATGGTCAAGATTCAAGGGAATCTAAGGTATTTGTGTGTCAGGGCTGTTTAACATCAATAGCAAACTACAAATCTATCCGTGTAATTAATTAACCTGCATTTACGTCATTCTGTGCACATTGTTGAGCATCAACCTACAGCTTTTGAAGAGTTTCACTAAAATAAAACTAAACATTAATAAACAAATGGTAACTTTACAATAAGGTCTCATTAGTTAATACATTACCTAAACTAACCATGAGCAGTATTATTCTTACAGCATTTGTTAACATTTGTTAGTAATAAAAATGTTAATGTTTATGTTAGTTTACAGTGCATTAATGTTAACAGATACACTGTCAGAAAAAATGTGCAAAATTTGTACCTTCTGGGGTACAATGGCTTGTCACTGGGGCAGTACCCTCAAGGGTACACCCGTTGTACCCTTTCACATGGGTACATATCTGTACCCTTGCCGTATGTACCTTTCAAAGGCAAATATGTACCTCTGCTGACTAAATTGTACCTTATAGTGCAATGGTACTATAATGTACCTTTAAAAAAGGTACAAATTTGTCCTTTTAAGGGTACTGCCCCAGTGACAAGCGTTTTGTACCTTGTGATGGCAAATTTGTACTCCATTTAGCACATTAAAAAGGCCAGACTAATGTTAATCACATTTATTAAACAATTAAATTCTCACATTTTTCAGAGGATAAATGTTTTAAGCTATCACAATCTCATAACAGGATGCATATATTGCACAATTTAATAAAAAAAAACATTTTTCCAACAGTACACATTTCGTTAATTGTAACTTTATACTCATAACATTTTATCACAAACGCACATTAAACATTCAAAACCATTACATTCTCATTGTTTCACAATTTCATAACAGGATGCATATATATGGAGCAATTTTACTTTTTACAAAAACAGTTCGGTTTATACTAACTTTTTAATTGCAAAAAGCAAGAAAATTATGCTTTCAAAATCAGTACATACCATTTTAATAACCTTTTTTAACCGTAATAAAAAACATACAACATTAACAAAGTAATTTCACTTTTTAAAACAGCACTAGATCTCATTTTAAGTAGATAGGGTAGAGTGGGGGAAAACGCCCCTCTGGGGTAAAATGCCCCCCAGAGGGCATAGTTTCTCTTATCATAATTACTATGATAACATATTTCTGTCTATAAAATCCTTTGTTTTACACTTAATGCAGTATAACTAGGTGGTAAAATCAAAATATTTGAACAAAATAAAAAAAAATTACCTCAAGTGAGCATTAGGCTAGCTTGATAGCCCAGTTAGCTCACTGATGGAAGGTGGTTAGGTGACCCAATGATAAAACATAGTGGCTTTTAATGCATTTATTGAATATATTTCACTACATAAATATACAAATTTATAAGTTTAATATTTATTTATGTATTTATTTATTACAACATATTTGTTTGCATGACTTAGTTAGCCTATATGTATACATTTAAATGTTAAAAATGTGGAGATGTTGGACATTCCTCAAATAAATATTAAAATATATAGGCCTATACATGTTGATACATTACTTGCCTTTTACTTTTAGAGATTAAAAATTAATCTGTTCATTTTGCTGTTGATCTATGAAGCAAACTGGTTGGTAAGAAAGGGGGCCTTTTACCCCACCTTGGGAGGCGTTTTACCCCAAAGCCGGGGCAACGCCCCGTTTGTACAAAAATATTTTCAGTCAAAATACTAATTAATTATGAAGGCTGAGCTATTTTAATATTTGATGAATAACTCCTGCCATAGTCCCTCAAAACCGGGATGGCAATTCTAGTCACATTTATGTTTTGTTTCACTGTAATGTCACATTTTCCTTAAGAGGGGCGTTTTCCCCCGCTCTACCCTACAACTTTTAATATTAAAAATGTACTAGTAAATTTTAAGATCAACATTAAGATTAAAAAATGTTATGAACTAATGTTAAGAAATAAAACCTTATTGTAAAGTGTGACCATGTAAATAAAAATCTAAATAATCTAAATAAAATATAAATATTAGATGAAAAACTTAACTGATATGGTTAAGTTGTATCACTAATTGGAAATAAATAAAAAGTAAAATTTTAAATAAGGAAATTAAAAAACAAGCAAAAAGTAACATAATACAAAATATCAAATTCACATTAAAATATTAAAAATAAACTAAAATGAAAACTGAAAATACTAATAGCCTATAAAAACTAATTTTAAATATTATTTAAAAAATGAATAAAAGTAGGGCCTATAACGGCGTGTATGCCGTTTAATTTTGGCGTTCAGAGGTCTCATCTCACCCGTGGGAGAGTGTTAGTTGTAACGGGTGACACATTGATCTAACACCCGCGGGGCGACGCAAGCGCGCAGCGCGCCACTCATGACGCGCTTGGCGTCTCCAAATTAAAGCTCCATTCAGCAGAGACAGGCTCCAGTTATCAAAGATGAGTAGCCTATATATAGTCTCCCATTAAAAGTCTCGAAACTGTTCTTTAGGTAAACCTGGCAGTGAAATGTAATTTGTAGAGCTATTGCACTGTAGCTACTATTGTTTTGAAAAAGCTATTTGTAACCAGAAACCGCTATCCAAAACAAATGATCAAACATTTTGTTTGTTAAACTTCATTTCAACAAATCGGACATTTAGTTAACTTTTCTGGACTTGAATGAAAATGAAGGCGTCTCCTGCGCTCGTGCTCTGTCTGTCCGTCACCGTTCACCTCGCGCAATCTCAGCTTCAGTTGCGCGTGCGCCCGTCCCCTAGCGAACACCTGCCGGTACCGGACCTTCACGAGGACCCTGACCCGGCGCTGGAACCGGGAGAGAGGGATTTAGCCCCTCGGTTGCTGCGGCGGAAACTCGGCAGCAGTTTTAACCTCGTCTTCTCTTCTATCGGTCCACCGACGCGAGGTAACGGGTCCGAAATTACGCGAGAGGACGACATCAGTCTCGCTGGACCGATTCCCCTTGCATTTCAGCATCTGGATTTCACTGGTCTTAAAGCAGCACCGAAAACGGAGCGCAGGGTGCGCCGGTGGTTGTGGTCGTACACCCAGTGCCCGGTGCTGTCGATGTGGAAAGATCTGGGCGTGCGTTTCTGGCCGCGATTCGTCAAAGAAGGACAGTGCTCGACCGAACGCTCGTGCTCTTTACCGGACGGGATGTTTTGTAAACCGGTGCAGTCCGTGAGCGTCACGCTCCTCCGGTGGCACTGCCAGCAGGGCTCTCGCGCGCTCAAGCGCTGCGCGTGGATTCGCGCGCACTACCCGGTGATTTCACAGTGCGGATGCGCGTGCTGAAGCTTCCCGTGGCTAGACCAGTTTAAATGACCCTAAAATGGTTTAGCATATTCTTTTTTTTTTTATTGAATATGAATCGGACTTGTTCTTGTCACCCAGCCATATAACTTTGACAAGATGGACTTTAATAGAAAGACACATGTGTGATTGCGCATTCTTTGACTACGATGTTTTAAATGATATTTATCTGTGAACATGTTAAGAAAATGTTTGATGAGGAAAGGAAAAAAGACAATAAAAGTGCAAATGTTGTGTATTTGTATTGTTATTGCTAATAACTAATATAGAGCCTATAAATTGCTAAGTATAGCCTACACACACACACACACATTTAAAAGCAACCTGAATTCAGCCCTATGTAACGTGTGTTTACAACATTTTTACTCTCACTTCTCCTTTTTTCACATTTTTTTCGTCCTCCCTCCATCTCTTCCGCCACATCTGTTTTCACCTCCTCTCTTTTACTGTCAGTTATCACTCACCCATCTGTGTGTTCGCCATCAAACTTTGCTTTCTGATGTTTCATGATGAATGCAACAGACAAGACCATTACTGAAGGTTAGTAAAAGTTAGTACAGTTAATAAAGTTCCAATATTTTTTTTCTGGTAAACATTTAATATAGTGTTTGTAAAGAGAACAAGTGGTATCTTTTACAGTGGTTCATATAGATGCATATAAAAACATATGCAGCATATATAGGTGAGTCAGTCTGACATTTCACTTTAATGGCAATTAAAAGGTTATTAGTCAGTTATTGCATTGCCTCATTTTCAAAAATACTGATAAGAGTAAAATTAAAAACATAAAAACGCTCATTTAGAAGAAAAATGTCAGATGGACTTCAAATGTAATGGAAAACTTTTGGACATCTATTGGTGTTTTTGGTCTCTGATAACTGCAATGCAGTTTTTCACCCAAACCGTCAATGAAACATAATCTTTGATAGTTGGGTGGATGTTGGGTAGTTTAGCACAATAAGCATCTCTTCAGAGAAAATACTACTGCAAATATTTGTTTCTGGGTAGTGTGGTAAAGAAAGGAGACATGTGAAGCTGGTGAGAAATACAAGAAATACCTCCCGTGGGATCTGTCTGTGAGAGTGTATTAAGGGAAACAGAGTGAGAATGAAAGTCTGAAGGTGTCACATAAATTCACCTTTTAAAAAAAAAATGGTCAAACCATGTAAAATAAATCCACGATTGAACAAAAGTCATATATTCTTCTCAGTGCCTCATCCTGATCATTTCATTGTACAGAATAATTTGAGATTGTAAACACATCTAAAGAAAAGTTTGAATCTGGTTTTGGATTCAATTATTCTGATTAAAATGTTAAATATAACACAGTTTGGCCTGATTGTGTTCCTGACATTCAACATTTCAAGTTGCTTCTGATATCACTCATATTATTTTATGTAAGGGAATGATCTTGAATCAGATAGTAAGTATATTAAAAATGCAATATGTTAAGCTATATAATGTGCATGGTTTCAGATTATATCATGTGTTAGTTTAATAAACCAGATGAAGTGAACTTTCAGCTCGAAAGAAAGACACTTTCCTCGTGTCCACAGGCACAGAAGTTAACGCAACTGTGTTTGACGGTGCGTCTCACAGCAAACCTGATCTCAGGCCAGTCAAAAACCCCTCATATAACCCAGGTAAGTGTGTGCAGCATTATTTCATAATAAATCTGATGAGGAATCAGTTATCAGGAGTGTGTGTGGGTTGTGTTTAGCATCTCGACCTGACTGGCTGCTCTACACAGTTCCTGCATCAGCCTTTGTGATTGGGATTTTTCTGTTCGCCTTCATCTGCAAATCACAACGACGCAGGAATGGCAAGTGTGAACACACACACACACACACACACACACACACACACACAGTAAAAAATGGCAGGAATTTATAGGATTAAGGAGTATTATTTCACAATAAATTACTGTAGTCAGAAATTAACAGTGATATTAATGCATGCTGGGTATTTTTATGATTTTTATACTGTACAAACTGTATAATATATATCCCCCTTCACTAGCCCCATCCCTAAACCCAACCATCCCAGAAAACTTAGCATTTTTACATTTTCAAAAAACACCATTTAGTATGTTTTTGAAGTCATGTGGTTTACGAGGACACAGGAAACCACGTTTACGTTAAAATAGACCTACCCACACTGTGAAATAACAGTAAGATACTGGCAGCTGTGCTGTTCTTTTACAGTTCTCCTGATTTACAGTGAAAACTGAAAATATACAAATAAAATCTAATTCAATAGTCCTATTAGGTAAAAGAAAATTAATAAAAATACTAATATTACTGAAAAACTATGGATAATACTTAAACCAAACAGACATACACTTTATGTTGACATATTGCATTATAGCTTATTGATTTATGATGGTCAATGATCTGAACAAACCTTTTTTTCCCCTATGCAGCACCTATAGAGAAGAGGACACACACAAATGGACATGTTGCCACTTATACTACTTTTGGGTGATGCATTTGCCTTTTCCAATACTCATTCTCTTTTATTATTACTCTCTATCTCTTGATGGGACAGTAGTTGCCCAAACTGGAATTAAAAATTATATTCTGTTAAAAATTCTTAAAGGGTTAGTTCACCCAAAAATGAAAATTCTGTCATTAATTACTCGCCCTCATGTCGTTCCAAACCCATAAGACCTTCATTCATCTTCGGAACACAAATGAAGATATTTTTGATTAAATCTGAGAGGTTTCTGACCCCACAAAGACAGCAACACAACAACCACTTTCAAGGTCCAGAAAGGTAGTAAAGAGATTGTTAAAATCGTCCATGTGACTACAGTGGTTCAACCTGTTATTAAGCCACTAGAATACTTTTCATTGGCAAAAAAACAAACCAAAAATAATGACTTCATTCAACACTCTCTTCTCATCCCTGTCACTCTCTTACGCGATTCACGTTGTTGGGCTATTTACAGCAAAACGCTGTCTCATTATTGGCCGAGCACGATCCTATGATCCCATGATGTCACGGAAGAGAAGAAATTATTGAATAAAGTCACTGTTTTTGTTTGTTTTTGCGCACAAAAATATTATTTTCATAACATTAAGATTGAACCACTGAAGTCATTTTAATGATGTCTTGACTACCTTTCTGGGCCTTGAAAGTCGCAATGATGTTGCTGTCTATAGAGGGGTCAGAAACCTCTCGGATTACATCAAAAATATCTTCATTTGTGTTCTGAAGATGAACAAAGGTCTTACAGGTTTCGAACGACCTGTAATTAATGACAGAATTGTCTTTTTTCCCCCCTGAACTAACCCTTTAATCCTCTTTGCTGCTCCTTGCTTGGTGGTCAAAAATAACCATAACCAGTTCGATAATGTTTTTTATTTAATATTTTGTATTTTTAGGTGTTTTATGGTACTAAATTATATTTATGCAGTAGTTATAATCTATTTATCACTTAACCACTTAAGTTAACCACTTTTTGAGCATAGACCACTTAAATGTAAACTGTCGTAAATCTTGAATACTTTGGAGCACAGACTTAAATTGGGTCTCTTTTAAAAAAAGACACTTGGCAGATTATTGCTGAAGTGGAAAAAGTAAAAAAAAAAAAAATTTAATGAAAAAAGTTATAGAAGTTTAAGTTTATTGTTATGAAAAATGCACAAAAATACTATCTTCAATTTGTATATATAAAATATATATTTTCCAAAACATGTTGAACTCTAAAGCTGTAAGAAAATCAAAGCCATAAATCGATACAACTTGTTCCATATTTGAGGTTGATATCTCAAACAATGAGCTTTCAGTAAGATTGTTTGTGCACAATACTAACCTTTTCCACTAGATGAAATTCGTCTCCCATTTATTTCCAATGCGGTCATTAAAAAAAATAAAAAATTATAATAATTAAAGCTGCCGTCCGTAACATTTAGAGCTCTAGTTAATAAACAGAACTGCATGCATCTTGCATAAGAACATTGCTCTCTGTTTATGTGCTCCTCCACAGCGGTTCCTACCAGACCGGTCTGAAGTCCCAATATAAACACTTATTGTAAGTGTACCATAATGATTCAGGGTAACACAAAAACACGGTTTGGAAAATGGATTCATGTTGTACATTCTCATTATAAAATTTTTGTAAATCTTGAACACAAAAAAAAAGTTACGGACAGCAGCTTTAAATTAAAACAAAAAAGGTTTTACAAGCAAAAATATCAGAAGAACACCAGAGGATTTGAATACGCATTCTTATTGTGGTCGTTTTAAAAATTGTTTGTAAAAAAAATGTGTCAAAAACTTTCTCCACCTCTGAAACAACTTTCCTGTACCAGTGACCAAGTTATGTTTCACCTCCTCCTCTCTCCACCTGTCATATTAGAGACTTTTCATGATTCATTCAACTACTTTCTAATAAAATCAAGCCATGTCCTTCACTTTTGCCCTGGAAACACACAGTAAAGAAGTAAACGTGCTAAGAAGTCTGTTTCATGTGTGTGTTGTCACAGGCACTCTGTGAGCGGCACTCAGAGGTGCATGGAGAGCGCTGAAAACAACAAAAAGGGTAAAATACTGCTAATAATTTCATATTTTTTAGTGCTTAGAAAAGGTTCAAATCCACCAAATTACAGTCAATATTTATTTGTTTGTTTCGACAGATGAGACGCAGTCCTATGAGAATGTAGATGCAGCTATTTACAGCAATCAAGACAAAGTCACATATTATGTGACTGCAGATGAAGGTATATCCTGAGCAGCAGGAATTATGAGAGGGGTTTTATTGTTCCATTTAATGGTTGTTGCTTTTAGATTATCTTAACGCTGATCCAATTGGGGAAGAGGAATGGGCGAGGCCAGAGGAACATCAGAACACCCTACAACCGCCTAGCAATTTGACAGACACTGGTGAGGATATGACTTTTGATTTTACACACACACACACGCACGCACGCACGCACGCACGCACACACACACACACACACACACACACACACACTTTCAATAAAATATATAGCATGATAAAGACGATATATACCGAGAGACAGAGAGTGTTTATAAAATAAATATTTCTGATTCAATACTATGTTCCAAGTCAAATAAAGTCACCTTTTATTTATAAAGCGCTTTATATACAATAACAGATCGTTTCAATTCAGCTTTACAGTGATAACAGGAAAATAACAATTCAGTGATGTGACCAGAGTGCAATTCGGTGTGCGTCTGTTTTACGTTATAAAAATTAAATATTACATTGGTGGGCTTTGCCATTTTGGTATGTGGTTGCAAGTGCAAGCTATGGAAATTGCATAAGCCTCATATCAAACCAGTGTTTTATATACTATTATAGTTTTAAATAATATTCTTAATATTTTCTATCTTCATTTTAGTTCTTTTATTTTGTGCTTTTGTCATTTTTGTCATTTAGGTTTAAAGGTGCAGTGTGTAATATCAGTGTCTATTGACAGAAATGCAATATAATATACATAACTATGTTTTCTGGAGTATAAAGACCTTACATAATGAACGATATGTTTTTATTACCTTAGAATGAGCCATTTCTATCTACACACACCGCGGGTCTCCTTACAGTGAAGTCGCCACTTTGCGCCGCCATGTTTCTACAGGAGCCCTAAAGAGACAAACATCTCTACAGAGCGCTAGCTACTCTCTGCTGTCTCAGACGACGAAATATTTGTCCTGTGTCGGCCACCGTAGCTTCTCTATGTGCTTCAAAAGAGAGGGGTGAGCGGTGGACGGTTGCAATTCACAACTGCGCCACTAGATGCGCTAACACAGTGCACCTTTAATTTATTTTTATTTTAGTTTGAGTTCATATAGTTGCAAAGGCAACATTTCTCATTTTTGTTTATTTTATTTTTTTGTCATCTAATATTTATATTTGATTTGATTTCAGCTGTATTTCAATTAACAAATATGTGTTTAATATATAGCTTTGGTTTTAGTTAATGAAAATAATCTTGCATCAAGCAGCTTCAAAGAGGATACTGGCAACAAAAAAAAAGGTCTGAAATAATTTATATTTATCTCACAGAATATATTAATATTACTATTACATTAATATTACTATAAATATTATCAAAATACACTATATTGCCAAAAGTATTGGGACACCCCTCCAAATCATTGAATTCAGGTTTTCCAATCACTTCTTTTGGCCACAGGTGTATAAAATCAAGCACTGGGCATGCAGACGCTTCTACAAACATTAGTGAAAGAATGCGTCTCTCTCAGGAGCTCAGTGAACTCAAGCGTGGTACTGTGATAGGTTTCTGCCTGTGCAATGAGTCCATTCGGGAAATTTCCTCTCTACTAAATATTCCACGCTCAACTGTTAGTGGTATTATAACAAAGTGGAAGCAATTGGGAACAACAGCAACTCAGCCATGAAGTGGTAGGTCACGTAAAATCACAGAGCGGGGTCAGCGCATCACCAACTTTCTGCAGAGTCAATAGCTACAGACCTCCAAACTTCATGTGGCCTTCAGATTAGCTCAAGAACAGTGTGTAGAGCTTCAGGGAATGGGTTTCCATGGCCGAGCAGCTCATCCAAGCCTTACATTACCAAGTGCAATGCAAAGCGCTGGATGCAGTGGGGTAAAGCACGCCGCCACTGGACTCTACAGCAGTGGAGACTCGTGTTCTCTGGAGTGACCAATCACACTTCACTGTCTGGCAATCCGATGGACGAGTCTGGGTTTGGTGGTTGCCAGGAGAACGGTACTTGCCTGACTGCATTGAGCCAAGTGTAAAGTTTGGTGGAGGGGGATTATGGTGTGGGGGTTGTTTTTCAGGGGTTGGGCTTGGCCCCTTAGTTCCAGTGAAAGGAACTCTTAATGATTCAGCATATCAAGACATTTTGGATAATTTCATGCTCCCAACTTTGTGGGAACAGTTTAGGGATGGCCCCTTCCTGTTCCAACATGGCTGCGCTTCTAGAAGAATGGTCAAAAATTCCCATAAACACACTCCTAAACCGTGTGGAAAGCCTACTCCAACTCCATATTAAACCATACGGATTAAGAATGGGATGTCATTAAAGTTCATGTGCATGTAATATAGTATATTCCAAAGTTTTGCTTGCTTATTAAAGCTTCACAATAGATGAAATGACTGGAGTTCTGTGGGGGAAGGACGTGACACAGGTTGGTTTCAGAGTCTGTCTGTCTTCTTCTCTACAGATGGAGAGTCGTATGAGAACATGGAGGGATGTTTGTATGCTCAACCCCGAAAATGTAAACAGAAACTTCAGCATTCGACTGAAGACGATGGTGAGGGATCAAACACACACACACACACACACAAATGTGTGCCATGGATCTGATACTCCCTACACCTTTAAATAAAGGTCATAGAAGAACCTTTGCAGTGAACATCTCCTAAAAGAAACAATTTATTCTTAGTGTGAAGAAAACTCTTTTGTGCAATGGAATGGATGTTAAAGGTTCCTCATGGAACCATCAATGCACATAAAGAACCTTTGTACTAACTTTAATGCATTGTGGCAAATTATTGTATAATGTGCAATAAACTCACTTAAATATGTTTCTCCGCATAGACTACATTATTCCTGATGAAGATGGAAAACAAGATCTCACTCTGGACCACACAGACACTGGTAAGTGTTTCATTGTGTTTGTATAGCCATGTGGTATATGACATTTAAAAAAACATCTTGTTTCCTTTCAGAGTCGTATGAAATCATGGCCGGACCAGACTGTGTATACAACAACACAGACTTCACAGCATCCCATGACACAGAGGACGGTGAGTAGCCTATGTGTGTTAAAGACATGCGTGTCTCTTTACATGCGATTGAGTTTGTGTGTAAACGCTTGTTTCAGATTCATATGAGCAGATGAACGGAATCCCAGTCCAGATCCAGAAAGAGATGGATGGAGGAAGAGAGTGCAAATGAGAGAGACGCAGAGGATGGACAACTGCAATGTCTGACAATAGGAGAAATTGAAGAGAGAGATCGAGATTAAAACATGAGAGCAGCTACAGGATTATTCTTATCAAAAACATTCTCATCAAAACAACTTTAAAGTCAACTTGAAATCAAACCTTGACTGTTTACTTTCTTTGTACATGTACCTGGTCAATGCACAATTCATCAATAAAAAGAGACAATGGTAAGACTTTACACTTTGTTAACATTGGTTAATGCATTAACTATGAGCAAAACATTTATTACAGTATGTATTCATCTTTGTTAAAGTTAGTTCACTGTTAGTTCATGTCAACTCAGGTCCATTATATTAAAGGCACAATTATTACATTGTTAAGCCACAATATGTAAGATCTTTAGATTAAAATATCCAAAAACCACTGGAACAATGTTATATATTTTGTAGTGCTGGGCAATCGATTGATCGCAATTATCCAAAATAAAAGTTTGTGTTTACACAATATATGTGTGTGTCTGTGTGCTGTGTATAATTATGTATATATAAATACACATGCATGTATATACTGTATTTATATTTATATCATTTATCTTATATAAAAATACATATTTTATATATAAATATAAGCTTTCTTAAATATATAAATGCATGTGTGTGTATTTATATATACATAATTATACACAGCACACACACGTATATTATGTAAACACAAACTTTTATTTTTGATGCAATTAATCACGATTAATGGATTACCCAGCACTATTATTTTTTTGACTTTTTTTGATTATCCCAAACATTTCCAATATTTAAATCCAGAGAAATCTGATTTTTAACCAGGTCATGGACCGTCATCCATGCCTGTCAGTTATCTTATATCCACGCTACCCTCGATTTTCGCTTTTATTTTGTAGAATGGAAGCCCAAAAGACGCTTTAATATATTATGTGTTTTATTAGACAGGTGAGCAACTTTTTGGATAATTTACAATTTATTTTTAAATTAATTGCATGTCATTTAACCACACAAGTCATCCAGTTTTTATTAATATGATATTCTAATATCAATCTAGATTATTGGGACAATAAAAGCCCTCCCTACACCTACCCCTACCCAATAAATACTATTATTATTATTAAACATTTCATTAGGCACTTTATTTCCACTTTTAGATCACTTTCTTCATTTTTATTGAAAGCAAATGCCTTTCTGATGTGATTTGTGATGGGAAAAGGGAGAAGAGCGAGCTCTGCAAAAGGTGGATTCGAACCCGGGTCGATCGCGTCAAAACCAAGATCCTTGCACTTTACTCTCTACGCCACTGAAGACGTCAAAAAAAAGCATATCTTTTTTTTAATCTTGTTTGGCCCAACCAGGCATTGTTAGTGCAAAAAGCACTTGCCAACAAGGCGTGCTATTTGCACTCCGTAAAAGGCATGTAATATAAAAGGCAAATAAAAGTACACTTCAACTTCACTGTACATTTCACGGCATTTTACGCTTTTTATATTGTTGAAAAGTGAGTAGATGCCAAACAGACACAAAGCTGAGTCTACAGGTCTATTGAATAGATTTTATTACATTAGCCATATTTTTCAGACGGATGACCGGAAACCAGACAGGAAAAGACCCAAATGTGTATCTGTAGATGAACGGCATGCAATGACAAGCCATGTACAGATTAAATGAGGAAACTTTCACAAACGTACGGTTTTTCTCCTTGTGAAACTGCTCGGATGGGACAGAGGACAGTGAAACAGACAAATTATTCCATGACAATGTTTGATTTCTTATCGGAGCGATACTTTACTTTCTTCATGTAGAAAATTGCTAGGCGCATATTTTAAGGGCTTGCGAAGACATTATCAATAAGGACATAGTCATTCTCCTTTGCATTTTGCAATAAACAGGGCCGTAATTCAATTCTAGAGCAATTTCTAGAACTTCAGTCCAAAAAGGCTCCAGACACCAAATTCTCCAAGAGTTTCCTCTTTCATATCGTCTCTCAGCCCCAGTTGTATTTGTCTTCCTCTGTCATGGTGAGGATTTCTGTGACCAGGCCCGTGCCGATGGTCTGGTTGCCGTCTCTGAGCGTGAACCTTTGGCCTTTGTCGAGAGCCATGGGCTGTCTGAGGGCCAGGATTAGAGACGCGTCCTCTCCTGGCATCACCATCTCCTAACCAAACGAGAGACGGAGAAAACAACCAATTTAGAGCAAACGCTTCCACCACAAGAGCTTGTGCTGATATTCAGTATGAAACGCACCTTCCCAGAAAGCAGCTCCACTAGACAGGCCATGTCCCAGGTGTGCGAGAACATGATGGGCATGAAGTTTGTGCAGAACGGTTTGTGCCTGCCGCCCTCCTCCTTGCTCAGAACGTAGACCTGAACACGCACAGTTTACTTGGCTGGTGAAGCAGGACAGAAGGTGTTGAACTCATGTTTAAGGTTTTACAAAATTCACACACCTGAGCTTTGACCTTCTGGTGTGGCTGGATGGATCCTGGTTTGCTCATCACCATGCCTCTCCTGACATCCTCCCGCTTCAGACCACGAACCAGAGCGCCCATGTTATCGCCCGCCTCCGCCCGGTCCAGGGACTGATGGAACATCTCGATACCTGAGAGAAGAGAGAAGCAGAGCTAGAGCTAAATTGTGTAATGCTAAATGGTATCCACTCTTGGACCCTAAAAAATGTATGATTACTATTATCTTATTGGTAACACTTTACAATAAGGTTGTATTAGTTAGCATTAGTTAATATTAGGGCTGGGCAAATTAACGTGTTAACGCGGGCGATTAATTTTTTCAGCTTAACGCATTAAAAATATTTAACGCAAATAATGCAGCGTCCGTTTTTATATCCATTTTTGCTTAGCGTTACATGATCATCACGCTCGTAAATGCTTCCAAGCGCGACAAGACACTGGAGAACGCGCTGTATGCCAATGTCCTGTTTGTGTGTGTGTGTGTGTGTGTGTCAGTGTCCTGTCTGTGTGGATGCGTCTCATGTCAGCTAATCAAGGGACACTCTGAGAGACACACACACACACACACACACACACACACGACGCATAGATAGACTCGCGTCAGTTTCCTGCTCACATCGAGTTCTCTTTTGCTCTTGAACAAACAATAACACAGAGGATTTTGAGTATTCTCATATTAGGAGTCTTAAATTAGTTAAATAACGTCTTAAATTAACTTAAAGAGTTGTGAGGAAATGAGATGCGCGGGACCGCGCGTGAGATCCGCGGCTGTTCTTAAAGTGACAGGAACACTGATGATGATGTCATTAATGTTCATCAAAGAACAACGGGAACAGAGAAAATTTTAGCTTTAATGATGATTCATCTATATTTCATTTATTATTTATGCAGTTAAGAAAGGTGTTTGATAACTATTACATTTCTGTATATGTATAACAGGGAAGGCCATGGGTAAATATAACATTTATTATGTTGGGTTTATGTAAAGATTGTTTTAAGTTCACTTAAATTAAAAGTTGTTTTTTTAAAGCCTAATAAATGTTGAAATTGGGAGCTTTCAGTTATACTGTAATGTAACTTAATTAATGTTACATAGAGACTTTAGTATCAGTGATACTGGCCTTCCTTCATAAAAAGATGACAATACAACACATATTTAAAATATGCTGTCTTTAAATTGTTTATACATTAATTTGGAGAGTAACTAAAATTATTACAATATAAAAATATAAAAAACGTGCGATTAATCGCGATTAATTACAGAAAAAAATGCGATTAATTAGTTACTTTTTTTTAATCGATGCCCAGCACTAGTTAATACATTAATTAACATGAACTAACCATGAACAACACCTCTGATCAGCATTAGTTAATCTTTGTTCATGTTACATAATAAAAATCCAGCTGTTCATGGTTTGTTCATGTTAGTTCACAGTGCATTAACTAATGTTAGCAAGATTTTAATAATGCATTAGTAAATGTTGAAATTAACATTAACAAAGATAAATAAATGCTTTATAAGTGCAGTTCATTATTAGTTCATGTTTACTAAAGTAGTTAACTCATGTTAACTAATGAACCTTATTGTAAAGTGTTACCATATTATTTATTAATATTTTGAATTAGCTTGTAGTAAACAGAAAATATTCAGCTTTAAATCATTTTTATTTCAGTATTTTTAGCAATTTTAACTTACTTTATTTAAGTTTCTTGCCAAGGAAACATTTCTAAGTTTTTCATCTAAAAGTTATATTTCACAATTATATTTTAAATACAATAAAAAAAAAATTGTGTTGCTTCAGTTGAGCACACCTCAACTGAAGCAACAAATTAAACATTTAATATAATAATATACATATTTTAATATTATTTATATACTATTTTAACATTTATTAATATTTTGAGTTGGCTTTTAATTGTTTTAAATGTTCAGTTCTCTTTATAATTTTAGTTTAGGTTTAAGTAATTTTATCACGCACGCACTTGTTTATGGTATTTATATGACTTTTTTGGAAAAAAAGGAAAACTACAGCTACAGGCTTTATTTTACAATGCAAAACAAAAATTCATAGAAAAATCATACATCGACTACAACATAATCAGTTATTAATATTTTGTTGGATCTCTCTTGTTTTTGCATGTTCATAATTTCTTTGTATGATGACAGCATGCCCAAAAATTACGTCCGCACAACTAAAATTGTGTCATCATCACAAATAAAACAATTGACTACAAACAACAACTATGCTTACAAAATATTTTTAACACATTTTTAATACATAATTTAATAAATTGTGTAGATGTTTTTTTTCTTAGGTCATACATCACTTTTGGCCAATACTGTATATATTTTGTTTTGCTTTATTTAAATGAATGAAAATAATTTTTAATAGTTTAATTTATTTAGTAATTTAGTCATTTATATTGCTACTTTGCAAAGCTCAATCACACTTTCAAATTAATACAGAATAAATATATATTTTTCTAATAGTTTCTATTAGCGTGCCATAATAGTGGTTAATAAATGCAATTTCACGCTTTCAGTTTTAGATACTATTATACTATCATGATTATATTTTTTCCAATAATCCGATTTAAGCACCACAACACAGAGACTTTAATTATGTTCGATGCAAGATCCATACTAAATGTACTAACCATATTTTGCACATTGAAGTACTGCCTATCAAGATGACGTGATGTTTGTGCAATGAGCAGGAAAAAAGTCATTTCTCACCAGTGATGACGGACTTAAAGGAACGATTGTGTCCGAGAAATTCACATTCTTCTCCTTTCTTGATCACTCCTCGCTCTAGCGTGCCAGTGACCACAGTACCACGACCTGGACACAGGATTCATACAGTAAACACATAGATCCACACTTCTGAGAACCACAAACAGAAATATTCTGACAAATGATGCTGGATATGAAAAACAACAATTCATTTTGGAGAGCACAATCAAATCATACAGAGTACAGATACAATATCATCAGCAGCACTATAATAAGACTTAACACACACCTGGTATAGAATAGACTCCCTCTATGGGCAGCAGGAATGGTTTATCCAGATCTCTCTTTGGCAAAGGAATAAAAGAATCTACCACCTCCAAAAGCTTCATAATGGAGTCGACACCCAGCTCCGGCTGTCTGTTCTAAACACACACAATCATAACAGAAGCAAAGCAGTGAAGCACTTGTGATTCAACACAATTTAAAACGTCATTCCAGTTTCTTCACACATTGTTTTTGAGGATTCATATCAAAAGTCACCCAGGAATCAAAATTCACAATTCTTGGGTTTTTAACGTGAAATATTACAGTATTTATCATAGATGATTTTTCCATGCATTTGATTACTGGTGCATTTACTGTCACTCACATAACATCCACCAGTAGCAAACCACAGCCATCAATTACACATGAACAAAATAATGTCCCGCCATGCAATTTTTCTTGCTCAAGAAGCCGTTTCAGTTCATCTCCATGCCTCCATCCTTACCTCCAGAGCACAGAGTGCCGATCCAATAACAACCGGTGTATTTTCGCCATCGTAGCCGAACTCCGTGAGCAGCTCTCTGATCTCCAGCTCCACCAGGTCCAGCATCTCTTTGTCCTCCACTGCATCGGCCTTGTTCACGAACACCACCACGTGCTCCACGCCGATCTGCCGCGCCAGCAGGAGGTGCTCACGTGTCTGTGGCATCTGACCGTCAGTCGCCGCCACCACTAAGATGCAGCCGTCCATCTGAGATGTGCCTGTGATCATGTTCTTCAGACAGAGAGAGAGAGAGAGAGAGAGAGATATGCATTTATAATACAGATGCAATGATAACATATAGGGATGCACCCATACCCATACCAGTATCGGTATCAAGCTCATGTACTTGTACTCATACTCTTAAAAATACCCCTGATACTAGGGATGTCACAAGTACGGGTATTTCGGTACCAAGTCGGTACTGATATTATAAAAATGTGACGATACCAGCATTTCTGTAGTACCGGTAATACAGACTCCCGAATATATAACACTGTCTGTGAATATTAAACTGCAAAATACTATTTAAATATTACTCCTGCATGTTCTGCGTCTCTGTGTTAATGATGGGCTGTCGGACGCAAGTGCGTGAGCGGGCATGGGGCGGGAATTTTTTTCCCTACTATGGTAGTCAATGGTTGCTCTCTCTGCTTTGTTACAAACATTCTTCAAAATATCTTCTTTTGTGTTCAGCAGAACAAAAACTCATACAGGTCTGGAACAACTTGAGGGTGAGGAAATGACAATTTAAATTTTTGGGTGAACTATCCCTTTAATGACAACAACCCACACATTGCGAACTTTAAAAAAAAAATTAGGGCTGTCAAAAGATTAATCGCGATTAATCGCATCCAAAATAAACGTTTTTGTTTACATAATATATGTGTGTGTACTCTGTTAATAATTATTTATATATAAATACACACACAGTAATGTATATATTTAAGAAATATTTGCATGTATATACATTTATATAATCTATAATATATATAAATATAAATGTTTTATATATAAAAATAATATTTTTTTCTTAAATATATACATGCTTGTGTGTGTATTTATATATAAATAATAATTAACAGAGTACACACACATATATTATGTAAACACAAACTTTTATTTTGGATGCGATTAATCGCGATTAATCTTTTGACAGCCCTAAAAACAATGTATCATGACATTGGTAATTATGCCCTTTGAAAGTTATAGGACACTGAAATTTGTGCTTTAAGTTTGCGATAAGCAAATAAAAATAATACTTTTTTTCATTCGTAATAATAAAGCTGTCCTACATTCATTAGTCTCACTGTGTTGTCCTTGGGGGAAAAAAAAGTATAAACGTATAGGTATCGGTATTGGCGAGTACCAGGAAAAAACAATATCGGTACTCGTACTCAGTCCTTAAAAAAAATGGTATCAGTGCATCCCTAATAACATTCATACACTATTGTTGGGTCAGTCAGATTTTTGTTTTGTTTTATAAATGTTCACCAAGGCTGCATTTATTTGACCAAAAATACAGTAATCTTGTGAAATATAACTACATTTTAAAATAACAGAATTCTATTGTAATATATTGTAAAATTATATTTATTTCTATGATGTTCAGTAAAGCTGAATTTTCAGCATCATTACTCCAGTCTTCAGTGTCACAGGATCCTTTAGAAATCATTATAATATGATAATTTGATGCTCAAGAAACATTTCTCATCAATGATGAAAACAATTGTGCTGCTTCTTATTTTTGAGGAAACCATGATACATTTTTTTCAAAGATGAACACAAATTTCAAAAGAATAGTATTTATTTCAAATATAAATCTTATGTAACATTATAAATGTCTTTACTTTTGATCTATTTAATGCCTCCTTGTTGAATAAAAACAAAAACAAATTGAGGGTGGTTGTGTAGTAGATAGATGCTATGCTATCCGTGTGCAATACCTTGACGTAGTCGGCATGCCCGGGGCAGTCTGTGTGAGCGTAGTGTCTGTTGGCGGTGGTGTATTCCACATGCGAGGCGTTTATGGTGATTCCTCTAGCCTTCTCCTCAGGAGCGTTATCAATATCCTCGTACGTCTTATAGCGTGCACCACCGGCCTCGGCAAGGACTGAAACAAACACATGAACAAAACACAGTCAGCACACTGCTTTTTGATTAGTAAGAAATAAAAAACCAAGTGGTCAATATACCTTTGGTAATGGCTGCGGTCAGCGTGGTTTTGCCGTGGTCTACATGACCGATAGTCCCGATGTTCAAATGGGGTTTATCACGAGAAAAAACCTTCTTTGCGTCTGCTGCGAAATTCCTCCGACTTAGAGGAACTGCAAGCTAAGAGAACATAAAATTATTATTTTACTTTCTCATGCACTTCAATAAAATATTACCCCCCAGTTTCACAGACAAGTCTCAGACTAAAAGGCATGTTTGAGCTGTTTTAACTGAACGCAACATGAACAAATATATCTTTAAAAATGTCAGTGGTATTGTTTTGTCTCAAGATGCACACTAGTAATGTTTTTTGAAAGGCATGTTTATAAAACACTACTTAAATGTATTTGACTAATGCGTAACCCTGGCTTAATCTAAGCCCTGTATGTAAAAACAGGCCGATATTGCATGAAGTTACAGATATTTGAACACAAAAACTTACCAGTTTATAGGAGCTGTGCAGTAAACTCGGGGAGGTCAACTGAAGAGCTGGAAGACAGGAGAGGAAATGCTTAAAATGTTATTCATTCATTCATATACATGATTTATAGTGGCTCATGGTTTAGATGTGTCTAAGTATTACTTTAAAAATTAAAAGCATGTCTCATAATAAACACTCCACAGAGCAACTACTTAAAAAGTTAAATGCATCAAAGTCTATGTATAAGCTGTCAAAAATAGCACGAGACTGAAACAAGCCATAATCCATTTACCAGTGATCTAATCTTTACACAGGACAGATCTTCAATTACATATGCATGAACAATCTTATGCATTCATGTCATTAATTAATGTTGCTCTCTCTCGGTGATATACAAGGCACCGGCTGAGGAACATGACCTTGCTTACGGAACGCACGAGCATCCTTCCTCGGTTCACAATCACTGTCATTTACGCACTCATATATATACACATGTATATGGTAGTTCCCGCACGCAAAACACTCGTAGCATAAACACAATGTCAAAGCCACGAGAAAATAAAAAGATTTCGTAACTTACCGGAGAGGCACGCGCGGACGCTCACGAGCGCAGCCATTTTGCGGACACTGACAAATGCGCGTGCGCGGAGAAGTACAGATACGCCATCAACACTGGACGCGTTTGTACTGTACCGTAACAATTGTAAACAATGGACATCTAGATTGGAGTAAAATTTGTATGACGCCTCATAATTTCATCAAATAAATTGAAAGAGATTTCATATACGATTTTCCATCGTGTCTACCCAGTTTAATCACTTGTGGTACAGCGTTTTAAAGTGAACATGGAAGATTTTTTTTGTCAAATTTCTCATTTATTTTGGGACACTTATGTTTTGAAAATAACTCATTAAGTACTTACAAAGAAAAGCTTTGATTTCTGTTAACGTTGTAGAAGTTTACGTAATGTTAAAATGTTTTTATTTCATGGTGATACAAATCTTATGTTTATATTTGATTTAATGATTATAATTTCCCGTTACTACATTCATAAAGTCAAATGAATTTTTTTTAAATGCCATTTTTTTTTAACAATTTAAAATTGATGTTAAAATATATTTGGAAACTGTCAAAAAGTAAAGCAATATGCTATAAACTAAAAACAAAAAGCGCTGAAAGCGTGTGTTTTTTTCCTCGGGCAATTAACATTGTAAATTATGTGTGCTTGACTATGTTTTTGTGGCAATTCATTTTTTTTAATGTGATTTTGTTCTTTATGCATATTCTCTTACTAAAATTGCCATGGTAACCATAGTTTCGTCAGAATACTAAAGTTACTCAATTATTATATTACAATAAAACGGTTACCAACCACAGTTATTATACGATAAACAACAGACAAATTGTGCTACACTGTCTGACGGATCGTTCACATGTTGTATGACTTAACGCTAGTAACACCTGTAGTAACCATGGTATTTTGATGGAAAATATACATAGCAAATTATTATTAGCTATTATATATCTATGTAATAATTATATGCATAGTAATATTATAATATAATTTGAATTGCTAATATGATGCTAATGTAATTTTAGGGTTTACAAGGGTTTCATTATGCAACTTATTATGTATTATATTTGATTTACAAGGATGATTTAAAAAAAAAAATTGTTTACAAGGATGATCAAAAGCATTATATACAGTAAAGGTCATGACGTCATCGCGCGTCGACGGTTTCAGCAGCACGCCGTGGTGCAGCATCTGGAAGCTTCTGGATCCGCGATAGTGTCTTTATAGTAGCGTCGCTAAGCTCATGCACGTTATTATTAATACTACTGCGAAACGTATTGACACACATCCATACATCTTCAACTTCAACCGCTAAACTTTGGCACACGGCATTTCCAAAGGTAAGGCCGTTTGGGTTACCCGTGTTTACAATTTGTACCTTATTCGATTTCGTTGTATTGGTCTGCTCTATGTCTTTGAGTCTGACAATATATAGCTTAATATGTCCAAATATATTATTTGTGATAACATATCTGTAACTGTAAGTGAAATATATAAAAGAAAAAAATGTCATGTAATATTATCTGTGGTAAAATGTCATATGATAATATATCTGTGAGTGAAATAAATGTCACAAAAATGTATTATCTGTGAGTGAAATATAAGAAATGTATGTCAAATGTATATTATATGATAATATGCAAGTGAAATAAATTTCACAATGAAGTATATTATATGACAATATCTGTAAGTGAAATATAAGAATAGGTCACAACTAAGTATATTATATGATAATATCTGTAAGTGAAATAAAAGAATATGTCACAATTAAGTATATTTTATGACAATATATCTGTAAGTGAAATATAATATGTCACACAAGAAAACGTATTATCTGTGTTATTAGTAAGTGAAATATAAGAAGTAAATGTCAAATATCACACAATATATTATATGATCAAATATATGCAAGTTGAATAAATGTAACAAAAAATATATTATCTGTGATAATATCTGTAAGCGAAATATAAGAATGTCAAAATTAAGTATATTATATGACAATATCTGTAAGTGAAATATAAGAATACGTCACAATTAAGTATATTATGTAATAATATCTGTAAGTGAAATATAAGAATATGTCACAATTAAGTATATTATTTGACAATATATCTGTAAGTGAAATATAAAAGAAAAAGATGTCGTGTAATATTATCTGTGGTAAAATGGCATATGATAATATATCTGTGAGTGAAATAAATGTCACAAAAATGTATTATCTGTGAGTGAAATATAAGAAATAAATGTCAAATGTCACACAATATATTATATGATTATATGCAAGTGAAATAAATGTCACAATTAAGTATATTATATGACAATATCTGTAAGTGAAATATAAGAATATGTCACAATTAAGTATATTATATAATAATATCTGTAAGTGAAATATAAGAATATGTCACAATTAAGTATATTATATGATAATATATCTGTAAGTGAAATATAAGAATATGTCACAATTAAGTATATTATATAATAATATATCTGTAAGTGAAATATAAGAATGTCACAATTAAGTATATTATATGACAATATCTGTAAGTGAAGTATAATGTCACACAAGAAAACATATTATCTGTGTTATTAGTAAGTGAAATATAAGAAGTAAATGTCAAATATCACATGCAAGTGGAATAAATGATAATATATATGCAAGTGGAATAAATGTAACAAAAAAATTATTATCTGTGATAATATCTGTAAGTGAAATATAAGAATATGTCACAATAAGTATATTATGTAATAATATATCTCTAAGTGAAATATAATATGTCACACAAAACGTATTATCTGTGTTATAAGTAAGTGAAATATAAGAATAAAAATGTCACCAAAAATATATTATCTGAAGATATCTCTAAGTGAAATAAAAAATCTAAAATATTAAGTGAAATAATTATACTGTAAATAGCAGAAATGTGGTTTATGTGTGTCTCATTTGTTTCTACATAGTTTTTGACAAGTTTTAGTAATTTTGCCTGAATGTTGAATTTACTTATGTCTGATTAAAAAGCTTGCATGGATTGTCTGAAAAATGTTTAATGCAGAATATCATATGATGTGTCTTTATCTTTAGATGGCAGAAGGCAGGGGTAACCGGCAACACCCCCATAATTTGCGAGGGGTGCTTCAGTTGGCCGTGGAGGCTGGTTCTGCTTCGGACGGTCCGGCTCCACCAGAACCCATGACACAAGAGGTGAGCAAACAATCTCTGAAATGTGTCCTGACAGTTATTAATATGTGAGGTCTGTTAGGCTGATGTTTATTCTTTTGTTGTATGTTAAAATACTTTCTCTAATCCAAATTCAATATAGAGAGTCAACTTTAAGTAAGCCACTTTCTTTCTCTTTTTCCAGAGGTTGGAGTTTCTCAGAGGAGCTCTAGCGGAAGTGTGTAAAGGACAGATGGATGAGGTCGAGCAGATGAAACGGTGTTTGGAAGTGCTGAGTAGAGATGAATGCAGGGAGGGAGACGAGGAGGAGGAGGAAGAGGAGGATGAGCGAGAGGAAGCAATGGAGGTGCTTTCGGAGCTCTGTGAGAACCTGGACAATGCGAGAGGTGTGTGTTTTATCACCCAAATTCTGTCATCATTTACTCACCCTCATGTTGTTCCAAACCTGTCTGAATTTCTTTCTTCTGCTGAACACAAAAGAAGATATTTGGAAGAATGTTGCTAACCAAACAGTTGATGGGCTCCATTGACTTCCATAGTATTTTTTCCCCTGCTATGCAAGTATCAACTGCTTAGTTCCCCATCTTCACTATAAATTATTCATTGTTCAGCAGAACAAAGAAATTCATACAGGTTTGGAACAACTTGAGGGTGAGTAAATGACAGAATTTTAATTTTTGGGTGAACTATCCCTTTGAACTTCCTTGTTGTCTTCTTGTAACACCTAACATGTGCATCACTCCTCTGTGTGTTTTGCAGACCTGATGAAGCTGGGCGGTCTGGATTTGTGTATGTCACGGTGTCTCTGTCACTCCGAGGCGGGCATTCGCTGGCGAGCGGCTCAGCTTGTTGGCACCTGTGCCCAGAATATGCCTGAGGTGCAGTTCTACCTGCTCAACCAGGGGGCGCTACAGACACTCCTGAAACTCACAGATCATGACGCAAACAGCACAGTTAGAGTTAAAGCACTGTACGCCGTGTCCTGTGAGTATAAATGAGCATAAAAGTAAATGTCCTGCTCTTTATTGATATTGTCCAAGATTTTATATTGGATATTGGGTCTCGTTCACTAAGCGTGCATACGCACACATTTATGTAGGGCTGCACAATATATCGCAAATGTACATATCGCAATATGCATATCGCAACGGCACGCAATATCTGAATGATTTTAATATGCTACTTCAACATTGTGAAAAGTGTATGTTTTAGGTCAATGCATATAGCAGAGAATAGACTGGGCACACGACTGTTACTTATGTGACTTGCTTGACGTTAAAAAGAGTTATTAAACGCAATAACTTGCGAAAAACAACTCCTTGCAGTCTCGCGCCGTCTGCTCAGTGATCCCTTCAGTTATGTTTTGTGTCTTGTTACACACTCAAACTGTCAAATGGCTGAATAACCTTTGTAGCTTTATTATGTATCAGTGTATATTTAATTAATGTGAAGACTACCATTTTTAGTTCTTATTTTTAATAACAAAGATAATTTAAAATAACAAAAATAATCATCCACCCCTCGTTCAGGAGTCTTTGTTTACCTGGATGTTCTTGATGTTAAGTTTTAGGTTGATATAACTATATGTTACCAAGTCAAGCAAAGAGATTTTGGTATTTAAATATTGGAATTACATTTTGTGTTTGTTTACATTGATGTTAAAATTATATTGTCAGATTTGTGACATAAATTTTTGCTAAAACCCTGATGGTCACTTTCAGAAGTTGTAGCGATGCTTTCTTTTCCCAAAAAGAATGTAAAACGCATAAATGGTATCATTCTCAGTTTTTAAATATTTTTTGAAATATAGTTTAAATAGATTTTACACACTTAAAGCAATATCGTATCGCATACCGATTATAGCATTATTTAACAAGGTATTGCACATCGCATTTTTCTTCAATATCGCAGTGTGTGAAATTATTCACCAATAACTTTCGATGTTCAAATTTATTCTAAATTTACGGAACAATGTTGGAACAACTGAAACCACACATACACAAAAAAATCACTTTCGTGAGAAGTTCTCCTGTGCATACAAATATAAAAAAGAGTCTTTTATATAATATATTTGGAGGAAAAAACCTGCAACTCATCTTCCCAATGTTTTGATGAGAAGGGCTTATGAACTGGCTGTGTCAACAAAAACCTTTAAAAATAAATACTTATAGTTTAAATTTTGAAAATTAAGACATTACGAAGTATTGCAATGTTACCATTGCAAAAGAAAATGATTATTTTTATTTTATTTTTCTTAAGTACTGCTTTTTTCCATATACAGTAATACAGTTAAGTATTACAATAGTACTATTTCTTATTTTGTTTATAATAGTAATATATTTCGTTTTTTTTTTATTTAGTTATTTAGCAAACGAGCACTGGAAACCTGGAGCTTTTTATTCTATTCTATTTAGTCAATATAATGTTGGTGACCCAACATCTTTATAACTGAAAGTCTCCCATTTAGTTAGTGGCAAGTGTCCTCTCTACCGTCTCTGGAATCAAGCATCTTCAATTCTTGTCTTTCCCAGGTTTAGTCCGGGAACAGGATGTAGGTCTGCGGGACTTCCTGTCACATGATGGTTTTTCAGTGCTGATGAGGGGGATGCAGTCAGAGAGTGAGAAACTGAGAACTAAATCAGCGTTCCTTCTCCTCAACCTTCTGACCAGTCACCCAGAAAACAAAGGTAGCACTGAATCTGAATGCAGACTGTTAGAATATATAGACTCCAGTTTGTACGAGTGTTTTATGTGTCCATTCGTTCTCAGATACAGTGTTGTCTATGGGGATGGTTCAGCAGCTGGTGTCAGTTCTTCGGTCCCCTCATTCCTCTGTACATGAACATGTACTTGGTGCCCTCTGCTGGTTGGTAACTTTATTGAATGATGAAAACCAAACTTCAGTGTGCTGATGAAAAGCTTGGTTTCTGACTGATTTTTGCAACATGTATGTGTGTAGTCTGGTTGAAGACTCTCCCCGTGGTGTGAGTGATTGCAGAGATCCATCGCTGGGTTTGGAGGAGATGCTCAACCAGCGAGTGCAGGACCTGAAGGGGCGAGAGGAGAGCCTGGTAAATTCATTCACTCATCTCTTAACTGTTGTTTGATCTGTTTATCTCTCCAGTACTTTGTCCTTCACTTTCTCATTCACTTTCACAAGGTTCCCACGCTTCTTGAAAGTACTTGAAAGTTCTTGAATTTCAGACACATGGATTCAAGGCCTGGAAAGTACTTGAAAACAAACATAGGTCCTTGAAAGTGCTTGAATTAAGTGTGAACTATATTTTGTTAGAGTAGCATGGTGCTATTACAAAAATTGGCCTTCTTGCGCTGCCAAAGCCAGAACAAAACTGCATTACGGGAGGAAGCTATTTCAATATATTTCTGCTGTTCCATAAGCGCCATCTACTGTCAAAAGCCCTATTCGTACGGATAGTTGTTTCTTGTGGGGTCGTAAGGTATTTTCATTGACGGGCTAGTCAGTGATTTTATTGCCGCCCGAATCCAGAATGTCAGTGTTTTTCTCCCACCACCCGCGTTAAAATCCCCGGCCGAATTACCTGCTGTTTATAGACAAACACCAAGGATGTGTGGTAATTTAATTGCCATCCGAAGTCCACATCTCTGAGTTTTCAAAATGAGATCACTTCAAAATTCACTGTTGATATCCTTTTTGACCCTTTTTGAGCTGTAATTTGGATGCACTTTAAAGATCTAGACTTTCATTACTGAAATGCTGGCAAGTATTTACAAGAGTAATATATTTCATCACCGTTCAAAAAATAAAAAGAAGAAAAGTACGTAAACATATGAATTGGGCCGTTATTAAAAGGTACATGTACAGGTGATTTAAAAAAATAATTTAGCATATTTTTAATGCCTAACAATTAACTTGTCCATATCTTTTCATTTAATTGGAAAACAATATTATCTCTATATTTTGATGTTTTAATTAAGTAATGATTTATAAAAAAGAAAACTAAAACTTAAAAAAAAAAAAAAGCAGGAATAAGAGAGCTGCAAACTGCATCTCTCGTTAAAACTCGCTCGCTCTTGTACACCAGCCTCTTTCCTCATTGGATTTTGTAAAATTGGAAATTTTTCCTCATTGGAAATTGTATTTAGTTGTCAGTATATGCCTTAGCGTTACTGCATTAATGGTAGACACAGGTACTGTAGGTATTTGAAATATTGGCAGTAACACACCCACCTTTATCGTTTTTATTGTGCATGACTTAAAATAAAAGGTGCTTTAAAAAGTCCTTGAAAGTCCTTGAATCTGGTGTTCATGAAAGAGTGGGAACCCTGCTTTCATGTCAAATATTTTAAAGTCAACATTAAATAAAAATGGTTTTATAATAATAATAACAAATAATATTACATTTGCCAAATATTATGAGCCAGTCAGTGTTTGGTATTCAAAAATAATTGAAATGAAATGAAATATACATTTTAGATAACTAAAAACTTAATTGGAAATTAGAAATGTTGACTTGGTAACTATGAAATAAAACAGGTTGAAGTACTAAAATAACAAATTAAAACTTTGTCTTTTTAAAAACTTAATGAAAATAAATGAAAGCTAAACAGAATTAAAAAAAAGACAAATCACAAATTTATTACAATTTATACTGCAAAATATGAAAAATGTAAAGCAAATTCAAAATATTAATGAATAATATATAATAGAATATTAATAATACTAAAGTAACACTAGAGCCAATCAGTTACCGATGGATTTAAGCATTTCCCCCTTTCCCCATTAAATATTCAGGAAAATATAGTTGCAAACAATGCTTCATAATGACTTAAATGTCTGGATTTTCTTTTCCTGTAGGAGGAGCTGGAATTTTGTGAGCGTTTACGAGTGGCTTGTTTCCAAGGGCAACCCCCGGAGGACAGTGGAATGGATCGCTGAGGTCTTACTGGTGATTCCTGCTGCGCAGTGATAGGCCAACACAAAAGAAGCAAGCCGAGTTTGTATTCCCTCTCTGTTAAAGAGAGAAATAAAAACTAGAAACAGAATTGATCAAGAGATAAACTTGAAAGAGACTTTAACTCTGACTATTCAGAGTTTAATTTGACCAGCTATCTGTGCATGTGCAAACTCATATACCTTGAACTGTACACAAACGCTCTTGTGTTAATATGAATATGTACATTTTTGTATATGTCAGTTTGTTATTATAAATTATGTGTTGTTTAGGCTCAACTTTCTAAATGTTCATTCTTCCTCTTTACACACATACAAAGCCATAATGTAGAACTACATATCTATATAACGAATAATTTGTAGATGTAAAATAAAGAGTGTTCTGATTCAAACCTCTGTTCAAGTTTAATTCTGACCTTAAAATACATTGTAGTGAGTGTAGTGAACTTAAAATCATCTGCAGCATTTACACCATTACATATTCGGTAATAACCATGATCCTGTACGTTGAATTTAATATTTATTGAATAATAATAATGAAATGTTTGGCACCTGCTATATTAGCATTGTCTTAATTAACCAATCTGTAATTTTTGAGGAATCCATTGCAATGTTAAACACAGCACAGCTTAATATAAAATAGAGACATAGTTTTTAATCCCATTATAACTTAGAATGAAAAGGATTATTGTCTTTAAATCGAGCCCTATTTTAGGACAAGAAACAGGACACTTTAATGATTGATTTCAAAAGCGATAAAAACGTCTATATATCAAATATGATTTAACCAGGGGTGTCCAGTCCCGCTCCTGGAGGGCCACTGTCCTGCAGAGTTCAGCTCCAACCCCAGCTAAACACGCCTCAACCAGATAATCAAGGTCTTACTAGGCTTGCTAGAAACTTCAAGGCAGGCGCGTTGAGGCTAGAGTTGGAGCCACACTCTGCAGGACCGAGTTTGAAGATCCCTGGTTTAAACTTTAATAAATGTCCTTGGAAAACCTAACCCTGTTTCCTATTCGGTGAATAAGGACCTTGTGACAAACCGTATCAAAGGAAGCTTTGATACCGAGGAAGACTAAAATGGAAGCTTTATCTATCTACAGTTTTCATTTATTCCATTAAACAACTAAAATAGGTATGTTTTAGTTTTTTTGCTAGAATGATCTGAAATATTTAGCCTGGATGCCAGCCGAACTTAGCCCCACCCACAAGATTTTTACTCGGGCAGTTCGGTCTGGACTTGATCCGTAGAGGAGTAATTATGCCCGAACAGAAACTGTTCGGACCAATGAAATTGTCAGGGCGGGCTTTAGACGATGATGGACAGATGATAAACATTAACGTAATCATCCACGTCATCAAAAGCCGCTTGGGTTGAATTTGTTCTAATCCTAAATGGAGAACTTGTTAGTATATGCATTCACCTTTACTATTTCTCTCAGAAATGATGATCGTGTTGGTAAGTACTCTGTGTATCCTTAAATTCTTTTTTTACAACACCGTGAAAGATCGTTTACACACAGCAATTGGGCGGGTTTTGCTGTAAAAACTTGGCAACCCTAACGTTCCTCAAAACTAGCCAAAAACAAACCCAATAGCTTTCCAGGGGGGTTCTCTGGGAAAAAAGGGCATTTTTATTGTGGGGTAAAATATGTGTTATTTTGGCAGGGCTGGCAGCTAAAAATCGCATTCCTGGGTCTGTATATCACATAATTGGGGTCGCTTCAACCCGCGGACATGGCAACACAGTGCAGTTGGGTTCTGTTGACATTTGATAACTAATGTAATGCGTCGCTCCGTTGCTCTGATTGGTTGTAGGTCTATCCAATTGAGGTCTTTCCTGGTTCGGTTGAAACACGCCCCATAATCACAGCCCAACGGAGCAGAGCAGACTCATATTCTGACTAGAATTGAGTATGACGACGTCAGGCTATGAAATATTATTAGCAATAAAGAAACACTTTTCTACATAAGGAAATGTTAAAAATTGTGCATTTCTCAATTTTTAAGTCTCTTTGACTCTAATATACATGTAAACATAAAACAGATGAAGTAGAATTTTATCTCATACCACACTCTTAAAAGTAAAGTTTTTTTTACTGCCATCAATGGTTCCAACTCGAAACGAGTTCCTTACCCTTTCACAACTTAATTGAAGAACGTTTTTACACACAATTAATTTGTTTCATTCAAACTAAATCAGTTTAGTTGGGTCAAGTCAAATTAATTTACTATGTTTAACGAAACTTCATTACATTTGTCAAACTAAGTTTTCTTATGTTGGTCCAACTACATTTTTTCTTGTCAACTTACTGAGGTTTAATTCGTTTTCTTATGTTTAAACATACAGGACCCTATTTTAACGTCTAAGCGCATGGTCTAAAGTGCACGGTGCAAGTGCACTTAGCACAAATCCACTTTTGCTAGTTTAACGACGGGAAAAATAGTCGGCCTGACAGGCGCATGGTCTAAAAGGGTTGTCCTTATTCTCTTAATGAGTAATGGGTGTGTTTTGGGTGCAACGTGCAATACACCAGTCTCTTTGACTAATATAATAAACATAATGGAGTAAAATTTGATCTCATACCACACTCTCAAAAATAAAGTTTTTTTTACTGGCATCAATGGTTACAAGGAACTATGACCATATTAACCCAGTTCTGTCAACACTGCATCGGCTCCCTATTAAACATACTATAAATTTTAAAATCTTGCTACCTACAAAGCACTAAATAGTTTAGCTCCCCAGTACTTGAGCGAGCTCTTAACACATTATAGTCCATCACGTCTGTTGCGGTCTCAAAATTCTGGCCAGTTGATAATACCTAGAATCCTTTTCCTATTTAGCACCTAAACTCTGGAACAGTCTTCCTAGCATTGTTCGGGAAGCAGACACACTCAGTCAGTTTAAATCTAGACTAAAAACACATCTCTTTACTATGACATACACATAGAACATTATCAATTTATATTATTCAAATCAGTTAAATGATTGTTTTATGCTGCATTACCTAGGCCTGGAGGGGTGTCCCAATACTTTTGTTCTTGGCTTATTTCTCCTTCCCAAGTCTGTCCCAACATCATTACGAGAGATAGAGGTGGATGCTATACGCCTCTATGCAACACCCTTGTCATGTAAGTGTGACATGCCCTATCTTCTGGCATCATGAAAGCTGTCATGCCCCACTTTACGAAGTACTGAGAGAAAACTTGCCAGAGACCCGCAACAAGCTGAATCTTATTCCTCAGAAATCCAGAAATTGGTTCAGTCCTGAGCTATCAGAAAGCTCATTCTAAAAGAAAGGGAATGAGATGGTGAATCCTCGTTCATTCCACACCACATGGTGCGCCACAATGAAAAGAATCATGTGGTTCTTGATTGCTCCTTTCATTTAAATGGCCTCAGTCTAAACGATTCACTCCTCGCTGGCCCCACCTTAGGTTCATCACTGCTTGGGGTCTTACTCAGATTCCACGAGCATGCAGTGGCAATCAGTGCTGATATCTGGGGCATATTTCATCATGTCCACCTTCTTACAGAATCGACACCACCACTTCAGTTTATTTAGCGTGACTCAAAGAGAAGGGTCGCCCTGATGTCTTTGAAAGGCGCGTTCTGCCATTCGGGACAAACTACTCACGGGGTAGCTAGATAACTCCCTTCCTGCAGTCATATACTCTAAATAAGAAGGCCTAAGTCGTCGCCAGCGGAGACACTCCCAGGTGCAAGCTGACCACTTCTGATACTCCTTTATCCGCCATTACCTTCCAAACCCTGCAGGTCAGACAGAAATGTACATTCCCCAATATTACCACAGGCATGATCCCCAACAGTCCAGAGTACATCGGCCTATTGGAAGAGCTGTGCAAATGCACCTGTGTCAAGACTCAAAAGTGAGATCAGATGATGTCCAAGGTTTACTCTAGACCTGTGGCTCGACTTGTGTCCCTACTCCCCATCCCATAATATGATAGGGAGGAGCGCAACACCCCTGTTGCAGCATCATTCACTCGCACACAACCTTCTCAAATGTCAAATTGAACGCACAATTTGGGGGCGGCTGTATAAACTGCTTGCGTGCACTTTAAGACTTGTTGCCCTTTCATAATGATGCAGCAAAGTGTTGTGTGAAGAAATGCAAGCCAATCCAAGTTGAAGTGTTAAAGGGTTAGTTCACCCAAAAATGAAAATTCTGTTATTAATTACTTACCCTCATGTCGTTCGACACCCGTCAGACCTCCGTTCATCTTCGGAACACAAATGAAGATATTTTAGTTGAAATCTGATGGCTTTGAAAGTCCTCCATTGGCTCAATGGTACTCTACACTCTCAAGACCCTTAAAAGGTACTAAAGACGTCGGTACAAAGTCCATCTCACTACAGTGGTTCTAAAATAACTTTATGAATCGGCGACAATAGTTTTTGTGCGCAAAAAAACCCTAAATAACGTCTTGCATAGTGATGACGATTTCAAAACAAAGCATCATGAAGCTTCGAAGCGTTATGAATCAGTGAGTCGAATCAGCGGTTTGAATCGCCAAATTTCAGCAGTTTGGCGGTTTGACACGCGATCCGAATCATCATTCGGCTCAGTGATTCATAACGCTTCGAAGCTTCATGAGGCCGTGTTTTGAAATCGTCATCACTATGTAAGACGTTATTTAGGGTTTTTTTGCGCACAAAAACTATTGTCGCCGATTCATAAAGTTATTTTAGAACCACTGTAGTGAGATGGACTTTGTACCGACGTCTTTAGTACCTTTTAAGGGTCTTGAGAGTGTAGAGTGCCATTGAGCCAATGGAGGACTTTCAAAGCCATCAGATTTCAACTAAAATATCTTCATTTCTGTTCCGAAGATGAACGGAGGTCTGACGGGTGTCGAACGACATGAGGGGAAGTAATTAATGACAGAATTTTCATTTTTGGGTGAACTAACCCTTTAAGTGTGTGCATGCATCCTATAAAACCACACACACATATTCCATGCTTCAGTGAAGTCATCAAAGGAAATAACTGTGGTTGGCTGAGTTCCTGGGTTCTGACCGGCCCACCAGGGTTTCCTATCCAACAGTCCTTAAGAGATAAAACTCAAATTCCAAATCCCACAAATTTACTTCAAAAAAGTAACATTAATATATACTGTAGCAGGGCTTGGGGAAATCGCGCTCAACTGCTCTATTTATATGGCCCCA
This sequence comes from Gobio occitaniae, assembly GCA_033150135.1. Taxonomy (NCBI): domain Eukaryota; kingdom Metazoa; phylum Chordata; class Actinopteri; order Cypriniformes; family Gobionidae; genus Gobio; species Gobio occitaniae. The sequence goes on from JARQWZ010002290.1 coordinate 37,758, forward strand.
GTGATGAATGGGAGATGGCAACTGATGTCGGGGCGATTGTAGTCCGCTACAATACATTTTTTGTTTTAATACTTCTATTGTGTGATAACCTTTTTATAAAAGGTAAATGAGAAGGGTATGAGAGGCCATGCTGTATTGTGAATCCGCTTTACGTCATGCCTAACAACGCCCTTCAGCCTTGGTGTATTGTGACTTATTCACAATACAGCACAGCCTCTCGTACATTATTGCTTACATACTGTAGAAATGTGTTTTAGCATTTCTCCATTTTTAAGTCTCTTTGAATAACATAATTCAGATGAAGTATAATTTTATCTCATACTACACTACATAAAGTTTTTTTTTTTTTACTGCCATTGACGGTTCCATGAAGAACTCAAAACAAGTTCCTTACCCTTTCTTAACTTAGTTTTTTTTCCTCGCACAATTTAACTTCGTTCATTCAAATTAAGTGAATTTAGTTGGGTCATCATATTTTAGTGTATTAGGTAAATTAGTATTTACGGTATTAGTGCCCCACAGCCTTAGCCTGGCTCCGCCCTCCTACGTACTTTTGCTCAATTTTCATTTTCCTTCAGTACTTCGTCTGGGATTGCGGTATATTCTCTGTTTTTCTCCGGTCAAATTTGAACCGGTCCAATCAGCGAACAGAGGGAGTGGCTGAGAACGATAACGTTGATGTTGTGCACTAGTTTGAGATAACATGCGTCGCGACCAAATGTTAGCGATTGGTTATGGCAGATCCAGAGTGGCTCTGGGCAGATCCAATAGTTTTAAACTTCAACAGAGTTCCCGCCTTCAAGGAAGTTAACGCTTGTCAATGGAGAGTGGCCAGACTCCCAAATGAAATGTACGAAAGTCTGGTAGGACCAGGTTACCACAGCCTGAGCACAAGCGCCACTCTTCAGCACAATAATAAAGATTAAAAAATATTATAGAAACTCCTCCATCATAACTGAACATAAAACTAAAATGTAACGCATAAAATAACACTTAATGCCCAAATTTACTCTCCTTATGCACTCCCTTGCAAAGCATGCTGGGATCTAGAGATCCACTGCCCTGTTAGTTGTCAACAAAAGTGATTTGTTTATTTCTTTACCACTAATTAATTTAGTAGACTTCCGTTTTAAAAATATTAGGTGGATTGAACACAAATAAATTAAGTGGTAACAAAATGTTAAAAAAATTGTGTTACTTAGCTAAAAAGGGCTCATTTAAGAACTATTCACTGAACTATTCTTTCTGGGATATAAATGGTTTTTCTATGGAATCACTGTTTAAACCCTTTTGGAATATTTTTTTTTAAGAGTGCATAATACACCTTTTTTGTGGCATCCATTAAGAAATTAAGATTCTTGACATATTTCTTTCTTTATCATGTTTTTGTGTTTGTTTTGTTTTTGGCCAGTTTATCTGGGGCATACTGAAAGCAGCTGTCACTTTCTCAGACCTAAATCGACCCTTGTTATGGAACCCAGTTTATCAGTATGTGCTTACATAAGCATTAGCATGTATTTATAATGCGTATGAGGTGCAGGTAGACACACATTTATTATGCCTGAACAGAGAATCTTTGGCGCTGTAAGATCTGTCCTCATGGCTTGGCACTTGGGGTTGCTTGTTTCTTTGCTTGTGGTGTTTGCCAGCGTCTTCACTGAAGGTAAGTCATATATTCAATCTTCTGGTCACTATGCTGAATAATTACTGCCCGTTTACTCTTCATCTGTGTGTACAGGCTGTTTTTTAAAGGGTTTGTTCACTCAAAAATTAAATTTATTATCCTTCTTGTCATTTCAAACACAGATGACGTCCTTTTGTCATGAACGACACGACATGAGTTTCCACTTTGATGAGTGCACTTTTCTTTCGTAAGCCAAAAATGATTTTTAAAAAGCACCATAAAAGTACTGTAAAAGTAATTTATGTGACTTGAGTTATTTTTTACGTCTGCTGGAGCTGTACGATAACTTTGTTTGAGGAACAGACTGAAGGGTATTTGCTACTTTCTTAAAATATTGCCCTGCATAATCCCATGTTTCACATCAGTGACAAAACGTAAGAACCTAGTTTTGCAATGTCAAAATCAAAAGTCAAAGAGTAAATTTTATGGTAACACTTTACGATATGGTCTCATTTGTTAACGTGAGATAATTAACTATGTATATATATATATATATATATATATATATATATATATATATATATATATATATATATATATATATATATATATATATATATATATATATATTTGATAAAAAATACAATTCTTAGTTGTTAATGTTCATTCACAGTGCACTAGCTTAACATACAACTTTAGATTTAAAAAAAAATTGTTAGTAAATGGTTAAATTAGCATTAAGAAGTTTTGTTCATTGTTCATCCATGTTTACTAGTGTATAGTTAACATGTTAAAGGAACACTCCACCGTTTTTAGAAATAGGGCTTATTCAACTTCTTTCCTACATTTAGATATGTGTGCAAATGCAGTTTTGTCTCAGTGCATGCATTGTTTTAGTCTGGCAGGGTCGCCGCTAGCTTAGCTTAGCATAATGAATGGAATCCTATGTTGCCAGGTAGCATGTCCCGAGTAAGAGTGACCCAAAAAAAAAAAAACCCACCTAATTACTTCTTGTGGCCTGCGTATTCACAACGAGTACAAATAGCATGAAATCCCACAACTTCCGTGTTGCGGAAGTCATTCAGTGTCCAGTCACGCCTACGTTTTACTGTGTGTTGCACAGCCTGTTTGCCTGTTCTTTGAATTATTGTTATTAAAACTTTGTGTTGGAACTCTATTCTTCATCTTCGTCCTGTTTGCCTGCAACCACCCTTGACAAAAGTGTTTTGCTAAATGTTTATGGTATTTTTTTTTTCCAGGGGTTTTGGGGTCTGAAACGCACATGAATTCTAGATCTTTGATTCCTCATGATACACTCTAAAAAAAATCTGGGTTAAAAATAACCCAAGTTGGGTTGAAAATGGACTAACCCAGCGATTGGGTTGTTTTAAGCAAATATTTTTCACAACCGCTGGGTTAAAACAACCCAATTGCTGGGTTAGTCCATGGGTTAGTTAGTGTAGGACTCCTTTAATAGCGGTGGTTGAATAAATATTGTTACTATTTAAAATGCCCATGTTTTCTTTATTTTTTCATTAGCCACCACCTCAAGGCGCATGGACGACTTCATCAGTGCTGTGGAGAGAATTGAAGCTGAGAATGCGGGGCTTCAGATGCTCGATGTGGTCAAAGGTTTACGTAAGGCTGCTGGCTTTGAAACCGACCTAATCAAGCGTCACCTCGGGGACCTCAGTGATGCACGCGACCTTGGGAGAGATCCATCAGTCGTTTCATACTTAAGCAAGGTCATTATCCACAGCATATCACAGTTGGGGGAGGAGGAAGGTGTAGTTCTAACTTTAGATGGTTCAAATGTGGCGTTGGCCCCAATGCTCCTCGGACTTGAGGCTGGGCTGCAGTCGACCATCCAAGGCCTGTACCCTTTAACCTTGACCGAGAACCTGGTTGCCTCTTTGGTACATCATGCCCACAATGAGCAAACAAGTGCTCCTCTGGGCACTAAAGGTTTTTGGGATAGTATTCAATCCCCAAAGGTGTACACTCTATCTGGTTTGCCCTCCTTGGCAACAGACGCCCTAATAACCGGAGGTATGGACGGGTTCATTCTTGGGTTGGAAGTTGCCACGTCTGACCTTCGTGAGCTTTCACTGAGTGACTTGCTGAAGAGTTACTACAGCCACCAGCTGGACGCCGCAGGGTTGGACGCAGCGCCCCGTCTGATTAGTCAAAATCGAAGGATGAACTTTAAAAAGCTTGCCAGCTTCTCTTTGCTGAAAAGCCAAGTGGTTCAGGCTCTAACAGTTCGTCGTAACTTAGATGAGTCTGAGAGGAAGAGGCTGGATGATGTCATGAACAAGGGGTTTGAGGAATTTGTCCATGTGTATGCAGGTAATTAAACCAATTTTTTTTTTTTTTATCATTGATGTTAACCATTTTATACTGACTAGTTTTAAAAAGAAACATTTTATAATTTATTAATCAATATTTTTACTGACATTTTTAAGATTACTGTATTTTACATTCTTTTACTGTTAAAATATTTTAAATATATATTTATAAAAAACTTTCTTTTATTGTAACTTAAGCAGACTCAATTATTTATTTAACATTTTAAACTGGCATTTTACTTTTTTTGCTATAACTGTAGAACATTTTTAATTTAAATTTAATACCAAGTAAATCAATTTATTACTGATGTTATCATACAGACTGTTTTATTTACTTAATATTTTAAATATATTTATATCATTATATTTTCCTACTAAATGTAATACTTTTTTTAAATTGTCAATTTTAAAGCTAACTTAAGTATTTAACTATTTTAACTGTTATGCTATTTATACTGTTAAATTAGAAATATTTTTTCAATAATATAATTTATGTACTACAAAGTAAACCACTTTAATTGACAAAATTTCAATCTGTCAATAGCAATTTTGTGTTCTCACATTGCTTCCAGTCTGTCCCAACATCATTACGAGGTCTCAATGGGGGGCTGCGTCTTTTATCGGTTCTCCCTCCTATCTGTCTCTCCCTGTGCCGTACCTTTTCATCCACCACACATATCAACCCTCCAAGCCTTGCACCACCTTTGAGCAATGTGCCAGTGATATGCGGTCCATGCAGCGCTACCACCAGCAAACTAATGGATGGTCTGACATTGGATACAGGTTATGAAAGTCCCAATTTTACAGCTTTTTATGTGCTGTCCTGACTGATTGCAATTTAATTTCTTGTTCTTTCCCCCCAAGTTTTGTTGCAGGCTCTGATGGAAACTTGTATGAAGGTCGCGGATGGAATTGGGTGGGTGCCCACACGTACGGGTACAACTCCAAAGGCTATGGTGTCTCCTTCATCGGAGATTATACCTCCACCCTCCCTGCAAGGAGTGCGATGAACATGGTGCGATACGACTTAACAAGCTGTGCTGTGAGCGGAGGTCGACTGTCTTCATCTTACTCCTTGTATGGACACAGGCAAGCCACTTCCACTGACTGTCCAGGAAACGCCTTCTACCGTGAAATCCAGACATGGGAGCGTTACCAGGTAAAAAGAAAAGTTTCATGGGATTTATTGAATGTATGGGGTTCTAAACTTCTGACTGCTCAAAATGTATTGCTGTCCCAACAGTTCAGACCTTAACCGTGTGTCTGTGTGTATCTCTGTTTTTGTCCTTCAGAGCTATTTGCCTTAATGACTGTGGCATCAACAATGGGCATCTAATTGTGTCTCTGGAACACAGTACACAATGTATTCCATATATCGCTCATAATAAATGCAGAAATCCTTTCAAAAATCATATCAGTTGTTTATTTATTATTATTACACATTCATTACATTACAACTGAATCTATAGTGCACATTAAGGCAAAATCTAATTTGCCTTACTTGGTCGAAAGCAAAGTTCCTTTACAAAAAATAATGTTTAAGCACATTATTTTGATCAGACACATTTTTACACTTTTAAGAGTATAATAACATTTCCAAACCTAGCTTATATGATTTTCTTTATATTTACAAAACCACCTGTTCTGTGGTTAGAATTTAAACAAAGTATTTCTAATAAATAGTTTATAGACATTCATCTTGTTAAAAAAAATCTAACACTGATGTATTATTATTATGTATGTATTATAGATAGATAGATAGATAGATAGATAGATAGATAGATAGATAGATAGATAGATAGATAGATAGATAGATAGATAGATAGATAGATAGATAGATAGATAGATAGATAGATAGATAGATAGATAGATAGATAGATAGATAGATAGATAATATTAAAATGATATAGTATTAAAGACGTGGAAATTGTACAATATGATTTTAGATGGATGATAGATAGACAGACAGACAGACAGACAGACAGACAGACAGACAGACAGATAGATAGATAGATAGATAGATAGATAGATAGATAGATAGATAGATAGATAGATAGATAGATAGATAGATAGATAGATAGATAGATAGATAGATAGAACTATTATAAAATGTATTTTTCATGTAATTACTAAAATTATTATATATATATATATATTAAAATGATATAGTATTAAAGACGTGGAAATTGTACAATATGACTTTAGATGATAGATAGATAGATAGATAGATAGATAGATAGATAGATAGATAGATAGATAGATAGATAGATAGATAGATAGATAGATAGATAGATAGATAGATAGATAAAGACAGATAGATAGATATAGATAGATAGATAGATAGATAGATAGATAGATAGATAGATAGATAGATAGATAGATAGATAGATAGATAGATAGATAGATAGATAGATAGATAGATAGATAGATAGATAGATCGAGACAGACAGACAGACAGACAGACAGATAGATAGATAGATAGATAGATAGATAGATAGATAGATAGATAGATAGAGACAGACTGACAGACAAATAGAGACAGACAGACAGACAGACAGACAGACAGATAGATAGACAGATAGATAGATAGATAGATAGATAGATAGATAGATAGATAGATAGATAGATAGATAGATAGATAGATAGAGACAGACAGACAGACAGACAGACAGACAGACAGACAGACAGACAGACAGACAGACAGACAGACAGACAGACAGACAGACAGATAGATAGATAGATAGATAGATAGATAGATAGATAGATAGATAGATAGATAGATAGATAGATAGATAGATAGATCGATAGATAGATCGATAGATATTATAAAATGTATTTTTCATGTAATTACTTAATAAATTATATAGTATTTATACATTATATAAATAAATGTTCTTACAAAATGTTGCAGTATTTTCTATTTTACATTTTTATATATATTGTGTATATTTTAAGATGGTTCGATTATTTTGCAGTTTTTAAATGTAGAATTTTACATTATTTTACATTTATTACTCTTAAAATTAGCGACGTTTACAATAATGTCATTCAAGCACTAACAAATAGCCTCCTGAAATGTGTCAGCTTTGCGTACGCAACAGCGCCGTTATTACCGCATTGATCAGGAGTCGTTCATTTCTCAACCTGCTGTGAAAGAGTTACACCGTGGCTGATACATAAACTCCTCTCCCCTCCCCACCAACGTCACCATCCCTCCGAAACTAACAACATGGAGTCCGGTGTTTAGAGTGCAAAGGCGGTCTTCACCGTTAGCTAAACCTATATGCTTTTCCCGGTGCTCCTGAGGGAAGGCTGCGACGCTCCAGGACGCATAAAGCGCAACGCACACATGCTCTATAAGCGCCCGTGCGTTCGTGCCACTTGAATCCAAATAGGACATGGAGAAAGCGATGTGATTGGACGCAGAGGATTCCAAAGACAGGCCGCTTTCCGTGAGTGTTGCACAATTTCATCCTCACCCCACACATATCCAGAGAAATGTTTAACAGTTTCAGATTGTGGTGCTGGGGAAGGACAGCGTTTGCAGATGGTCCAGTATTAACATCGCAAGTAATAAACGCATGTGAACTACATAGACGAGCACCATATTTTCGGGAGCCGGTCTTTTTTTTTTTTTCTCCAGTAAAAAAACGGCACCCTTTGATATTATCAACGTAGGAAATGAGGCATGATAAAATAGGTCAGAGTGATACCCCTAGGGAATTCAACACAAAAATTTAGTTATTCAAAGCACTCTTTCAAAGACTGAATAGCACATAGCACTGTGTATTTAAACCCACATTTACCTCATGCATTTGTGAACATCTTGCAAATGCTCATTTGTAGATTTTTTTTAAATACCCCATAAAATAATGAGACTTTTGTGCCTACTAGTCCATATTGCTTTCAATCTTAGATAGGGTTGCCACCTTCAGTGTGGCAAAATAAGGGAAACCCATTCACGACCCAACCTCAACCCCCCACCACAAAAAAAACCCCATTGCATAAAGGACAGAAATAAAGATTACGTCATAAAATGATTGACAACTTGACAGCTCAATAATAAACCATAAGAAAACATTAGATCAAACTTGCAACAGAACACATTTTATATTATTTTACATTATTTTTTTTATTTATTTCTAAAAAAAACTCTTTAGTAGCCTATTTGGTGCACTTTAAAGGGATAGTTCACCAAAAATGAAAATTCTGTCATTTTCTCTCCCTCATGATGTCCAAACCTGTCCGAGGTTCTTTGTTCTGCAGAACACATAAGAAGATATTTTGAAGAAAGTTTGTAACCAGGCTGCTTTGGGGGCACCATTGACTTCTCCCTGTGTGTTCAACATAACAAAGAAATGTATACATGTTTGTAATAACTTGAGGGTGAGTAAATGACAGAATTTTCATTTTTGGGTGAACTGTCCCTTTAAGCAGTCATTCCGAACCAGTAATCACTTTATTTATTTAAAAAAATTCAATTATTTTTTATTTTATCAATTTACTTAAATTATGAATATATTATCATGTAATTATTTGTCCCATTTTTATCTAAATATTTTTTTAAATGTCAAACTTTATATGACAGGATTATTTATTATGATTAATATAGCTTAGCTTAATTATAAATTAATAATAACAATTATTAAGCTACAATCTATTAATTAACCTGTCTAAAAAAATTATTATTCTGTCTGCCAAGCTCTGATAATGTATGGAATATTATATTAATATATTATCCATTAAAAAACTATAGGCCTATACCTTTAGAAGCACGGATGTGTGTGTCACCGCTGCTTCTTAGTCAGACAGTCTGAGCAACTGAAATGCTTCTCATAAAGTGTGCAGTTCATCACGAGTTACTGGACAGACCCATTGATACCTTTTTGATATTCAGCTCTAGGCCTATATCTGGAGATCCTCTTGCGTTCAATCGGTGGACGCGACACAAGCTCGACATGTTTTTAAAAAACCGCGCAAGTTTAACAAAGCTGCTAAAACGCAACCACGCACAAATGAGCTCCTGTACTACTTATTGTGAAATTGATTTCTTTATATTTGCTATCAGTATTCTCCACACTGCAAAATCCGTATGTGTTTATTGAACTATGTATGGACCTGTGAAAAATACGGGACAAATCGTCATTTTGCTTGTAAATACGGGACGATTCCGTATTTTACGGGACGGGTGGCAAACCTAATCTTAGATTGCATCTTAGCTGTGTTTGTTTTTGTCCAGAAATGGAATTGCTCTTCATAACGTAGGACAGGAGAGGCAGACTGTAACTGCACACAAGCCAGTGCCCCAGAGGATCATGGATCCTGAGGATGATCTGTCGACCAGGGACCCCCAAGATCTGATGTCCAGCCAAGGGCTACTGCCTTCAACATCAACATCCTTACTCAACTGCACCTTCCTGGTATAGCTAAGGCCGTAGACAACGCTTTTTTCTCTTTCCATTAATTTATTCAATTTTCCAATGAAAGAAAAAAACTGTATATGGGAAAAATATATATGGGAGTCATTGTTTTGATAGATGGATACCTTTTTATCACATCGTTGCACCATTATTATATTTTTTATCTTTGTGTGAGAAACTTGTGACATTTTATCTCTCTCCTAAACGATGTATTGTTGGACTTGTTTCAACCCTCTGAACTTACAGGGGGGGTTATTGCATTGTGATGACGTGGAGAAGGGTGATGGAAATGGAGATTCAGAAGGTCCAAACTGCTTTTTCCCCACACTGGAGCATTGTGGTAAAGTACCGAGAAGTCCACGATCTTCAGCCTTTCCCTCATCTCTCACATGGGACTCGGACTCGGAGAAGGAAACCTTGGATGGTAATTGTCTCTCTGGTTCATTTTTACTTTCATGTCAGTGAAAAATACACAGGTGTCTACCTAAATCATAAAAAAAAGAATTTGCAATCATTCAGCTACATACAGGCTGAACTATTCTGTGTGTGTGTACTGTGAAACTTGTCTCGCTGTGAAAGTGTTTATGGTTTTGTCTGTCTACATGCTGTATTTATAACTGTGAGTCTACTGCTTTCTGTTAAGTCATGTGTATATTGTTTGTGTTCCTGTGTGGATTCCAATGGTTTATGTCAGAGGAAGAACTTCAGCACTTTTCTAACCCTCATGGTCTGGCTGCTCACAGCCCAGGGAGTCCCACCTCTGGACTACAACAAGACAGGTGAGATGCAGATGATTATATGGAACAACAGGTTTACAGAAAGGTGCATACATGAGGATTTTAAATATTGAGGGGTGTGGTGGAGATAAATATAGAGCTGGAACCTATTTATCAGTCTTAATTCTTATGCTTGCAGCTTTGACATTGATCCGTGCCAAGAACCTGTGGACACCAAGCACTTATTTCTTGATAAAATCCCACTTGCCCCCCTGGAGGTGGAAAATCAAGGCGATGTTACATACAGGGAGCCCACAACTACAGACTCCAGCCTACCGAAGCGTGCAGCAAAACGTAAAAAAAAGAAAAGTACTGTACCTCAAAACACGTTTGAATTCATGTCAATGCCACTTTGTAAAATTAAAAAAATACTCAAGTCAATATTCCCTATTTACTTGCAGTGGCACAAGACAAAGTGAGCCGTCTACCAGATCCTACACCAAAAGAGGGATGCCAAAAAGAAAAGAAAGAGGAGCAGAAAGTCCTAAATTGTAGAGGGCGGGAAGAGAAGAACACCAAAGAGGCAGATGTATACACCTTCCCAGCAGACTCTGAGCCTGAGAGCCCACCACCTGGACCTTGGGCGCACTGCACCTTCATCCAGCGCAGAAGGAAAAAGAGGGCCATACTGAGGCCTTTCTCTGGTTTAGGCACATGGCAACGCACAATGGGAGCCGGTAGAAAGACCAGGGGAAAGCCCTCTGGAGCAAAGCAGCGTAGGAAAACCACAAAGGATGGGGGAGGGATGTTCGAATTTGAAGAGGAAAAAACTGAGAAGGTAGGCAAGGGTAGGCAGAACGTAGCCAAGGGTAAGCAGAACTTAGTAGTAGTAGACCACCAACTGGACGGAGATCTCTCCCAAGAGATTTTCACATGTGTAGAATGTAGCATTTACTTCAAAAAACGTGCCCATCTACGTGAACACATGCGAGAGCACGGCCAGGTTGGTAGATCTGGGAAGAAATGGCAATGTGGAGAGAAAGAAGCTTGGAGCAGACATCTTAATAAAAATGCGTTTGAATGTATAGAGTGTGGTCAGGAGTTTGTAGACAAGGTACTGCTGCTAGATCATCACCGATGCCATGAGGAGTCGCGGCAGAAAATCCTTGAAGAGATTGGAAAATTAAATGAGGGGGAAAAGCGGGTGGCAGTGCAAGCCAGTTGCAGTAATGCACTGGAGCCGGTCACCCAAGAGTCAACAAAGGTCAAATGTGGCCAGTTTGTGTGTCTTGAGTGCAACTTTAGCTCTGATGTGCCTCAAGAGCTTTCCGAACACGCCAAGACGCACACCACCCGAAAAAGGGCTGGTGTTTATCGAACTTCGCCCCGCTTCCAGCAGAAATCCCGCAAGAAAGAACAGGTCCAGTCCTCTGCAGATGTTACACCAACTTTTGTCACTTCTCCTCTCAACAAGAGGTACCCCATTCGAGCATCCAAAAAAGCTAAAGAAACACAGCCCGACATCGCCCCTTCACTGTTGGACTCTAGTTCATTGTCTTGTCAAAGTGCTTCTGCAACCCCAGGAGAAGCCACAGACCAACCTGATAAAGCAACCCTGCATGCAAATACAGACCATGCGGAGGAGTCGAGACAAATAGGAGAGACATCTCTGGCTAATCCTATGGAAGAGAATGTTCTACAACCTCCGCATCTCATGTCTCCTCCCCCAAATCCAAAGGGTGTTCCGCGGCGTAAGGATGTGGCATTCAAGAGCATAGGAAAAAAACGCTCGGTCCGGGCCGCAAAGAATAAACTGGGGCGCACAAGAGCGAGTACAAGACTTGATCCTAAGTCAACCCTGATTACCGGTGTAAAAAAACAAGTCCAAATCTCAAACCAGACTGCAGATAAGGGCCAGAAAGAAGACATTCCAACATCAGAACCAGAGCATGATCCAAAACAAGACTCCAAAACAGGTAAATCAATAACAAGTTATAACACCAAGACCGGTCAATGCTCAGCTGTGTAGATAAACTGGTAAGGTGGTAGCAATGGCAGGGCACAGAAACAGATGTGTGCACTTAGACAAAAAATGTAATGCACTGCGAGTTGCTTTAGATAAGGTGTTTGCTAAATGCATAAATGCAAATGCTAATACTTAGCATTGTCAACAGCATTTGTGTCAAGTAAACTATACTTGTCAATGCAACACTTACGCAGGGAACAAGAGAGGCTGCAAAATATCATAAACTAATGGTATATTTATTATGAAATTATTCATGCATTTTCAGAAATGTCTTGTTTTTATTTTCCATAAATTTCTCACCATCCACTTATAACATTGTCACGTTAATTCATTCTGTCATTGTTCTTCTGTCTTTGGTCTTGGAGTGATGCATGCTTATGTGTACTGTATGTATTGTTGTGTTATTGTGATGCCTAGATTGTGTAGTGGAACCTCCTGTCCGATTGACCATTGGTTAAAGGAGTGACTCTCCCTATTCCATTGGCCAGTTATTATAGATGTGAGGTGTAACTTCCTGTTCCATTGGCCAACGCTGTTGGTGGTATAGTGACCTATTTCATTAAATTTGTATTGTAGGAGAGGAACAGTTAACCGAATCAGTGGCCATAGTCAGCAAGGACCAATATTTGGATTGGGGGTAAATGCCAAGCCTTGAAATCCTATAAGCACATAGTTCACATGAGTCGTGCTTGGCCATAAACTCGGGGAAACCCCAGGTTTCACCCTGGTCTGAACATGGTCCCTTCCCCTGCAGACCCTGTGGAGGTGCCTGCCCTGGCCTTGCAGCTGAAGAGCAGCTTCTCAGCCAGCCTCCGAGGGGCAGCAGAGAGGCTGGGGCTGCTTGAGGGGCAGCAAGCCCAGCTAAGAAACAAGTTACCACTCGTCCTCATAGAGTCTCTCAGCTCTGACCTCCAAACTCCCCTCTCATACATCAGGGTGATGGGTGAGTGATGAGCAGAGCCACAGAGATCTTAAACGGTTGCAGAGTAGTCCGTAGTCAGGCCAGAATTCTGTCATCGTTTACTAAACATATTGTTGTTCCCAAACCCATATGACTTTCTTTCCTCTATGGAACGCAAAAGGAGACATTATGAATGGACATCACAATACTTTCCCTCTTTTTTTGGAGCCCCTGACCGCAACATGTTTTTGTTGTATAGAAAAGAGAAGCATGAACAATTTTCAAAATATCTTGTTTCATGTTTCATAGGAAGTCATTTGTGTTTGAGACAACTTGAGGGTGAGTAAAAGAAAACAGAATTTCCATTTTAGATCAACAATTCCTTTGAATCAGCTTGTTGTCATTCTCATTGCATCCCATCACATTTTGTTTGTATTTAACCGCCAAATTGTGCAATAATGGTCTGTTAACTGGTAACTGTTAAACACTCTTTAACACTCCACTTTCACCTCAGGGAATGAGCCGCCCAGTGCCAGTGCTCTGGATCTCAAAGCCAGCTCCTCTCCACCAAAGAAGAGCTGCAAAAAGCTTGAAGCTCAGGAGGAGGAACCCAAACTCAAAAAAGACAAATCTGATAGTCAGGGGAAGAGCGGAGAAGTCACACTTGTTGCTGCAAAACTAGAGGATGGTGGTGATGATGATAATGATGATGATGACGATGACGATGAAGAAGATGATGAAGAAGATGTTGTAAATCGTCTTATTGGTGCATTAACTGAGGAAAATGATGAAGATGATGATAGCGAGGGGTTGTTCAAGAGTGTGGAAAGAAAATGCCCTTATTGCCCAGATCGATTCCATAATGGCATCGGACTAGCCAATCACATTAGGGGTCACCTGAACAGAGTGGGTGTCAGTTACAACGTTAGGCACTTCATCTCCCCAGAGGAGGTTAATGCTATTGAGAAGAAATTCTCCTACCAGAAAAAGAAGAAAAAAGGTAAATGTAAATGTTTATGAACTTGATATCTCATGAAAGTTTATTTTCCATATCTGCGATACAGAACCAAGGGCTTGTGTAACTTGTTTTGATGTTATACTTTCCATTGCCACCTCTAGTTGCCAACTTTGACCCGTCGACCTTCAGCGTAATGAGATGCGAGTTCTGCAGCGCCGGCTTTGACACCAGGGCTGGCCTCTCCAGTCACGCCCGAGCCCATCTCAGAGACTTTGGCATCACCAATTGGGAAGTTACGGTTTCTCCCATTAATATTCTCCGAGAACTTTTCGCCAAGCATCCAGATCTTGTTCTACCCACTGCTCCCACTCATGCTCTCCAGTCAAGTCAAGAGCAAAACTCTGACGAAGAGCAAGAGAGCAGGGAAGATATGAAAGATGAGGAGAACATGACTGCAGATCTTGCCACTCTTTCCTCTGACTCTCCAAAACAGCACTGGAAAGAAGAGCACAATATCAGTGAACCAGAGGGTAAGTGAATGGAGTTTAAATCTTCTTGATTTCTCAAAGAATTAAAAAAAGATTAAAGCTACACTGTGTAACTTTTTTAGTTTATTCTTAGCTAAAAACACTTAGTTCTTTCAAAAATACATGTGCTCATTAATGTATATTTACTTCTTTCAAGTAATAAAGTATTCTCGTAAGTTTATAATATGCCATTGAGAATACATACGGGTGAGGGGTTCGAATGCGGGTCGCCATGTTGCCCCTCCATCTTGAAAGTACATTAGCCAAAGCGGGACATACCCGTAAATTCAAGCTTCGCCTTTCGCGTTTTAACACTCGATGACACCGTGTCGAATGTGAACGAGGTCAAACTGGAAGCCATGTTAATCTTGGACTAAATCGGCCACCGTAGGAGTTAAAACGAAATCGGAATTGAGAGGAACAGAAACTAATATTCACTGGATGGTCATATATCTTTTCAACGCTAGATGGGGGAAAATATCACACAGTGTAGCTTTAAGCCATGGTCATTACATATTTCTTACTTGCTAAGTTATTTAAATTACTCCAAAAATGGCTGTTAGAAATAATGATGCACAAAGAAAAAAATGCATGATTTATCTTTTGGCAAGAAATATTTTAGATTCTGTCATTACTAAAATGCAAGTTTATTTGTACAAAAAGGTCATATGTTCTTGCTTCTATTGAAGCACAAGATGCTCTTTGGACAATGCGGTTTTGCACAAACCTGTAGAGTCCATAGTTCAATTACATGCTGTCATTAAAGCAAAATGGTGGACATATAAATTCAGCCATAATATAATTTGCAATGGAAAAGTTTGTATTGCACTAGAAAAAAATACAAAACTGTAGTGTCAGATGTCTTTTCAAATGTTGATGTTCTTGCTCATAAGTTACGTTTCTTTTACATGAATAGCCTGCCCTTTGCACTAAAGAGAGAAACCTCAAAAGCTTGTGGATGCCTTGGGATTTTTGTAATGCTGTCTGGGGCAGTTGTTTGTATGGTGCAGGACACTTGGTAATTTCTTAACGCAACCTTCATTAATGTAATTGATGTCTGGTATTTAATATTTAGCCTAGTCTCCGCCTTTATTCGGTTCGTCACGCCTTGGTGCGTTAGTGCATGTGTGCGGGGCAAAATGGCTGCTTCCACCTCCCCGCAGACACAAACAATAGCGGAAAAATTGTCTGAGTATAGGTGCTGTTATAAGTCCGATGCGCTGCAGCCGCTGAATGGTGAGTGCATGCACTTCCGCGCCGTGCATGGGGATGCATGAGAGATGTTAATGCTCGGAGCCTCGACACTTTTCAACCTTACATGGCATGCAATCGTGTTAACATTTAAGACAAGCTCCTGTCATACCCGATGTGCGCTTTAAATGACTGATGCCTGAAATGGTCTAGTCTAGTGAGACGGAGTGCACGTACGAAAGCGACTCATCATCATTCCCCTGCTGTCTGGACACTTTTCTTTTTGATCTGAAAAGTCAAGATGTGTGTTATTATGCGCTCAGGTACTTAATAAACGCAGTTTTTGATGTCCTGTCAAAATGACGGCTTCTTTTTTCAGTGTATGTCTTTATGATTGCCGAAATTAGGCTGTCTTCGCCATTTTACTTGAGGTGCTTTTTTTAATGTTGAAATGGAGCGCGCTATGCTTTATTCTTTTCCTCGAGGCTTATTTCTTTTTCCGCGCGCTTTCAGAAAAAAAAGACGTTTTTGAAAAGAATAATGACAACGCTGCTTGTCTTCTTTTGTTGTCCTGGATAAGTTATTAAACGGTGGACTTTCATGTTTAACTTATGGCATTTAATACCCTTTGTCTCTTGGTCTGGTTATTCCATATGCGATTACAGGGAATTTTCATTTTAAGTCTGAGGAGGAGAAAAAGAGCTGATGTTGCTAGAACTGGGTCTAGGACAGATCAAATGACAGAACAGAAACGCCCACCGCAGGAACGCGTTCACAGCTTATTATATTGAATATGCTGAGAAGAGCAAGACCAGCAGGAGCTTCAAAAGAAAAACACTGTGCTGCTTGAATGTTTTAGGCCTGCTGAATTTGCCTCTGGAGTGATAAAGTATCGGTTGTATGTTCGTCTAAGACTTGAGCAATCAAAACTCTTAACTCTTAAGTCAGTTGTTTAATAATCTAGTTGTCAATACATGTAGTTAAACTTGTAAAGTAAGTCCTGTGGCTTTTTGCAGTTCAAGACTATTGCTTAGACAAACTTCTGATATTAAATCATAAGGTACAGCTGTTTTAAAAATACTAAATCAGTAACAAAGTTTATATGCTTCCAAAAAAATGCAATCTAAGTACCGTGAAAGCACAGGACAAGGCTTAGCAGGGTAATGGGTTGGGCTATGTCCATTTTAGGTGCTTGTGAGAAAAATAGAAATAATTGTTTTGACAGATAAATTTGTTACGCTTTTGCCAAAAGAAGT
Organism: Gobio occitaniae; assembly: GCA_033150135.1. Taxonomy (NCBI): domain Eukaryota; kingdom Metazoa; phylum Chordata; class Actinopteri; order Cypriniformes; family Gobionidae; genus Gobio; species Gobio occitaniae. Next base: position 54,725 of record JARQWZ010002290.1, read on the forward strand.
GGAAGACTGATGTTATGAAATCTGATCGGAAATGGTGGTTGACTGTAATCTCAGAGTTCAAGAAATTGATGTGAATTTTAAGAGCTATTGAAGTGATTTATTTAATCTTTTGCTGAAATGTATTGACATTTTGTGATTGCCCATAAGTTGCTGTCCCGGTAATGAAAAAATATTTACCTGGTGTCTTTGAACAAATCTCTCAAAATCATGTGGCCAGCCAATTAAGCATGAATTAATTATGAATGATTTTATTTCATTATTTATGTGCATATGGTTAAGGGAACGCTAGTTACAGTTGATCTGTGGGAAACATTCACTTGAGACCTTTGGGGTTGTCCTTGCAAGACTTTGATTATTTAGCTAATTTAAATATGTTGTCTCCGTCTGTGCATATTCAGGTGGGGAGGAGGCGGAGGATGAGGAAGAGGAAGAAGAGGAGGCCCAAATGTCCCTTACAGATAAGTTGGCCACAAGTCCAGAAGAAAAGACCCTGTTCTCTATAGAGGAACAGAGCCCTGAATCTAAAGAGACAGATTCTATGGGTAATTGAATTTGAGCCCAACTCTTTTAATCTACTCTTAAAGGAATAGCTCACCCAAAAATCCAGAAATATTCTTTTAAAATGCACCTTTATTGTTCCACAGAAAAATAGAAATTCATACAGGTTTGGAATTAGGGGTGGGCAATATACCAGTAGAAATGATTAACCGGTAGAAATTTTGGACTATCGTTTCTATTGCGGTTCTGCTCATGTGACGTTGCTATGCTGCGCGGTCACGAAAGCTTATCATTTGCAGGCATTTTTAAGCACTGCGGTTTAAAAACAGGTGATTTGAAACCGTTGAAGCGCAATTAGCATCGAAAGAGAACTCATTTTAGTTTATGCGCACGCACACTCTCTTAAAAAGACTCACTGTGTTCGAAATCGAATACTTCCCTACTATATAGAATGCGAAAAACAGTATGCCAACAGAGTAGTATGTCCAAATACATAGTATTGAAATACAGTAGGCGAAAAGTCCCTGGGTGACCTATTACTTCCGGTGAGATTCTGAAGTGTGCATTCTATGGACACTTTACTATCCCATAAGGCCACAGGTGAGGATTTATGAATGGAGGTGAAGGGACGCTGGTAGGTCATATGATAATGACAACATGGCGGATGTAGTACGTCCAGATTACATTCATACTACACACATTCATGCTATATAGAATATACTTTTTTAACGGTCATCAAGTGTAGTACCTACTCAGTGTGCAATTTCGGACGCAGCTACTGTTTCTTCTCAGTGCTGTCATGAAGCTGCTCCGCGACATGAAGCTACCGCTAATAGATCGTGTGAGAACTGAACTGAGTGTGTTTTTCCGCCTAATTGGGCTTGAACGGTTAAATACATACCTATGTGTCAAAGGGACATGTATTTGCAGAGTCATTTATGTCTTAAGTGAACGTAAACAGTTGAGAAAGAACAATGCACGCGTGTAATGTATCCGTGTAGCCGTTCTTAAAGTGACAGGATGCAAGTTGACCTGCTGTCATTATTAATGCTAATCAAACAACAAAAAAAGAGAGAAAATCTCTCACTGCTCTTGATATATATCATTATTGTGAAATAAAATTACCCTTTAAAAACACCTGAAGTCGCTAGTGTTCGTTTCATGTACATGAATATTTGAGCTGATGGGATGAAACATGTCATGTATATTTGCCCTTATTAGCCTGGTCTGCCATCTTGATTTTTCTGTCTTTTTACGTGACATTTATCAACTAATCAAAATTCGTTTTGACTTCCACAGTGGAGAGTCAGTAAATTACTATTTATACTACTGTGCAATCATGAAAAGACCAAATGTTAAGGCCCTCCAAGACTCAATTGGGAAGGATAACAATCTGATCACCTCAGGAGGTGGTTTGAGATGCATACAAGATAAAACGCATTCCAAGTGTAAATGTTCCTGTTGTTCAAGCCATGCTTACACAATTGGTTAGCAATCTATCAAAATCCATGAAGTGAATAAGTTTAGATAAGTCTTGAATCACCATTTCTCTGTTTTCCAGGCTCCAACTTGTTGAAATGTGAGTTTTGTGGTGCTACCTTCGAGACACGTCGTGGTTTGTCCAGCCATGCCCGCTCTCACCTACGCCAGCTGGGCGTTGGCATGTCGGAGAACAGTGGAGCACCCATCGATCTCCTCTACCAGATCACTAAGGAACGTTCCATTGATGCATGCTTCACTGGCACCTCCCCTACTGTGGAATCATCTAAGAAGCCCCAGCACCATGCCCCTATTGTTCCTATACCTAGCCCCACAAAAGATGTAGAACCTGAAGAAGGACTGCTGGACACCAAGCCCCCTGTCCCGTTTTCTGTTGCTGGTTCCACTATTAAAGTTTCCTCTTCCCCAACTACTCCATCCGCAGCTGGCTCTCTGCCTTCCTCTCCATTTGTAAAGTCTCGATCCCCTTCCCCAGTGCTGAGAAAGGCTCCCATCTCTTCCTTACTACCCGTGTCTTCCCCACTGCGATCCCAGGAGCATAAGGTCTTGGGAAAGAACCAGTCTACAAACCTCTCCAGTCCAACCAAACCATTCTGGGCACCACAAGAGACAGATGCCCCTTTGAACCTTAGTAAGAACGCATTTAATGAACTAAATACTAATAAAGAATTTCAACAAATTGTTTGCGATTTGTTTTTATAGTGTTGGGGTCATCAATTGATCCTTGCACATTATGGGCCAGATTTACCAAACAGGGCAAATTAGAGTAAGAACGCAATTCCAAAAAAAGATGCAGATGGGAGTGGAAAGTTCTGTGTGATCTACTGATGACGCGCAAATTAAAAAACACAGCCAAATCATTTCCATAATGACCAATGCAATCTACCAAGAGCAGTGCAAATTAGCGTCTGGTTTAATAAATGTTTTTTTTGCAAATACCAGTAAATTGATTAAAGCAAAGTCCCGCAAACCTTGGTAAATCACCTGGCATGATTCCTTTAAATACTCTCCTTCCATAAATGTTGCGTTTGAAAGGGAAGCTCCAATGAATGCATATGCAATAAGGTCAGCTGCAAAAATCACCCTGTCTACCCCTTTTTGATACATATTTACCTGAATTAAAAAAAAAAATCCTGACAGCACAAACTGTTAGTAAATCTGGCCCTTATTGTCTGTCTGTCCTTACAATCTCTTCAACTTTTCTGTTCCTCTCACTTTCTTTTCTAGCGATGGACGTGGACTCTAAAGACATTATTTGCCAGTTGTGTGGTGCATGGTTTGAAACAAGAAAAGGCCTTTCGAGTCATGCTCGTGCCCATTTGCGCCATTTTGGAATTGAGTACTCTGAATCCAAGGGCTCCCCCATTGACTTACTCAACCGGTTCATCTTGACTGATGACTTTAAGCACAGAGCAAATTCTTTTCTCTCCGATGGTCCTGAGGACCTGAGGTCCCAAAAGACCAGTATGACTTCCCTGTTACCCTCGACTTCTACTTCTTCCTCTAAGAGACCTACTGCCTCCAGCCCTGTCCTATATAAAACAGCAACTTCTTCTTTGAAGACAACTATTGGCTCCAAAGCTACCTCGTCTTCTACCCATACCCTATTGGGTCCACCCCCAAAGAAGCTGAAACCCTCCTCTTTGCAGGTCCTTCGCTTCAGTGGTGGGGAAGTGATGTCCTTTCCTATAGGTAACAACTTTTACGTGTTTTTGCATGTCCTTGTTTGTTCTTTACTTCCTCATTTAAATAAGGTAGTTTACACACCTAAACTAACTTAAGTCTGATAGATTGTTCTGTACACTTCTATCAGAGCCAATGAAAGATGTGGGCTGCGAATTCTGTGGGGAACTTTTTGAGAACCGAAAAGGCCTCTCCAGTCATGCTCGTTCCCATCTGCGGCAACTTGGCATCACCGAATGGTCTGTAAATGGCTCACCTATTGACACACTAAAAGAGATTATAGTCCGTCGAGGCCTACCGTCCATCATGCCTCTGAAGTCCCCCAAATCCCCCTGTTCTTCTCCGGGCCTAGGACTCCCTCGGCCAGTGGTCCAGTCCTCTTCCCCACCAGGGAATGTTCTTGGGCGCCTGCCTTTCCACTTTGCCAAAACACCAAGCCACAATCAGCCTACTAACCGCAAATTGTCTCCTTTGACATCTGCTGCCAGTTCCCCCCTAACAGTAGAGTTTGTTAAGCCAAAACCAGAGCCTGAAATTGTGGAAGTTACCATGAAAGGATCAGACATGGGAGTAAATAAAGGCTATAGCCCAGAGCCACTACATTCCAGTTTAATTACTTCAGATAATGTTTATCCAGTCAACTTGGGTAAGTTTTTTTTTCACACCTGTGGTGTATGTTTGTTTGTTTACTTTTATAATTTTTAATGATGTTAATGGATTACTGAATTATATGTTGTCATTTTACTGTCTTTCCTCCTACAGTCATGACTCAGGAGAAGGAACCTTCCCGTGATATTCGCTGTGAATTCTGTGGTGAATTCTTCGAAAACCGCAAAGGACTCTCAAGCCACGCACGATCACACTTGAGGCATATGGGTATCACGGAGTGGTCTGTGAATGGCTCGCCAATTGACACTCTGTGGGAAGTCATGAGGAGACAGGGCACAACCCCTGCATCTGTTGCCTTGGGCATAAAGGAGGAACCGGGACAGGATGGTGGTCCAGGCTATCAGACCTCTGCCCTGTCCCGCAAATCACCTCTTAATCTGCTCCACTCTGGTTCGCGCCTCCATAAGCATGGGCTGGGAAGCATGGCCTTGTCCCCCACCTCACCTGTGGGGAAGATTTTTAGAGTGTCTCCGCTGAAGAAGAAGGTGCTGATGGAGGAGGGACAACCAGGAGAGAAGACACTGCTTGTCCAATCTAAAAACTTCTCACCTCCCCCACAGGACTATTCCTTTAAGGGTAAAGCCTCAACAGAGAAGCATGGAATAGGCCACATGGGTAAGGGAATATTTTTGTAAGACTCCTTATTTGGTTCTTCTCCGTGACATTGTTTGAAGACTATTTGTTAATTGACTTTGTTGCTTCCATGTTTGCAGAAGATTGACTCTCAAATAAATAAAAGATCCCAAGTCAGACTTAAAATAGAACCAAGTTGGTGGTTATAAGCAAAAAAATAAATAAAAAATGACCCTATTTGTTTTTTATAGATGTTTCTGGTCTTATTGGAAAATATTCATAGTTTTTTTTACTCAGAAATACATAAAATGGGTTGTGAATAATCTCAAAAACAATGTGACTTCATCTTTTTTGTTTTTCCTCTTCAGATGCTAGTTGTGAACTCTGTGGGTTCTACTTTGAGAACCGGAAGGCATTGGCCAGTCATGCTCGGGCACATTTACGACAGTTTGGCGTGACAGAGTGGTGTGTAAATGGTTCGCCTATCGAGACGCTGAGTGCCTGGATTCGCAGCCGTCCACAGAAGGCAGCAGAGATGCAGCAAAGTTATGCACAAGGAGCCCGCTATGCCCAAAAGAAAGTATGAAAGCAACTAGAAACATGTTGTGATGCTTTACTACTCTCCAGTAATTGCAATTCTGTTGTGTTTACTGTGAAAATAGTCTTTTTATATCAATAAAGATGTATGTATTCTTTTACAGAGGAGCAGTTCCACTCTCTTACCATCCTGTAACTCTGACCCTACAACTCCTGTTTCCCAAAAGCCTTCTGTGCCCAAATGGGCATCTCTCACTTTGCCTCAAAAGAGGGCAATTGGACGGGACGCCAACAGTTGTTCATGGGGGTTGTCATCGCGGGGAACAGACGCAAAAAGCAGGAGTGGAAGTTCCACTCAGCATGACCTTATTCCACAGCCTGTCGGCCATCATTCCAATAACACACTTCCACATGCACAGGTGGCCCACAGTGAACTCAACGTGCGTTTGCCACGAGGTCAGAGCAAAACTTTACCTTAATCTCTTCGTCTTCCTTTTTTCCCTATGTATTTGCAAAATTGTACCTGAGCTGCCGATTTCATTCTCTTAAGGATTTGAGAGACGGCCACTTAAACACCCGTCACATGCTGAAGGAGGGGAGGGAGAGAGTGGCCCCCCGAAGCCTCGCTCCAGTACCGTTCCTGCCCTTGTGCCAAAGCCCACCTCCACCCCACTGGTTAGACTTGTGGGTAAAATTTACTCACTCAAGTGCCGGTAAGTTGTACTTGCATATTAAATCTTGTCTATAACCTAGTGAGCTGCCTGGATATCGAGAGCCTACTAACTAGAATGCTAACCGAATTGCAACCTAGTAAATTAATCTTGTAGAATGATCTAGAATCATAGATCTAAATCGATAAATAAATTTGGTCTAAAACTTTGTGTTTATATTTTGGAGCAATCTTTGTGTTGTGAGCATGCCTATGATGCCTTAATATCTTGGTAGTCAGTTCATTTGGTTTTTGAACAGCTAGAGTACATGTAGTTTAAGATCATATTTATGCCCTTAGTGTAGATGAAGCCTTGGTTTGTTGATAGTATTTAAAAAAAATAAAAATAAAAAAAATAATATATATATATATATACATACACACACTGAACAAAATTATAAATGTAACACTTTTGTTTTTGCCCCCATTTTTCATGAGCTGAACTCAAAGATCTAAGACCTTTTCTATGTACAAAAGGCATATTTGTCTCAAATATTGTTTAAAAAATCTGTCTAAATCTGTGTTAGTGAGCACTTCTCCTTTGCTGAGATAATCCATCCACCTCACAGGTGTGGCATATCAAGATGCTGATTAGACAGCATGCTTATTGCACAGGTGTGTCTTAGACTGGCCACAATAAAAGGCCACTCTAAAATGTGCAGTTTTATATATATTATATATAATATATTCTTTTTACAAATGTGTAAGCCCACAGAACCTTATTTGTAATTAATTTCTTTTAGGTTCTGTGACATGGAGTTTCACGGCCCTCTCTCGGTACAGGAGGACTGGATCAGGCACCTGCAACAGCACATCCTCAATCTTAACTACAACAAGACTGCATCACACGCAAACGACACTCCTGCCCAAAGTGACACTCCTGCTCCAAACCCCATAGTCTCAGCTGCTACCTCCACTTCCACTACAACCACAGCTCCAGTCGCAACCCCATCCACGCCCTCCCCAATGCCCACAACCATGCCCACTTCACCCTCCACACCTACACCCACTCTCAACCACGCCTCTGTGGGGCGGCCGGCCACAGTAGAGCCAATTCCTTCACCTGCAAATTAGACCATGTTTCCGTCCTACATATGTATGGGATGCCGTTATTTTCACCAGTTATATTCCTAATTAAGTTTCTGTATTGCTCATCTTTGAATAATATCTCTGATCAAAGGGTGAGATTTTTAGAAAATTCTCAGCTAGCGACCTACTTACCCTGACCTACATCACAAGCATCTGTTATGATTCAGGCGTGAGGTAGGTGTGTTGCCATGACAGTTCTCATCTCCCTTTAGCTCGAAAGGATTGATCATTATTTATGAACAAACAAACAAAAATCACAGTATAATGCAACTTTTTCATGCATAAGTTTTGAAAAGGAGAAAGAGTATGTGGTGAGTTCAGTTCTGTAAGCTACCTGGCCCTTATGCCCAATGCCTAAAATGTGTTGTTCAAGATTAACTCTTAAGACTACAGCAAAATCGTTTAGCTTACCTAATATATTGTTAAATTGTTGACAAATCAGAATAACAATCAAAAAGGCACAGACATAAAACTATAAAGCACTTAAACAAAAGGCCTTGACCCTTTGAAACAAAGCTTTTTCTGTTTCTAGCATTTGCAAGTTCACAGTTTTGTAGCTGTTTTAACTGTGATAATTGAGTACAAGCTTGCACTGCCATGCAGTTATAAAAAGATTTGGGAAGTTTGTTTTAAGCAGACACGGGTCTTGTTTACACCTGGTACTAAGATGCGTTTTGGTCGATCGGATCACAGGTGTAAATAGGGTGTAAACGGACCAAATACAGGTAAACAGAGTCTAAAACGTTTTGAGCTTGTCCACTTTTGACCACTTCCAGAGGTAGTTGAAAACGCATTTGACCGGATTGCTTTCGTAGTGTAAACTCTCATATGATCAAATGCATTCAAACCATAGATATACATAATAAAGGCTAGATGTCTCGCCCGCGCTGCTGGTCAATGGAGGTCGACATTGTCAGTCAGCTCGCTCACTCGTAACATTGTGTTTTCATGGTGCTTGCACTTTTTAAATAACCATAACTTGCTAAATTTTCTACCGATTTTCAAACTGTTTGGTTTGTTATAAACGTCAGAGATGTAGTTATGACACTGCACACTTATGAATAATTATTCATAATTTGTTCAAGCATCCAGAATTATAGCCAAGAAACCAAGCCATTTGTAAATCCGTCAAGATTTCAGCGAGATGAGAGTATTTGTGTTTGTGCAGATCACTCACTTACATGAGGTACCATAGAGCCCGCCAGAAAGCTTTCCTGTGACAAGATGGCCGCCGGTGATGACGTTAGAGACTCCGCCGTAAGACACCTAGCCTTTATTATGTATATCTATGATTCAAACAGCCATAAAAGACGCCTACTCTCCGCCTACTGACTTAACATTATGTGAAGCACGTTAGCAAGACGGGATTTAAACTTTGTCGGCTAAAGACCCAAGTTTTGGTTTGAAGACAAAAAACGTACCAAGCACAATGTTCTCTCACCATTCCTGATTTCTAACACACACTCACCGCGTTCGGCGAGGTCTTGCGGCTCTTAGAGCAGAAACGAAAGCTTGTCTGCGGGCGCGTTCATACTGTATATAAATTGCGTGAGCTTATTTTGTCAATTAGATTGAAATATCTGAAAAAACACAACCTATAGACCCTCCCCTCAAAGATCCCCGTCTCAAAAGAGCACCAGGTGTGAACGGGAATGTGTCTCCCTCGTCTACTTGTGATCCGATCGACCCAAACACATCTTAATACCAGGTGTAAACAGGACTATGAATGGGTTCATATCAAAGTGATGCTTTTCCTTTTCTGTTAATGATCCCTCTGCAATCTAGATGTTTATATTCTCAGCCGAATCTTGGCACTTAGAGCTGATCAAATTTGTCTGGAACCATTTGCTGCTAAATATTTAAATAAGCTAAGCACACTTAGTTAAATGCATTGTTTTAGCACGTCCAAGATTTGTACAAAATAAGCATGAATTCCGTCATGCCTTCCAGTCGTATTCGAACATACTGTACATATTTATGCCTTCATTGCTCTTTCGTACGGCACATTATTTTGTAGCACATTTGCACAAATTTATGCGATGCTTTGCATAATGCTTCGATGAATTTGATCCTAGATTGCTCCATTTTCACTACAGCTTTCTTGTTAGTTCTGTGCTTGACACAATGTAAACTCCAAATGAAACGGTTGACGCAGCGGTCGAAAAGACTTCTGGTTGCTTTTTAAATGATAATGAAGCTTTCTGAGAAATTGCCTTGGAACAAGTTGATGAACTGAAGTATTTTAGTCTTATAAAAGTGACTTTTTTTTCTTTCTCCAGATTTCAAGAGAGCCCAAATGTACGGCTCTTTTGAATGTTGAATGAACTGAACCATTTGGCTACACTACATTGAATGTTTTACAAGAGTAAAAAGTCGATGCACTTTTATCTGCAACGAATTAGGGAGCGTTCGTGTGTTTCAACTCTTGTATATATAAATATATATATTTTGTTTTTCTGAGCATAAAGTGCTAATTGCCTGTGTATTACGAAGTTTTTCCCTGTACCAATCTGAAGGCGTTTTCACAAAAGCAAAAGCAAGAAAAGGATTTTAAGAACTGTACATTTGCCAGTGTCAGAATGTGCCAAAGAGAACGTCACACATGTTTTGGTAGCTTTAGCTTTTCCAAGTTTTTTGCAAGTCCCCGTTCTGTTTTGTCTTTGAGCAGTAGACGGTGGCAGCAGATTTGCTGCTGTGGATTTGCTTTAAAATGAATAGAAATTGACAATTGAGTATAGTCTACTATAGGTGTACACTATACAAGTTCACCATACTCGTGGTGCCTGATTCATCCACTGTCGATTTTTACTGCAGATACAGTGACTGCCTCCCAAGCGTACGAGTGCTTTTGGTTATGTTTCCATATCTACACAGGGAAGCAATAACAAACCGGTCCACTACGGATGTTTGTTCCAGCTTTCACGACTCAACTCTGACTGTTAGGTTTTTAGTATTCCAAAAGGGAATATCATTGATATATCTTACCTAACATATGTATAGTCCAGAAGAAGATATTAACAGTTTAACACTTCAAATGTGATCTTTGTGAATTTATTTCGATTTTTAATGCTGTGTATTTTTAAATGAGATGTGCATTCCTTTACTTGCAGTTACATACCAGTGGAATAGATCAGTGTTTTATTTTTTATTCTGTCAGTTTCTCTTTTAAGTACATTTGGTGCTCATGCGAAACGAGTGGATGTGAATGGGTTTTTAATTGAAGATTGTTTCAAAGGGAGATTGTCAAGTCCTTGTGCGAGGACTCTAAAAAACGTGTCTTAAATGCAACTGCTATGTACGTTATGTTGTTGGTTAGTTGGGTCATTTTGTGACTGTTGCCCAGTTGGCATGTGCTTCACAGCTGATGGTGTAAGATCTCTTAAAGATCTCCCCGGCTGGTTTAGACTGCAGTCTCTGTACAAGTATTTGTGTTGTATGAGAGAGAGAGGAAAACATGACTTTTTGTGGCTGAAAGAGAGAAACGCCATGGAAGTGTTGACCAGAGAAAGATTCATGTGAATCTGCTCTTGAATGAAAATCATTAAATGTGATCTAAAATCCCAGCATGTTGTGCACTCGTCATTTTTTATTCATAATTTGTGATCAACAACACCCTGATTTCATTGGATTGAGTGCAACGTTCCTTTGCATAAGTCTTATCAGCACTGCTGGGTCTTGTAAACAGTACGATGGCAAAACAAACAGTTGGTAAATGGTTAAAGTGGATATGATTGGAACACAGTGATAACAAGCTTCCTGAACTGCTGTTGTAAATCTGTAAAATAAATGCCGTTTAACATGAATAGGGCACAAATCACCTTTTTTTTGTATAGCTAATATGTAAAATAACAATTTGGCATGCAAAGCAGCAACATTGTATCCAATGTGTTGGCCAAAATCGAAATGGTTGTTTGTTCTGTAGGGCTGGGAGTCGATTCCCAAAAGAATAGATTGTGAGGCATTGGGAATTGAGAGTCTGTTCCAAAAAATTCCGGAATCGAACAGCCCCATTCGTTTGTCCAGCCTGTCGACTGCATCCAACAATCCTACAGCATCATAATATTGACATAATGAGTTTTAATATTTATTTCACTGTAGTACATTTTTTTTAGTAGGAAGCCAAAACCTTTTGGACCCTTTTTTTTTTTTACTAACAAATAATCTCATTACATTTTCTCATTACAGTTTTTACACAAGCTAAACTAAACAATTAAACCAAATTCCTCGAGCTAAAAGAGATTATCTAAATAATTACACTTTTTTTCTCTCTCAAATGAATAGCTCAAATTGTCCAGTATATTAATATTATTAACAGATATTTGGTCTCAAACTAGCTAATCTCTACGGAGTCACAGTTTAATTTAGGCTAAACCTACAACCCCAAATTGGAAAAAGTTGGGACAGTATGGAAAACGCAAATAAAATAAAAAAGAAGTGATTTCTAAATTTACTTTGACTTGTATTTCATTGCAGACAATATAAACACAAAATATTTCATGTTTTGTCTGGTCAACTTCATGTCATTTGTAAATATGCATCCTTTCCTGTCATTCAGACCTGCAACACATTTCAAAAAAAGTTGGGACAGTAAAGCATTTACCACTTTGTAATGTTGCCATTCCTTTTCACAACACTTAAAAGACGTTTAGGGACTGAAGACACCAAGTGATGAAGTGTTTCAGGTGTAATTTTGTCCCATTCTTCCTGCAAACAAGTCTTAAGGTGGGCAACAGTACGGGGTCTTCGTTGTCGCATTTTGCGCTTCAAAATGCGCCACACATTCTCTATTGGAGACAGGTCGGGACTGCAGGCAGGCCAGTCAAGTACCCGTACCCTCTTCCTCCGCAGCCAGGACTTTGTAATGTGTGCAGAATGTGGTTTTGCATTGTCTTGTTGAAATATGCATGGACGTCCCTGGAAAAGATGTCTTCTTGAAGGCAGCATATTATGCTCCAAAATCTCTATGTCCTTTTCAGCATTAATGGTGCCTTCACAGAAGTGCAAGTTACTTTTGCCAAGGGCACTGACACAACCCCATACCATGACAGACCCTGGCTTTTGGACTTGTTGCTGGTAACAGTCTGGATGATCCTTTTCTTCTTTGGTCCGGAGCACACGGCGTCCATTCCTCTCAAAAAATACTGATTCATCTGACCACAGTACACGTTTCCACTGTGTGATGGTCCATCCCAGATGCCTCCGAGCCCAGAGAAGTCGACGGCGCTTCTGGACACTGTTAACATAGGGCTTCCTTTTGGTTTTAACTTGCATTTGTGGATGTAACTACGTATTGTGGTACTTTACAAAGGTTTGCCAAAGTAGTCCTGAGCCCATGGGGTGATATCGCTTATAGATGAATGACGATTCTTGATGCAGTGCCGCCTGAGGGATCGGAGATCACGGTTGTTCAGCTTAGGCTTGCGCCCTTGTCCTTTACGCACTGAAATTCCTCCAGATTCCTTGAATCTTTTAATTATGTTATGCACTGTTGAATGTGAAATATCCAAATCTCTTCCAATCTTTCTTTGGGGAACATTGTTTTTAAACATTTCAATAATTTTCTCACGTATTTGTTGGCAAACTGGCGATCCTCTGCCCATCTTTGCTCCTAAAGGATTAGACCTTTCTTGGATGCTGCTTTTGTACCAAATCATAATTACAATCACCTGTTGACATCACCTGTTTCAAATCACATCATTATTTAACCATTTTACCTCATTACTGGCCCTAAATTGCTCCTGTCCCAACTTTTTTTGAAATGTGTTGCAGGTCTGAATGACAGGAAAGGATGCATATTTACAAATGACATGAAGTTGACCAGACAAAACATAAAATATTTTGTGTTCATATTGTCTGCAATGAAATACAAGTCAAAGTAAATTTAGAAATCACTTCTTTTTCTTTTTTTTTTGCGTTTTCCATACTCTCCCAACTTTTTCTGATTTGGGGTTGTACAATCCTGTTTTATAATGTGTTGTTTTTGTTTTGTTTTTGTTTTTTCTTGCATGGCATTGCATACATTTTTTTATACAATGTTTAATGCTAAAACAAAATCACACAAATCAGGCTTTTAAACATTATTTAGACATGTTCTCAAATCAAATATAAAAATAAATGTAAAAGTATGAAGTAAATCTAAAAGAATAGTAAAACCATTTGTATAATATTTAGTTTGACCTCCTGAAAAAAAAGAATATATATATATATATTGTATATATATATATTACACACCGATCAGGCATAACATTTTGACCACTGACAGGTGAAGTGAAGAAGGTGGCCTGGTCTGATTAATCACGTTTTCTTTTACATCAAGTGGATGGCCGGCTGCCTGTGCGTCGCTTTCCTGGGGAACACATGGCACCAGGTGCACTATGGGAAGAAAGCAAGCCGGCGGAGGCAGTGATGCTTTGGGCAATGTTCTGCTGGGAAACCTTGGGTCCTCCATCCATGTGGATGTTACTTTGACACGTACCACCTACCTAAGCATTGCTGCAGACCATGTACACCCTTGGAAATGGTATTCCTTGATGGCTGTGGCTCTTTCAGCAGATAATGCGCCGCCACAAAGCAGAAATGGTTCAGGAATGGTTTGAGGAGCACAACAATGAGTTTGAGTCCATGCCTCGAAGGGCCATGGCTGTTTTGGCCAAAAAAATTCAGAGAATAAAAAGACAAAGCAAAAATGGATAAAGTCTACCAAACATTCTAACTGTTAAATTTCTAAATGTTTCTCTTCTTTTTTGCCATATACATACTTTCCAGAATTGTAGTATATGTTTGCTTTGTTATACGTTTTTCTCACTATAGGCCCCGTTATCTTACTCACTGGGGTTGTAAGGCAGTATTCTTAAAGCAGTATGTGAGCTGCTCACATACATTTATTGTAAAAGTTGCTTATACAAATAATTGTTAATTTAAAATGTTCTTTTTCGGGTTTATACATCCCACATTAAGCACGGGCGATTTAAGTTTGGAAACCATATGTTGTAATTATAATGTCACACTTCTTATCTAACAGTTTAAATGTTTGTTTGTTTTTTCATACATAAAAATATATACAATATATAGATGGATTTTAAGAAGGGGGTCCCTCATAAAAGGTTCCTCATATTTGGGGGTCCTTGGCATCATAAAGTTTGAAAACCCGTGTCTTAGCATGTTGTAAACACCAGACGAGGGTGCTATTGAGCCACTAAGCAAAACACACGTTTGAAACTGTAACCAACCCTCAATCACCTTGCCTTTGTTCGACTGGGATTTAAAGTTAGGGTATAATTAGGACTGTTTTGTGGATATTTATATATTTTTCGTGATCGTATTACTGTAGCTTCCCTCCATACTTGGATGCACTGAGGCTTTTGATGGCAGGAAGTGTGGGAAGCATTCCATGTTTGGTGATTTTGTGCAATTAAAATTCCCAATGTCCAATGGACTTTCTCATTGAATGAAGATATATTTGAGCACATGGCATTTTAAGCATGCCACCCTTCCAGAAAGACTTTTAGCGTGATTGATTTATATACATGGGAATGCTACACTGTCAAAAAAAATGATGATCAGTAAGTTATGACGTGTTATTCAAGATTCAACTCATTTTTCAAAGGTCAGTTTAATGTAAGTTTAAATGACTTAAACCTCCAAGTTGATTGTACTTTAAGGTCTCAACTTTTTTTTTTCTTACAGTGTATTGGATAGCATTTTTCAATCAGACTTCCATTGTCCAGGCCCATGTACTTCTCGGTTTGTCAGTGAGAGAGTTTAATGTTGGACTCTGAGTGTGATATATTATATTCAATGTGCGTAATCATTTATACAGTGTGAATAATCTTAGGTAATTGACACAAAAGGAAGATCTTATTGGGTGATGCAGACATTTCCCAGCAACCTCGGTGAGAAATAGAAAGATAGATGAGCTACTGTGGATGCGGGTGCATATGTCAAACTAAAACAAACAGCTCGGACATGACTGCATCCGTAAAAGCCAAACAATACCAGATCCATGCAGAGCGAAGGGGCGGGAACACATGCCGAGATGATGCTATCGGAGATCTGTGGCTGACAGGATGGGGAAATAGCTGAAACATAAACTATACTGACACAATCGTGTCTCTTTTAAGTGCAGAAAAATACCAGTCCTGTGTCTCCCAGAAGGCGGAAAGACTCAAGGCTAGACAGCCAAAGAGATTGTAAGCAACAATGGACCACAAGGCCTGTTTCTGTGTACTTTAGCTAACATCAACTAACAATGAGTGGTAAATACACAGTGTGTAACCTAGAAGACTGACTAGAAGAGGAAACGCATGAAACGGGGAGAGAAAACAGTGCAAAACCATCTTAAACAGATCAAACATAACCCCGACAATATCAGTTTTATAGTGGGCGCCCTGCTTTTTTCTTTTATTTCAAAATGAGACCTATGAGACAATCACAAAACATTTATTTTATACAATATTTGCTCAAAATATTGACAACAGAAAATGTGTATTATTATGTTTGTCGGTAGATTCTGGAATTGATACAAGGAGCAAATAACACTTATGTTAGTCAGCCAAGTAAGTTGATGTCTGCACTCGGGTTAAAAACAATGCTTGGTTAAAAACAACCCAAGTTGGGTTGAAAATGGACAAACCCAGCAATTGGGTTGTTTTAACCCAGCAATTGGGTTGTTTTAAGCAAACATTTAACCCCACCGCCGGGTTAAAACAACCCATTCACTGGGTTAAAACAACCCAATTGCTGGGTTTGTCCATTTTCAACCCAACTTAGGTTGTTTTTAACCCAGCATTTTTTAGAGTGTGCCTTGCAATTGATCAGTTTAACATTAACTAGTAACCGACTATCAAATGTTCCGTAAATCTGTTGAACTTTAGAAAACCTTCAGTTGTGCGATTTATTTTATAGAAATAAATTAGGTGTGTGGATAATATAACTTGAGATGGCGTGATCTCTCACAAAAAGTATATTTACATCAAAAGTTGAGTTTAAAAAAAGATGTTCTTCATATTAAATCACATTGCAGAAGATTGAAACGCTGATACTTTAGCAGTTTCTAATGGTACAGAATGGCACTAGCCAGCTTGCTGACTTCCTGTCATTAGACGTCTTATGAAACAGCGACGTATGAAAAGATCAATGTGCCACACGACTTTCACAGAACATTAGCTCAGTCATGAAGTGTTCAGGCTGCATATGTTTTGCTCTATTTTTTGGGAAAGTGTATGACCATGCAATTCCAAAACCGTAAACTATTTGAACATGTAGGGGTTTTTTATTGAGTGTAAGTGTGTGTGTGTGTGTGTGTGAGAGAGAGAGTGTCTGTGTGCGAGTGTGTGTGTGTGTGTGTGTGTGTGTGTGAGAGAGTGTGTGCGAGTGTCTCTGTGTGTGTGTGTGTGTGTGTGTGTGTGTGTGTGTGAGTGTTGGTGTGTTGCCAAGTGTGTGTGAGAGAGTGTGCGATTGTCCAAGTGTGTCCAAGTGTGTGTGCTTGTTTATGTGATTTATGAGGACACAAATTTGTGTGCGTGTGTGTGTGTGTGTTTGTGTGTGTGTCTGTGTCCAAGTGTGTGTCTATGTCCACGTGTGTGTGTGTGTGTGTGTGTGTGTGAGAGAGAGAGAGACAGAGAGAGTGTGTGTGTGTGTGTGTGTGTGTGTCTAGTAATAAAATATAAAAAATATATATTTTATTCCAGCTAGTTGCCATTTCTCAGTTTAACTTGATGTGCTAAAACTAAAACTGAAATAAAAATGAAAATAAAGACATTTTAAAACCATAAACTATTTGAACATGTAGGGATTTTTTTATTGAGTGTGAGCATGTGTGTCTGTGCGATTGTCTGTGTGTGTGTGTGTGTGTGTGTGTGTGTGTGTGTGTGTGTGTGAGAGAGAGAGTTTGTGAGAGAGTGTGCGAGTGTCTGTGTGTGTGTGTGTGTGTGAGTGTCTGTGTGTGTGTGTATGAGAGAGTGTGCGAGTGTTTGTGTGTGTGTGTCCAAGTGTGTGAGAGAGTGTCTGTGTCTGTGTGCGAGTGTCTGTGTGTGTGTGTGAGAGAGTGTGCAAGTGTTTGTGTGTCTCCAAGTGTGTGAGAGAGTGTGTGAGTGTCTCTGTGTGTATGTGTGTGTGTCTGTGTATAGTAATAAAATATAAAATATATATATTTTATTCCAGCTAGTTGCCATTTCTCGTTTTCATTTAGTTTAACATGATGTGCTAAAACTAAAACTGAAATAAAAATGAATATAAAGACATTTAAAAAACAAACTATTTGAACATGTTAGTTTTTTGAGTGTGAGCGTGTGTGTGCGAGTGTCTGTCTGTCTGTGTGTGTGTGTGTGTGTGTGTGTGTGTCTGTGTGTGAGAGAGAGTGTGCAAGTGTCTGTGTGCGTGTCCAAGTGTGTGTGTGTGTGTGTGTGTGTGTGTGTGTGTGTGTGTGTGTGTGTGTGTGTGTGTGTGTGTGCGAGTGTCTATGTGTTTGTTTATGAGTTTGTGTGTGTGTGTGTGTGTGTGTGTGTGCGTGTGTGTGCATGTGTGTGTCTGTGTATAGTAATAAAATATACAATATATATTTTTTATTCCAGCTAGTTGCATTTCTCATTTTCATTTAGTTTAACTTGATGTGCTAAAACTAAAACTGAAATAAAAATGAATATACAGACAGTATATTCTTAGTGAAAAACTTACTACAAAATTACTAAAACTTCAATTAAATTAATATTTACACACACACACACACACACACACACACACACACACACACACACACACACACACACACACACACACACACACACACACACACACACACACACACACACACACACACACACACACACACACACATTTACCCAGACTCAAAAATTGCTGAAATGTACACTTAACATGAGGGTTAATTATATTTCAGCTTAATCTTGAGGCACACAATGTATTTATCTTTTCTCAAATGAATCTAAATAAAATCTATATCTGTATCTTCTTGATAGTTGGTTAGAGATGAGCGTCCATGTCTGAGGACTGGACGAGTTCTGTAATCACAGCAGGATGTGTTTCTCTCGATCTCTGTCTAATCCCCGTCATTTATCTGCCACAGATCTGGCAGCAGAACAAAGGTCTCTGGAGATCTCGTCGAGCTGCTATAGTGATACCCTCTTGACATGGAGATATTCGAGACATCTTGAAAGATGAAGTTTGCATTGATCCACCAGATTTTCCATCCGTGCCTCATATTTGAACGGTCCTATTAAGTCTGAGCTGTTGTTCTGCATGCTGACGTACATTACCGTCAATTCCACATTGTTTTTGTCGGCAGATCTAATTTATATGCTATTGGGCTTTCAGAATTATATTGTCCTGTATAAGATGAATCTCTGATGGTTCATAGTTAGTTTGAGTCTTATAAGTACTATGAGATTTATAACATAACACAGTCACATTTCATGTGGACATTACATTTATAAAATGTAATGCCTTTTTTTGTTGCTATTTTTTACTTAAGTCATACATTACCATTCAAAAGGTTGGGGTTGGTGTTTTTTTTTTTCATGAAAGAAGTCTTTTATGCTCACCAAGGCTGCATTTATTTGATCATCAATAACATTGTGGAATATTATTACAATTTAAAATAACTATTTTCTATTGTAATATATTTTAAAATGTAATTTATTCCTGTGATCAAAGCTGAATTTTCAGCATCATTACTCCAGTCTTCAGTGTCACATGATCATTCAGAAATCATTCTGATATGATTTGATGCTCAATAAACATTATTATTAATGTTGAAAACAGTTGTGCTGCTTCATAATTTTGCGTAAACCGAGGATTTTTGATGAAGAGAAAGTAAAAAAAACTGTTTTTATTTGTAATAGTAACTTTACTGTCACTTTTGATAAATTTAAAGTCCTCATGAAATCAAAATCGACCTTATTTACGTTGTTAGCACACAATACAGGTCTTAGGGTGAACAATTAATCCGTGCTGTTTGCCGTGGTGATCTTTAATCAAAATCTGAAAAATAACTTCCTGTCTGGAATGGCGTTCCCTTTCCGATGACGGCAGTTTGACGGCCATTCCCCTCCAACCATTAGTGATGCCATGAGAGATGAAGAGGAGGAGCACTGAAGTAAAACCCTGCCCTCTATTCAATATTCAGTTTCACTCGGAAATACGTCACAGCACTGAAATAAAACTTGCAACTTCCGGTTCACTGAGACTTTAATAGCCTGATGTCGTCGTACTCAGATTCTAGTTAGAAGGAGTCTGATCCTGCTCCATTGGGCTGTGATTATGGTGCGTGTTTCAACCATAGACTGTAAAAAATATGGACGTTGTGTCCGTGACGTCACCCATAGGATTCTGAAGAGCAGTTTTGAAGCGTAAAGTAGGGATGAGCTGGCCATCTTGGCAGCGCGTCACTCCTGGATAACAGAAAACGGGGAAAGAGGCGGGACGTGGGCGGAGCTGAGGTGACGTGATGACTAACAGACAGCAGATAAATGGCTATCCACCTGTCACTCAAAGTGGCCACGCCCTTAATTATGCAGAACTTTAAGGCTTTATATAATGTAAACGAATGAGTTATAAAAAAATTCACCCCCCTCACAGTTGACAAGAAGGGCAAAATTAGCCGTATAGACCAAAACCACAATTTGTACCAGACTGTAAACGTGTTTTTATCTGCTGTAAAGTTGGGCATTTTAACATGGGGCTCAATGAGATTCTGCTCCCTTCTGGAGCCTGTCCCTAGTGGCCAGTCGATGAATTACAGTTTAAGTCACTTCCGTATTGGCTTCAAGAGAAACTGGAGGAGGTTGCCGCTTGGTTTCAACCGAACCAGGAAAGAAAATGCCTCTGAACTCAATTGGATAGACCTACAACCAATCAGAGCAAGTGACGCATGTTGAGCGACAGAACTCAACTGCACGCACGCTGGAAGAAGTAGAAGGAGAAGATGAGTGTAAACGATCTTTGCCGGTGTTGTAAAAAGAATTTAAGGATACACGGAGTACTTACCAACACAATCATTTTTGAGAGAAATAGTAAAGGTCAATGCATATACGAACAAGTTAGGATTAGAACAAATTCAACCCGAGTGCTCTTTGGTGATGTGGATGATTGCGTTACTGCTGATCATCTGTCCATCATTGTCTAAAGCCCGTCCTGACAATCTGATTGGTTCGAACAGCTCTGGTTCCAGCATAGTTGCTCCACAACGGATCAAGTCCAGACCGAACTTCCGACCTCAAATGTTGTGGGCGGGGCTAAGTTCGGCTGGCATCCTGGCCATCAATTTAATGCATTCTTGCCGAATAAAAATATTAATTTAAAAAACGCTTGAACGCTAGTATATTTTGGTGAAATTCAGTGTCTTTTGTATGCATTTGCTGTTATTTGTTCACCTCGCATGCAGATGTCACAGTTATGCCTAGTGTTGGTTTCGTTTTCTATCAGTCTGTTTAATCACCTGCTTGCCCGCGTTCCTTTGTTCTTCTTTTCCTGCCATAATCAGCTACCATGGATATTAATTTCATCATTTAGTTCATCATGTGTATTTACGTTCCTCAGCTTCACTCATTATTTGTCCAGTATTGTTTGTGCATGGCACACTGTTTTGAGTTGTTGGCTTACGTTTAATAACGTTCTCATTATTTGTGCCTTCGTCTTCATCATTGGACTTAAACTGTGACAGCTGAAAGTGTCGCACCAGGGTTTATTATTATTAATAAATATTTAAATATATTGAATATGAAATAAATGCTTAAATGAATCCACATATCACCAAGGCTGGAGGTCATGTGTTTCTTTAAGGATGGTGTAAACGTTAAAGGAACACTCCACTTTTTTTTGAAAATAGGCTCATTTTCCAGCTCCCCTAGAGTTGAACAATTGAGTTTTAGCGTTTTCGAATCCATTCAGCCGATCTCCGGGTCTGGCGGTAGCACTTTTAGCATAGCTTAGCATAGATCATTGAATCTGATTAGACCGGTAGCATCTTGCTCAAAAATGACCAAAGAGTTTAGATATTTGTCCTATTTTAAACTTGATCCTTCTGTAGCTACATCGTGTACTAAGACCGTCGGAAAATGAAAAGTTGCGATTTTCTTGGCCGATATGGCTAGGAACTAAACTCTCACTCCTGCGTAATAATCAAGGAGCTTTGAGCCGTACCATAGGCTAACTTCCATCAACATAACCAACGTGACAACCTGCTTGCACAGAGAGCGTGCTGGGGACTGTTTTCAGGCGCTGCGTAATATCATTGCGCCGCTTCACCCATGGGACGGCACAAAGTTCCTTGATTACTACGCAAGAATGAGAGTAGCCACATCAAATATAATATATCGAAACTCTGGTCATTTTTTGAGCGAGATTAACGGTCTAATCAGATTTAATGATCTATGCCAAGCTATGCTAAAAGTGCTACCGCCAGACCCAGAGATTGGCTGAATGGATTAAAAAAACGGTAAAACTCAACTGTTTAACTCTAGGGGAGTTGGAAAATGAGAATATTCTCAAAAATAGTGGCGTGTTCCTTTAAATGCTTGATTAAGAAGTTCATACGTGGCATATGCTATTATGTAAACTGGATGTAGGCGCCATCAACACACATTTATTTATTTTTATTTGTTATTAATAATTAATTTGTTATCAATTATTCATTGTGGAATTTCACCATCCATTTAACATGCTAATGGGATCAAACCATTGTTATGCTATGATTGCGAGAGTGATGTTTATGTCAGACCACCTTACGGGTTAGTGAGTCATATTCAACATTCGGTTGAAAAACACTGAGAGATTTCCACTCTTCTACTGAATTTAACCCTCAATCTGTCCTTGGGGTCAATATGACCCCAATCGACTTTTCATTAGTAAAAAAAAATGGTTCCCTTCATCTCTGAGGAATAAAATTTTGTGACTTTTCCTACTTTATCTATATATACATACACAAAAAAAACTGGGCTTGATTCGGTTGTTCTGAAGGTATGTAAAAAAAAATTTACTTAATGTTGTCTTTGGGGTCAATATGACCCCAATTGAAAATGAATGGGAAATGCAAAAAAAAGACTTTTTTTTCCATTTATCCAAAAAAAAAAATCAATAAACCCAGCATAAATCTGAAAATTTTTACACCGAAATGAAGGATTGGTACTTGAGCACAAATGCAATGTAGAAATTACATGCTCACACACACACACACACACGTGCGCACACACAAACATACACATGTAGGACTGCCACAGAGAGCATTTGTATAGAATTTGGCAAATAAAATCAGCCACAAATGTAGAAAAAAGATATAAAAGGGTGAGGCCTAATGCCCAAACATGCGCACACACACACACACACACACACACACACACACACACACGCAAACACTCTCTCTCACACACACACACACACACACGCATAAAGACCATAGACTGTAAAAAAAGATAAACATTGAGACAAATACACTCACTCTCTCTCACACACACACACACACACACACGCATGCACGTTCACACACACACACACACACACACACACACACACACACACACACACACACACACACACGCACAGACACACACACGCACAGAGACACATGCACACATGCTCGCTTGCTTGCTCTCCCTCTCTTACTCACACACACACACACACACACACAAGCGTGTGCACGCACGCACGCACACACACACACACTCAGAGAGAGCAAGAGAGAGATCAAATGGAGATGAAAACAACTGACCTTTTCCACTTTGAAAAAGTTTATGTTGAGATGTAAGAGTTGCATATGTGTTTTGAAAACATATTTGTTCCCACGCAAAATAAATAAAAGAGTGCCTTTGGTGTCCTGCATGTGGATCATTCTGTGCTGGCAGTATGGCAAAGAGGTAGGCCTACACACTTCTTGAGACCCTGGACTATGTGCTGAATTCCAAAAAATGTGCTGAAAACTGGAAGACCGGGGACTCTGAGCCAGAGGATTGCTATCCCTTTTACCCGTTTATTTCTGGATAATGCTGTTGGTTTTATTTACACATTATTTATTTTATCTACATTCTAAAGTTAAATTATTATTTTTTAAAATCAATAATATGCAACTATAATCTGACTCTGAGTCTTTTGACCTTTAGGTGTGGCTTTTGTGGCCTTTATAAACAAGGTGGCCACATCCAGTAAAATGAATGGGTTTCAATGGCCCTCTGGTGGTCAAAACAAGTTATTGCTTAAACTGTTATACCCATAGGAATAAATCCAACCACCAGATGGCAGAATTCTACACCCAACACCTAGATCAATATCCAGAAACAATTTAAATTAAATTTAGATCATCATTTAAGTGATTTTTTCATAAAAAATTGATATTTCTCATGCAAGCTAATGGTGTAGTTGCAGATTTTTGTGGTAAATTGGTACAAAAGTACTTCAAATCTCCCAAAACACAGCATTAATGTATAGATGAGGAGTAAACAAAAAAAATGATATATTATTTGTATTATTGAAAACGTATATATTTTTTACAATTACGCTTTCAATTTTGGGGTCATACTGACCCCAAAGACAACATTTGTAAACAGTAAATGAAGACCATTTGACTGATGTGGACAGTGTGTTACTGTAAGTCATTACTGTTAAATCCTGGCAAATGTAATCCAGTTCCCGCTGATCTACAATATGTAAGCTTTGTTGTACTTGGTTGACATTGATGCATTCATTTACAATAATTTTTCAAATCCCACCACTCAAACCTTTTCATAAATCCACTTTTGTTGATGTCCAAGACCACAAAGTCACATTTCAGCGCAAAGTCCCAAATCATTTGACATAAATTGTGGTCAAGAAGCCTTCATGATGAATTCTGCCATCTAAACATTGAATTCAAGTGAAGTGCATGTCTTTTGTACAACAAAGTGTCTTCTGTGGCTGTTTCCAGCTTTCCGAGCAATTATCCGTCTCTCAGCAGCTGGAGAAGCGCCTCTTCCATGACTTCACCTACAGTAAACTCATCTGCTCGGCCTATGTTTCTCTCTTTTCTGTGGCCCACGTTTGAAAATCCAGAGTCTATAAGAGCTCGAGAGGGATTTCTAGGTCCGCTTGATGCAGGCTGCATCTGTTGACTTGTGTGTTTGTAGAGTCATATTTAGCTTGGCATTTGCTAATTTCTTTCCAGAAAGGATGCAGGTTAATTCCCTGGGAGTATGCTGTAGGAAAACAGAGCAACAGCTCAATGACACTGTTGTTTTGCTTTGCACGCGTGCGTGTGTGTGTTCATGTTTTTCTATCTTGGTGGGGGGACTTCAACCTGAATGCACACTGACTCATGGGGACTTGTAAAAACCCTTAAAATTAGTTCCCCATGAGGAAACAAGCTTATAAATTATTCAGAATTATTTTTTTGAAAACGTAAAAATGCTGAAAGTTTTGTGTGATGAGTAGGTTTAGAGTCTGGGTAGTGTAAGGTAAGGGGAGAGAATATACAGTTTGTACAAAATAAAACCATTACGTCTATGGAGAGTCCCCACAACGATAATAAACCAGACGTACGTGTGTGTGTGTGTGTGTGTGTGTGTGTGTGTGTGTGTCCAAGTGTGTGTGAGTGAGTTTGTGTCCAAGTGTGTGTGCGTGCGCGCATGCTCATGTGTAGTTGTTGTCCAGCAAACAGCAGGAAACTTTTCATGAAATTTGGGATTTTTGAAGGTTTTGCTGTTGCCTGTTTTTTTTTGTATTCAACATAAACAATATATGCCTACATAGCTACATCTAAAAATCTATATGCAAACATTTTCAGAATCATGATGCACCATGGTGTTGAGTTTTCAATATGATGCTACACGGTTGCCATGAACGTTCTCTGAACTTTGGCATGTTAATCGGAATATTTTTTAGTTTTAGTTGGATGTTCGTCTGAAGGTAAACTGATTTTTACCACTTGCAACTTGTTTCAGAACGTTCAGAGAACACTCAAAATAAACATTCTCATAATGTTTGCAAAATATTAAAATGCAATGATTCCTTAATGGTTGACGCCATTAATCCTTTGATGGCGCCAAGTTTGAGCGCAGAATCTTGGGACATGTGGTCTTCACCTCACAGCCGGTGGAAAAGAATCGGAATAGGACTCGGGCAGAAATCATGTTCATGGATGTGATTATTAACGTTACTGTAGTGTGAAGCAGAAGCAGGACCGAGTGTTGTGGAGCTGAGCAAGGCCGCTGGAGCGATTGTTAATAAGATGAACGCAACACATGCCTCGCGAGCAGCGGGACTTTTATTATGACACAGTCGCTGGCGCCACTTCCGCTATTCTGTTCATGAGTATGAGGTAACCTCTGTTTATCATATTAGATACACCCCTTGGCCACCAGGGGGCCCCCAAGAGCACATTAAAGGACTTTTTGCTGTATGTTATTTTGAGCCCGATCTCACGAAAATGCGTATAAATAATACGAGTGTGCAATCTCATGGAATGTATACGGCAAAATGAGTTTTGGCGTGCATATGGTATGCCGTTTTTCACGTGCATATGATACGCACTTTATGGGGTATTATACGTACGAACCCCCCACCCCCTACCCTCACCCTACCCAAAAGCGTGTCATATACACGCCTTAAAGTGCGTATCATATGCACGCGGAAAAACTGCGTGGCATATGCACGCTAAAACTCATTTTGGCGTATACATTCCACGAGATTACACACTCGTATACGCATTGTCATGAGATCGTGTTGCTTATTTTATGATGATTGAAATCGCAAAATGGCCTTAAACAATTACTAAATAAACTGCAAAATGTGAAGTTTTCTAATATATGCACGGATTGATTCTGACAGTGCTGCACGAGCTGGCGGCGTCATCAGCCGGACACTTTTAGCTTGTTAGCCAGGGTTCAAATTGCGAGAAAAATCGGCGCTAAAACGTAACGTTACTCGTTAGTTGCCTTGTAACCTTTTTATGAATGGATGGATTTGAGAATGTGATTTGGTTTAGTGTGAATATTTTGTCTGACGTGCTGCATGTTTTGGACGGAGTAGGCTACAGCATAGCTTCCAGTTTCTCAGTAAATGTTTTTCTGCAAGTGCTATCGTCCCCTTGGAATTATACGTTTTTATTTGGAAAATAAAAAGGATCTTTCTACACAGTCGACTGGAATGTTTGAAAGAAATCAACATTTCCTGTTTTTAAAAGATGTCTCTTCTGCTCACCAAGGCTGCATTTATTTGATCAAAAATACTGTAAAAACGGTAATATTGTGAAATAATATTATAATGTAAAACATCTGTTTTATATGTGAATAATGAATATATAGTAAAGTGTAATTTATTCCTGTGATCAAAGCTGAATTTATCCTCGTTGGTCCAGTCTTCAGTGTCACGTGATCCTTCAGAAATCATTCTGATATGAGGATTTGATGCTCAACAAACATTTATGATTATCAGTGTTTAAAACAGTTGTGTACAATATTTGTAGGATTTTTTAAAGCTTTCTATTTCAGATAAATGCTGTTCTTTTGAACCTATTCATCTGGGGAAAAGTGAGCATATTCAGCATAAGATACTACTTTTAAAAAAAAAGAAGTACATATCCCAGTCTGAACTGTAGTACTGTAAGACTTTGAATATTAACATCTGACCACTCTTGTGGGTTTGCTACTGTTACAATTAAAAACCGTATAAGGGTAAAAACATGACAGCCAGACATGATGTAAGCAACACAGCTACAACTTCTAACATTGATACTGGGTGTGCGAATTATCAAGAATTGACAATAGTCAATCGTATTGGTGGCACCGAGGGACCCCCAAATAAAAAGGGCTTGGGCCGGCCCTGGCAGTGAGAGTAAAGCGAAAATAAAATTTTATTTCTGCAAAATAAAAGTGTAAACAGAGGATAACGCAGAAATGACTCAATCAACAGGCGACGCCCTCACACGTCCCGGTTCATTGGTTAAAATAGCAATTTCTCTCGATTTACAAATAGTTAGAAACATTTGGGATATTGTGAGTAGGCGAGCGCGGGGCACAACCTAATGCGGGGTTAGTTGTAACACGCATGTTTTAACCCTTTCCAAACATGCCACAATGACGAAACTTAGTGTATTTACTAGTTGCCATATCAACATTATTTAGAGAAAAAATTGCGCCAAAATAAAAAAATCTCTGGAAGATATTACTGAACTTGTATTTAACCATAGCAAAAGTAAATTTCTTACTTAAGTTTAGTTTTCATCTCTGTCTTTTGTGTTTATTTAAAATAAGACAAATCCAATAATATTTTAATCTAATATCTGTTATTTAACAGTTGAGATCATTCTTTAATGCTGATCTAACCAACAGAAGACACGAACCAAGATTTAAATCCCAGTTGTGCAGATGGGGTGCGTTGTAACACTGCGTTACAATTAGAAATATGCCATTATATTCTATACTTTTATGAATTCTTTTGAGAAACCATGAGGAAAGGGTGAATAATGTCTGAGAGTTAATGTTCAGAAATTATTAATTATTATTATGTTTTGAACTATGCTGTTTAGCTGTATTTAGCGATGTGTTTGTAGTCAAACTCAAAAATGCTTATATTTTTGTAATTAGATTAAAAAATGCCATTATTTTATTTTAAAAAGTTTTAAGTTTTGTATTTTGTTGACAAAATATTTTAGTTTGTCTTGTATATTTTTTTGATTATATC
Source organism: Gobio occitaniae (assembly GCA_033150135.1). NCBI lineage: Eukaryota > Metazoa > Chordata > Actinopteri > Cypriniformes > Gobionidae > Gobio > Gobio occitaniae. The sequence continues at coordinate 82,641 of JARQWZ010002290.1, forward strand.
AGGTAACATTTTAAGCTGTCATTTGGTCATGTTACATTGTGCCCCATCACATGTTACAATGTACCCCACCTATGGGGCATGTTGTCACATTTCACTTCCATTCTTTCGGGGTAAATCAAGAAAAAAGTATACAGTGTATTAATGAAACAAAACCACATACTTGTACTAGACATGTGTGCAATTAATGTGGGAAAAAATAAATACTCTGAACCCCAAGTGGATTTACACAAACTGAGAAAGTCTAAAAGCGTTAGGTTGTGCCCCGCTCTCCCCTACTCAACTGAACAAAATATATAACACTGGCCTAGTGGTTTCTGGATATTTCACTGCAAAAATGTTACATAGTGCACCTTTAAGAGAACATTCAGAAATTACGTTTTCAGAACTTAATAGGAATGTTAGCAAACAGTTAATTTTTTTTTTACTGATCCAGACCAGCATGTTGACGTCTGGGTGTATAAACTTGGGTATAACACTTTACTTCAGTCCTCTTATAGTAAACTGTCTGCTTAATATCTGCTCACACTTTATTTTGATGCTTCCCGAACAGACATTCTACTGACTATAAGTAACTTTGCAACTACATGTCAACCCTAACGCTAACCTTATAGTCTACAAATATGAGAGTTGGTTGACATGTAGTTGTAAAGTAGACTACTTAAATAAAATGTAAGTAACCAAAACTTTGTTTGCCACTTGACTGTTTTTAAAAAATGGTATTTGAAAAAAAATACATGCATGTTTTTTTTGTCACATGACCTCATTGCATATTCAGCTAATGTGTGAACATCATGGTTAGGTTTTTGTGACGGAATTTTGAACACATTGCATTGTGGGATATTACATGGAGTGTACTCTGTTCATTCTAGCATAAGTATAAAAATTGCATGTTATGCACATTATAGGCAACATATAATGTAGAAATAGTAAAAGTACTATTGCAGTATGCTTTCCGAACATAGCCACCGTTCCTTAACTTGCTAGTCATGGTTATGAATCTGTTTCACAGCTGAATGGCATTCAGGTTTGCACTCTTCACTATAGAGATGTGGTTTTTCCTCAACAGTGCTATTCGGAAAATAAATCCAAGATCAAACCTCTGCTTATACACGCATTCCTGAAAACCATCAAGCTATGAAATGCATAAAATGGGAATCAAACTGCACTGTTATAGTTTAGGCTGACCGTCCAGCTCTTGTTTCAGCCCAGGATTCCCTCTTGAGTCTTGTGCAATGGATATTTCCATGATAACTCATTGTAATATGAAGATGGTGACTGCTTGGTGGTCACCAATGAGCCTTTAAAGCTCAAACGCCAAGCCAGAGTTATTCATACACAAATGTAATACAGAGTTTTAAACAAAGAACAGGAGCACGTCCAACGGAGCATTTATCAGTTTTATCATCTCTTTGATGAATCATACTATCTTGCATTTATATGCATGCACCTTCTCTGTTAAAACTCACACCAGCACAAAGTCTTACTCACACTCATATAACGTGTGTGCTATGTTTCTATATATCTCATTCATGTATATATATGAATAAGGGAAGCTATCCACTTAATAGCACCACCATAAATTTAGCTCTGTTCCTCATAATACTGATTCAGAAGACTTGTAATATAGTGCATGAGTCATATGGACTAGTACTTTCATAGTGCTTTTGTTGTTCTTGGAGCTCGACATCCCTTCTTCACTACATTGTGTAGAAAAAAGCAGCATGAACATTATGCTAAAATGTATTTTTTGCATTCCACAGACAATCCGAAGAAAATCATGCGAGTTTAGAACAACATGAGGGTGTGTAAATTATGACAGACTTGCCAATTTTTAAAAAAAATACACTTTTTGTTTTTCGCTCTCATTGAATGCATTTTAAGTCTGTTTGCTAGAAGGCACAGATCCTTTGGGGTTAAATGTCTTGTTCATGGAGATAAAAGATGAAAGCCAAGGACAGAAATCCTTACAGTACAGACATTCCCCTTCCTGCGTATGGGACCTTAGAGACACACTTTCCTGCCAAAATACTGTACACCAGACGCAGCTGTGTTAGAAGAACATCGGGGCGTCTAGCAAAGAAGTAACCGTATAATCAGAACTGGTGAAGGTAACATTTTTAACTATTTTGAATTAAATGGATAGTCACCTAAAAATTGACGTTCTGTCATTATTTACTCACCCTCATGTCCCTCCAAACCAGTATGTTATTTTTTTCTGTGGAACAGAAGAGCATTTGTTCAAACAGTGACAATAGCGAGCAGAAAAGAACACAATTTAAATTTAATTTAATTTTTTACATTCATATAGCGCTTTTCTAGGCACTCAAAGCGCTTTACATATAGAAGGGGGAGATCTCCTCAACCACCACCAATGTGCAGCATCCACCTGGATGATGCGACGGCAGCCATATTGCACCAGAACGCCCACCACACACCAGCTGATTGGTGGATAGGAGACAGAGTGATGAAACCAATCGTATATATATGAGGATGAATAGGAGGCCCTGATGGACAGGGACCAATGGGCAAATTTGGCCAGGATGCCGGAGTTACACCCCTACTCTTTATCGAAAGACAAAATTAATGAACACAGAAAGTCAGGACCTCGGTTTAACATCTCATCTGAAGGACGGACAATATGAGTATAACACCTATATTTTAAGTTATTCACACGGCAGTTGCTACAATGCATTTAGGGGTGTGGTCCTGGTCAAGACAATCTCCTGAACTCCAAACTGAATGTCAGAATGGGAAAGAAAGGTGATTTAAGCAATTTTGAGCGTGGCATGGTTGTTGGTGCCAGACGGGCCGGTCTGAGTATTTCACAATCTGCTCAGTTACTGGGATTTTCACGCACAACCATTTCTAGGGTTTACAAAGAATGGTGTGAAAAGGGAAAAACATCCAGTATGTGGCAGTCCTGTGGCCGAAAATGCCTTGTTGATGCTAGAGGTCAGAGGAGAATGGGCCGACTGATTCAAGCTGACAGAAGAGCAACTTTGACTGAAATAACCACTCGTTACAACCGAGGTATGCAGCAAAGCATTTGTGAAGCCACAACACGCACAACCGTGAGGCGGATGGGCTACAACAGCAGAAGACCCCACCGGGTACCACTCATCTCCACTACAAATAGGAAAAAGAGGCTATAATTTGCACGAGCTCACCAAAATTGGACAGTTGAAGACTGGAAAAATGTTGCCTGGTCTGATGAGTCTCGATTTCTGTTGAGACATTCAGATGGTAGAGTCAGAATTTGGCATAAACCGAATGAGAACATGGATCCATCATGCCTTTTTACCACTGTGCAGGCTGGTGGTGGTGGTGTAATGGTGTGGGGGATATTTTCTTGGCACACTTTAGGCCCCTTAGTGCCAATTGGGCATCGTTTAAATGCCACGGCCTACCTGAGCATTGTTTCTGACCATGTCCATCCCTTTATGACCACCATGTCCCCATCCTCTGATGGCTACTTCCAGCAGGATAATGCTCCATGTCACAAAGCTCGAATCATTTCAAATTGGTTTCTTGAACATGACAATGAGTTCACTGAACTAAAATGGCCCCCACAGTCACCAGATCTCAACCCAATAGAGCATCTTTGGGATGTGGTGGAACGGGAGCTTCATGCCCTGGATGTGCATCCCACAAATCTCCATCAACTGCAAGATACTATCCTATCAATACGGGCCAACATTTCTAAAGAATGCTTTCAGCACCTTGTTGAATCAATGCCATGTAGAATTAAGGCAGTTCTGAAGGCGAAAGGGGGTCAAACACAGTATTAGTATAGTGTTCCTAATAATCCTTTAGGTGAGTGTATATTCAAAGTTATACTAGATCTATGAAAAGAACAGACCAAAATTTAAGTGCACAACTGATATGACCTATGACTTTGTTTTAAACTTGTTCTTTTGTGTTACACTACTGTTCAAAGTTTTTTTTGTTCGTTTTTGTTTTTTTGTAAAGAAATGAACGTCTTAATAATAGAAATAATAAATGTATTTATAAATAAATGCTGTTCTTTTGAACTTTCTATTCCTAATCCCATATTAGAATGATTTCTGAAGGATCATGTTATACTGAAGACTGGAGTAATGATGCTGAAAATTCAGCTTTAATCACAGGAATAAATTCTATTTTAAAATACATTCACAAAGAAAACAGTTTTTTTTATACTGCTGTTTTTACTGAATTTTCTTTTTTAAAAATCAAATAAATGCAATGGCAGTGCATGTTTTTATTGTGGACTATTTCGTTTAGCCATGGAAAAACACACATTGGTCAATATTTACCTGAATATTTGTGTGACTTCATTCCCTGTCACTGTGTATGGTGGTTATGGCCTTCTTCCACTTCTTAGGCGTGTTGTGTTGTTGTCTTTTCTGTGTTCACACTCTTTCTCCAAGTCTTGCTAAGTGGGTCAGTGTTTATGTTGGCCACGAGCTACGTTTCTGATGCCATTACGATAACAACATGATGGAAAGTGAGTTTTTCTGAGCAAAACATGTGTTTAGAGAAGATTTGCCAGTGTCTAAACAGATCTGACTAAGATAGAGCATCTCCACTGAAATTCAGCTCTCAAAGGACCTTGGGGTTTTTTTTTTCTGAAGTGTTTTTTTCTGTCAGTGTTTGTCAGTTTATTTCCCCATCATGCCGTTTACTATACTTTTCCTTCCTTCTCTTTGGGTTTTTGTAGCCAGATGTGATGACAGAGATCTGTGGTAGTCAAAATTAAATATGATTAAATAAACTACAGCTTGTTTTTTGATGCGATTTTACACTAGGGTTCTTCAATTTTAAAGAACACTTTACGCCAAAAGGCTTATATTTAAGGTAAAATGTCTTAAATAACTACATATACTGTCATGTTTAGCAGGTTATTTCATTTTTTCTAGTGATAAAGGATCTTTACTAGCGGCTTAATTCATACAACTTCATTAAAATTATTCAAACTAAATCCATAAGATGATCCCATGATGGAACCCATCAAAGTTTTTAAATATGAAGCACCTGACAGAGCCATTCTATACAGAACCTTTTCTTCTACAGTGAATGCGCGTCACACTGAATATGCATGTGTCAATCTACATACATGAGCCTAATGAGGCTATGTTTTGGCTCATTTAATATTTTCTTCCCTTATGACATCTGGGACTCGTTTGTGCCCTCAAATTGGGATGTTAGCACAAAGCGTTTGCATCTACAAACATGCGTTTATTGGTACGGAAACTGTCGTGTGTTTCTCAGCATTCTCTGGAGGCGAGTGCATCAAGGTTGCAATGGCTTTCTCGTAACTCTGATTCATAGTTTGGCCCTGATCTTGAGGGACATGGAAAGCTGCTTTCCTTGATAACCAGTTTCCACTGGCTTTTTCTTAAAGGGGTCATGAATTGAGAAATCAACTTCCCCTTTTGATAAGGTCATGGTAATATAATAATATCCTGTAAGTTTCAGAGCTGAAAACATCCTTGTTAGTCAAAGAAAAGCTTTTTTTGACACCAGGCCCAGCAAACACTCGATCTCAGAATATGCCACACCTTGACGTCATTCTGTGGTGAAGCACCGCCTCAACAGAAAAAGAACAATACCTGATTCTGTGGCCCTGCTCACCGACTCGTGACACTAACATGACATAGGCCTACATAGAGCTAAACCGGATCAAACTTCTAAGCAGTAAACATACCACATCCGCTTCATTCGGATTCCAATATTATGAATGCATGGATGAACTTTATTTTTAATGAATATCCAGCTTATGTGGGGAAGACATTGCGCGTCTGTTCCTTCATTTAACCACAGATTCGTTTGTAAACAAGAGACTGGATTTGCAGACAGGGTGAGATTACATGAACGAATGAAGCAACACACTAATGTGAGTAAAAAATGTTTTTTATGTGTGATAGTATTGAATTATTACAGATAATTTGATATCTATTGATTATGTGTACGTGTCTAACTGAACATACCTTAGCACACTGTCAAAGTCTGAAGAATCCTTTATTTGTGGTTTTGTTGGTTCATTGCGATTCATGATCAGACTCTGACATGTTTATGGGTCAGTGATCGCAAAGCCCAATGTCCCGGGACTAATGTGTTTTCCAGACGGGCTACCAAAACGCTACTATCTTAAATAGTGAAATAACAATAACCTCTCTTGATTTGATATTTGAAAGGCGCGCACGTGTGTGTGTACGGTTCCCGGTTATATCCACCGATCGGGCGGGCCAAGTAACGTTAATAAAAAAATAACATTCCAATCAATCGCCGGTGGATGAGAGATGAATCATTGTGTTTGTTTGATAAAGAAATTTTGCCCTGTGGGCGATTCATTCCAGTTGCCATTTCCCCACTGACCACAGGGGAGCCGAAGCTCATTAAATATGCAAATCTTATCCAATCCTAGTCATGGTCGTTTACTTCCAAGTCTTCCGTGCGGCACGCCCATAAAAACTGAGCGTTTCTTGAGAGAGGCTCAAAACCAGGGCAGAAAATAGCCTATTACATATTCATTATGATGTTTTTGAATGTAAAAACCATGTAAACGTCATAAGTTGACCTCAGACAACAGTATAAAATTTTTTTAAAAGCCAGTTCTCTTACGAGAGGTTCTCTCGTATTGCGTAAGTTTCCTTATGCATCGGGAAAGTATTCTTTCTTCGAGATTTCTGAAAAACCCAAAATTATCCTCAATTTTGTAACATTGTCAACGCAGTGCGGCAGCCTGGCAGACCATAGCAGGCTATTCCAGCGTGCTATTGGCTGCTCTGCTGGCAACTGCAGCAGCCTATCGGTGAGCCCGCGTGACGTGGCGACCACCTGGCTTCATTTGCCTACAGGTGGGGCGTGGCCACGTGTATATAAGCGGGGCTCACGGGCTGCGTATTCGATTTTCTTTTCTTCAGCAAAGCCCTTCGCATCGCTGGATCTGGAACCCGCCGCCGTGATCGTGCAGACGAGCAAGCAGAGGACAGCGCCTGAAGAAGCCGGCAGCATCGCGCCACCTTCAGCCATCCGTGCCTGCTCTGCTATCCGGCAGCCCATATCCTTTTACGCTCAAGTGTTGTCGCCGCTGCGTCACACTTTCTCAAAAAGAGCCGAGCGTTTGATACAAAATGTCTCGTTCCACCTGCGGCTCGCGTCACGTGCAGCTCAGTTCCGGGGACCGCCATGTGATCTGCGCTCTCTGCCTGGGCCGTGATCATGCCGCCGCCGCACTGCGGGCTCGACTCAATCAGTTCGATGACGACATCCCTCCAGTCCCTGCTAAGCCGCGCAGAAAGAAGCGCCGCTGGCAGCCGACTCCGGAGTTCGCAGAGAGAAGCTCGCCGGAACCCTTCCCACCGGCTTCACTCTCGCCTTCCCCGCCCCCACCTCAGGCCGCCATTTCTGTTGCCGCCTCCGGGGATGAGGCGGATGCGGCCGCGGAACGCGCCGACAGCTGCTCCATCATGGCTTCCGACAGCGAGGACTGGTCTTCCGCGACCTCTTCAGTCCGGGCCTCCGGACGCTCTCGAGCGAGTGAGGACCCGGAACTGTTGCGCCTTCTCACCCGGGCTGTCGAGCAGCTAGGCCTCGAATGGGCCACGCCCAAGGTGGCAGCGCCGAATCGACTTTACGGATGCTTCCTAAACAGTCGCCGCCGTGCGCCCACCTCCAGGACTGCACCTTTTCTGCCAGAGCTTCACGAGGAGCTCGCGAAGTCCTGGAACGCGCCATTCTCCGCGAGGGTCTCGTCTCAGGCTTCTTCGGCGCTCTCACAAGTTGACGGCGCGGCTGAGAAAGGCTACAATGCTATCCCTCCGTTGGAAGAGGCGGTCACAGCGCACCTTTGCCCGCCTTCTGGTTGGCGCTCAAAGGCTGCCCTCCCGTCTAAGGCCTGCAGAGTGACGTCATCGCTGATCGGCCGCGCTTTCGCTGCCTCCGGTCAAGCGGCATCTGCTCTGCACTCTATGGCCGTGCTGCAAATCCTCCAAGCTAATCTCCTCCGCGACCTGGACGAGAAAAGCAATGGCACTGAGTTGGTCACGGATTTGCGAAGCGCGACGGATCTCGCCCTTCGCGCTACCAAGACCGCAGCACAGGCCCTCGGACGCTCTATGGCCTCCCTCACGGTAGCTGAGCGCCACCTCTGGCTCACGCTCGCGGATATGCGAGAAACAGAGCGCGTGGCCTTTCTAAACGCCCCGCTCTCCCCGTCTGGGCTCTTCGGACCAGCGGTCAAGGGGATCGTCGATCGTTTCTCTGAAGTGCAGAAGACGACTCAGGCCATGAACCTCTTCCTGCCTCGACGCCCCGGCGCTAGCAATAGCTCCGTTGCTCACCGTCCTCGTGACCAGCCAGCACCGAGCTCCGCGCAGCGCCCAGCGCGGCCCCCTTCGTCTCAGCGAAGACCGAGCGGCCGCCCCAGATCGCGCTCTTCCAGCCGTGGTAAGCCGCCTCCCCCTCGGGGCCCCCGGCCTAGGATCGCGCTGAAGTCCGAGCCTCCAAAGTCCTCCTAGCCAGAGGCGAGAAACGACGGTTAAGTCCCGCCGCGGCCGGACCACCGTCAAAACTCTCTTTCCTGTCAGCCCCCACCACTGTGGCTGCTGCAGATGGATTTCACACAGCCAACGAGCCGGCAAAACTGCCCTCTCGCCTGTCAATAACCGCCGTTTTTACGGCGAACCAGAGAAATCACAAAAGTTGCATTTTTTCTGGTTGCACGGCTCACGCCGTAGGTGTTTCAAATGCAGTAAATGTGCCCACTTTTCTGTGTTCACCCCTGCACACAAGCACTATAAACCCTGTGTCTCTCACTCACATAAAGCGGCCACTGGCCGCTCGAGTGCTAGAGTTAGGTCACGTGTCCGCTTGTTTGCGTCCACGCCTAACCACCACACGCGCTGTCACACAGCCACTCTTAACCGGTCATGTTCCACGCGTAAGAGTTGTGCCCGCTCAAACGCGCTCAAACATTTTCGCGAACATTATGCCTCAGGCGCTACGCGCCGCGCCACACACCATTTGTTCTCCGCCCAGGGTGGCCGGAGCGATGAGTGTAGGGCCACACACAAGCCACTCCCCGCTCGAAGCGGCAGAGATACAGTGTGTAGGGCGGCCAGCCATCGCAAGCGCACTGCGCCCGCCCCTCCTATAAAGGCCGTCAAACCCGCGAATCGCGGCGTTTCGAGCCCGGAGGCCGTTCTATCCCGTGTGGCACACGCGAGAGAGTGGGAAGCCATTCCAGGTGTATCAGAATGGGTGCTGAAAATAGTGAAGCACGGCTACACTCTGCAGTTCGCTCGCCGCCCTCCGCGCTTCTGTGCGCGTACGGAGACGAGAGTGAGCGAGGAAGTAGCACATCTACTTCGAGCAGAGATAGCCACGCTGCTGTGCAAAGGGGCTATAGAACCGGTTCCCCATTCTATGAGCGAGTCAGGCTTTTACAGCCCGTATTTTCTCGTGCCAAAAAGGGATTGGCCGCTCAGACCGATTCTGGATCTGAGGCGTCTGAACAAAGCTCTTATGAGAAGATCGTTCAAGATGCTCACGACCAAGCAGATCCTCGCGCATATTCGCCCGAGAGACTGGCTAATCTCCCTAGATTTGAAAGATGCATATTTTCAAATCAAGATAACGCCGCGTCACAGGCCATTCTTACGATTCGCCTTCGACAGCCAGGCTTATCAATACACCGTCCTTCCGTTCGGCCTGTCACTAGCACCCCGTACATTTACGAAGTGCATGGACGCGGCCCTCGCTCCCCTGAGAAGTCGAGGGATGCGAGTATTGAACTATCTGGACGATTGGCTCATCCTGGCGCAGTCAGAGGCCGAGCTCCATCTACAAACAGGGCAATGCCTATCGCCCACAGGGCAATGCTGCTCAGCCATCTGGACAGCCTGGGGCTCACGGTCAATTGGACCAAGAGCTCATTAGTGCCCACGCAATCAACCTCATTTCTGGGTTTGAATCTGGACACTGTGGCAATGTCAGCCCGCCTGTCACCCCAACGCGCGCGCCAAGTTCGGCGCATGGCTGCGTACTTCCGGCCGGGCAAAATCGCACCTCTCAAGCTCTTTCAGAGGATGCTGGGACGTATGGCCTCAGCTGCAGCTGTGCTCCAGCTGGGCTTAATGCGCATGCGCCCGCTGCAATGCTGGTTAAACACCCGAGTGCCTCACAGAGCCTGGGAGTCCGGAGGCTTCAGGATCAGAGTGACTCAGGGCTGCGTTTCAGCCCTAGAGCCCTGGTTAGTAGCCGACTGGTACCAGCGGGGAGTGACGATGGGAGCCATCTCACACCGCAAGGTCATCTCGACGGACGCCTCCACCTCGGGTTGGGGCGCCGTTTTCGAGGGCAGATCGGCCTCGGGCCTCTGGTCGAGCGGAGAAAAGCTCCTACACATAAACTGTTTGGAGATGATAGCGGTAGAGAACGCGCTCAAGCAGTTTCTCCCGCTTATACAAGGACACCACGTGTTGGTCCTGTCGGACAATACCACAGTGGTGTCCTACGTGAACCGGCAGGGCGGTGTCAGGTCTAGGTGTCTGGGCAATCTGACAGAACGTCTGCTCGTGTGGGCACACAGCTCGCTGCGCTCGCTGAGAGCTGCGCACGTACCGGGCCACCTCAATGTGGGCCCGGACAAGCTGTCCAGGGGCCTCATTCTCCCAGGAGAATGGTCCCTGCACCCTCAGACAGTCCAGCTGGTATGGCGCCTATTCGGCAGAGCGGAGCTCGACCTCTTTGCAACTACGAGAGAACACCTGCTGCCCGGGGTTTCTGTCCAAAAGCGAGGATGCGCTTTCCCAACCTTGGCCCAGCCTCCCGCTGTATGCTTTCCCGCCGATTTCCCTATTGCCCCAGGTCATAGCGAAAATCAGGGAGACGCGCCGCCCGGTGCTCCTTATAGCGCCGCGCTGGGAGAACCAGATTTGGTACCCAGAGCTGGTGAAGCTGTCGCACTCACCCCCCTGGCCAGTTCCGCTGAGAGCAGACCTCCTCTCTCAAGCAGGAGGGTCAGTTTGGCATCCCCATCCAGAGCGATGGTCTCTGCATGTATGGGTGACCAACGGATACCCGTTGACCTGCCCGAAGGGGTTATGAACACGATTTCACACTCTAGAGCCCCCTCGACGAGGCGGTTATATAGTTGTAAGTGGTCGGTGTTCACTGAGTGGTGTGTTTCCAAGGGATTGGACCCACAGCAATGTGGGGTCCAGCGGGTGCTCTCCTTCCTCCAGGAGCTTTTGGAACTGGGCAGGTCCCCTTCCACGCTCAAAGTGTATGTGGCGGCTATAGCAGCGTTCGCTCAGACGACGCTAGGTAGCACGCTAGGAAGGAACGAGCTCATCATCCATTTCCTCAGAGGAGCCAGACGGATGAATCCCCCGCGGCCCCCATCGGTTCCTATATGGGATCTGGCCTTGGTCCTAGAGGCCCTGAAGGCTCATCCCTTTGAACCGCTCGAGACTGTGGAACCAAGGTTCCTTTCGCTAAAAACCGCGTTCCTGATAGCTCTGGCTTCAGTAAAACGCGTGGGGGATCTACACGCGCTCTCAGTGAGCCCGACGTGTATGGAGTTCGGCCCGAATGACTCCAAGGTCATTCTTAAGCCGAGGCATGGTTATGTCCCCAAAGCGATAGGCACTCCCTTCAGGGCGCAGACTGTCTCCCTCTCGGCTCTGCCAGCATCCGATGAGGGGGACGGTGGCAATGTCCTCTGCCCTGTCAGGGCATTGAGGGTTTACGTCACACACTCCGCCGCCTTCAGGCGCTCTGAGCAGCTATTTGTTTCGTTTGGAGGGCACACTAAAGGTCTCGCCTCCTCGAAACAGACCCTGTCCAGGTGGATAGTGGACGCGATTGCAGCAGCTTACGCTTCCAAACACCTGCAGTGCCCGCTAGGTGTCAGAGCACACTCCACTAGAGGCATGGCCTCTTCGTGGGCTTGGGCCAGAGGGATTTCCATCCACGATATCTGTATGGCGGCAGGCTGGGCCTCCCCATCTACGTTCGTGAGATTTTACAATCTGGAAGTTCCTGCCTTACAGGCAAAAGTGTTATCAGTTCAATAGGGCTGTTGGTTCTGCCCAGTGATTCTGCGCAGACATAGCTCACATACTGGTAGTAAGTTCGGTACTAGGCTTATGTGAATTTGAAGGAGACCGGCGGTGCCGTTCCCTCATTTACGAGACAAGCTGTTGTGAGTTTGAAGGTGACCGGCGGTGGCGTTACCTCACTCATATAACAAGATATTGTAAATTTGAAGGCGACCGGCGTTGCCGTTCCCTCATTCATGAGACAAGGTGTGGCGAATTTGAAGGAGACCGGCAGGTGCCGTTCCCTCATTCATGGGACAGGGTGTTGTAACCACCCGTTGTAACCACCCGTCAGTTCGAATGAAGTGTCTGTATATGTGGTGGCCCGTTTTCCTTTCCGGCCACCCTGCCCGAGCAGTGTTAAGGTCCCCGGTTCCCTGGGATACATATGCTGTACGCAAGGCCCGCACGGCGTTGACAATGTGTTCCCGATGCGTAAGGAAACTTACGCAATACGAGAGAACCTCTCGTAAGAGAACAATACTCGGTTACTTAACGTAACCTCGGTTCTCTCTAGAAGAGGGATCGAGTATTGCGTTCCTTGCCGTGCGCCCCGCGGGCTTTTACGCTTCAGAACTACGAAAACCGAATACGCAGCCCGTGAGCCCCGCTTATATACACGTGGCCACGCCCCACCTGTAGGCAAATTAAGCCAGGTGGGCGCGAAGCGCCCTCATTGGTCGCCACGTCACGCGGGCTCACCGATAGGCTGCTGCAGTTGCCAGCAGAGCAGCCAATAGCACGCTGGAATAGCCTGCTATGGTCTGCCAGGCTGCCGCACTGCGTTGACAATGTTACAAAATTAAGGATAATTTTGGGTTTTTCAGAAATCTCGAAGAAAGAATACTTTCCCGATGCGTAAGGAAACTTACGCAATACTCGTTCCCTCTTCTAGAGAGAACCGAGGTTATGTTAAGTAACCAAGTATCGTTCATGACTCCTTTAAAGCTTCTTTTACATGCATGCAAAGCCTTTGCTTTATATTATAAGTAGAATTTGCTTGTTTTCTTGGTTGACAGTCACAATCATGCAGTTGTGAGTGGATTAGATCTGTTCTTCCTGCTAGATGTAGGTTTTTATTGTTAACTGTAAAAGCTTTTTTTAGTTTATTGGTTTCGAGGAGTCTGACACTGACAAAATGCAGCTGTGGGAGAAGAAGTTTCGTCTTGTTACTATCAGCAATATGTAAAGTCAGAGACTGTGAATGTGGAATGTGCAGGACATTCCAGCCGAAACCAGTTTAAGGTGGTAGCAGTGGTTTTTAGTTGGTCAAAACTGGGCTAAATTGGTCATTAGTAGATCCAATTTGGCCCAAACTGGTGATTAGTTTCAAGCTGTTCCAAGATTATCCAAACTGGCTATTAGCTGGCTCAAATTAACAGAATTAGAAGGAAAATAAAGATTAATTGCTTCTGATAATATCAGTTTTCCACAGAGCTTTGCCATAAACTCATCTGTATTTAAAACACATTTACAAAGAAGTTACCAAGCCTTGCTCAGAGACCAATAAAATATTATTATTAATTTAATTATTTATGTTATTTATTGAACGGGGAAGAGAAACCGGTTTGTGATCTGTGTAAGAATTTCACGAGTGTAAAACATATTTTAATAGAATGTCCTTTTTTTAAATAATATTGGAGAATGGTTTTATTCAGAAAACACATTAATGGACATTTTTAAAATGGTTTCTCCTGGAGTAATTTTAGAATTTCTGTAAAATATTAAATTGAAAGATTCTATGTAATTGGTGTTATTATTACTGTTGTTGTTATTGTTATATATCCCTGATTTTGTATAGTGATAGTTTTTAAGACAAAATTGTTAAATTATTGTAAACAATGTATTGAAGTTATACTGCTGATTGCCATGAATATAGCCATTGTTGCTGATATGGCATTAAATCATAAATAAATAAATAATTATTTATGTTTATTTCCCCATTTTTAATTTTGAATATGATGGATAGTAACTGATTACATGTAATCTGGATTGTGTAATCAGATTACAGTACATTTTTTATGGATTACATGATTTTACACACAATGGTAGGAAATTATTCATAATTACTGATTCTCCTTAATTCTTCTTTTTACTCTTGAATTTTCCACTCACAATCCCCCCTGCAGTTCTATCATTAATCCCAGTTTGGGAAACTCTGGCATATTGTAATGCTTAAAGCATTTCTGATAACAAAGAATGGAAAATATTTTCTCTCTCTTTATTTTAATCCCATTCAAATGTATGTGATAAACGAGTTGGCTGTTCGAACACATGAGCTTTTACACTACGAAAGCAATCTGGTCAAATGTGTTTTCGACTACCTCTGGAAGTGGTCGAAAGTGGACAATCTCAAAACCTTTTAGTCCCCATTTACACCTGTATTTAGCTCAATACCAGGTGAAAACAGGGCCTTAGTGTCAGACAGCTGCATGTGCGAATGCCAAGTCTCTGACCTTCTTTTAAGTTCAGTTCTAAAGAAAATACCATTTTAGGCAATGTATGACCTCTGATATGTGGTGATACTCCTCTGATGATACTCCTCACATTACGTCACACAGACCCTCACTCATGATTTTCTGAGAGCCCCAGCTGATGCTGGCTTAGACACTAATACCCTTCCTTCCTCTGCTTTTGCCGTTCAGCGTCCTGTTATATTGTCATCTGGGGCAGATGAAAATGAAGTGGCATCTTTTATTTATAGTCTTGCTTTCTTCCTGGCTCTGATGGACAATCGATGTCGGAAAGATTCGTACAGTGCATTAGGAGGCTTTAGTGTCTCTTGTGTCGTCAGAAATATTCCGGTATCTGCTGACCTCCTCATCAAAACAATACAGATTCAATTGTGAAGCTGTCAGACCAGGTATTTGGGGATGTGCAGATATGATGAGGCTATTATTGGTAGTTGAAGTGTTCTGAAAAGTATGCTCCACAAAGTATATATATATATATATATATATATATATATATATATATATATATATATATATATATATATATATATATATATATCTACACTCACCTAAAGGATTATTAGGAACACCATACTAATACTGTGTTTGACCCCCTTTCGCCTTCAGAACTGCCTTAATTCTACGTGGCATTGATTCAACAAGGAGCTGAAAGCATTCTTTAGAAATGTTGGCCCATATTGATAGGATAGCATCTTGCAGTTGATGGAGATTTGTGGGATGCACATCCAGGGCACGAAGCTCCCGTTCCACCACATCCCAAAGATGCTCTATTGGGTTGATATCTGGTGACTGTGGGGGCCATTTTAGTACAGTGAACTCATTGTCATGTTCAAGAAACCAATTCGAAATGATTCAAGCTTTGTGACATGGTGCATTATCCTGCTGGAAGTAGCCATCAGAGGATGGGGACATGGTGGTCATAAAGGGATGGACATGGTCAGAAACAATGCTCAGGTAGGCCGTGGCATTTAAACGATGCCCAATTGGCACTAAGGGGCCTAAAGTGTGCCAAGAAAACATCCCCCACACCATTACACCACCACCACCAGCCTGCACAGTGGTAACAAGGCATGATGGATCCATGTTCTCATTCTGTTTACGCCAAATTCTGACTCTACCATCTGAATGTCTCAACAGAAATCGAGACTATTCAGACCAGGCAACATTTTTCCAGTCTTCAACTGTCCAATTTTGGTGAGCTTGTGCAAATTGTAGCCTCTTTTTCCTATTTGTAGTGGAGATGAATGGTACCCGGTGGGGTCTTCTGCTGTTGTAGCCCATCTGCCTCAAGGTTGTGCGTGTTGTGGCTTCACAAATGCTTTGCTGCATACCTCGGCTGTAACGAGTGGTTATTTCAGTCAATTTTCAACTAAATATCCAAATAAATCTAATAAGTAAACTAAATTAACCATATAAACTAAATTGCTGATCTAATCACTGATCTAATGCCCACATTGTCACTGTATGATAATTGAAATGAGCTAGATGACATCACTGTTTTCTCCGGAGCGGCTGTATAGCCGAATAAAGTTCAGTTGCATTAATTTCCTGTTTAACACTGTGAAGCTGCTTTGAAACAATCTGCATTGTAAAAAGCACTGTATAAATAAAGGTATTTTTTTTAACTTGTTTTACTTACTTCAATTCCTGTTGGATGAAATTACAAGCATGACACTTTCTCTTCAATGGCTTCCAGTTAAAACATGTTGGTCACAGTAATCTAGAACAGTAAAACAGTAACAGAATGACTAATTCAGTATTTGATGAGGAACAGATATTCATTTGATATAATGACATCTGCACTTAATGTAAATACGGCAGACTTTTGAGGATATGCAGGACAAACTTCTGTGACAAGCAACCTTGTCACAAAAGGAGTTTATAACTGAAAGGAACTGCGCCGAGGAGAATGCTCCATCTATCAGAAAGGGGTGGAGTGTTTTGTGGAAGAGTGGCTCTCTTAAAGCAATATTGTTTCCTGGGATGACGTTACACTTATGGAATGTTTTTAGATTGGCTCGGACTATGATTTTAGACGGTTGATGCCAGAGGGTGCTTACAACTGGGTCTTGGCACAGTACATAGACTTCACTCTAAAAAAAAATGTTTGATTTGGCACCAAAAATGGTTCTTGGGTCGTAATCATAGGGGAACCTTTTTAAGTGCTATATAGCACCAATTTTGGTGCTTCAGTGGTTCTTCAGAGGTTCTTCACCAGTTCTTTGACTAAGGTGCTATATAGCACCGCTACCATATACAGAACATGTTAAGATATGGTGCTATATAGCACCAAAAGTGGTTCCTCTATGATTACGACGAAGAACCATTTTTGGTGCCATATAGAACCTTTTTTTTTTTAGTGTATGCTCTGTTGTGTCTCTTCATTTACTGTGGGAATTGTGAACGAGGAATCCTGCAATCCCACAGTAACCAAAATGAACCTCTTTGAATTTCCTGTCATGGAAACCGATTTTAATCTCTGAGCTCCCTGTTATGACCATTGAGGCCGTCAAAAATCTTCTTTTGAGTCACAGACACCTTCTCACTTTCCCTAATTCCTCCTACAAAACATACCAAAGTTCTGAGTTCCTCAACTAGCCTCAATCAATCTAAAGCTCTTCTCATCCTAGTGTCTGCGAATAACAGGTTGCTTGTCACAGAAGTTCGTCCTGCATATCCTCAAAAGTCTGCATTATTTACATTGTGCAGAGGTCATTATATCAAATGGAAATCTGTTCCTCACCAAATATTGAATTAGTCACTCTGTTACTGTTTTACTGTTCTAGATTAACCAACATGTTTCAACTGGAGTTACTAGTGACTACTTAACCAGTGAAGAGACAGTGACATGCTTGTAATTTCATCCAAAAGGAATTGAAGTCAGTACAACAATATATATATATACGCCGATCAGGCATAACATTATGACAGATGACAGATGAAGTGAATAACACTGATTATCTCTTCATCACGGCACCTGTTAGTGGGTGGGATATATTAGGCAGCAAGTTAGCTTCTTTTCCTCAAAGTGTTACAAGCAGGACAGATGGGCAAGCGTAAGGATTTGAGTGAGTTTGACAAGGGCCAAATTGTGATGGCTAGACGACTGGGTCAGAGCATCTCCAAAACTGCAGCTCTTGTGGGATGTTCCCGGTCTGCAGTGGTCAGTCTCTATCAAAAGTGCTCCAAGGAAGGAACAGTGGAGAACCGGCGACAGGGTCATGGGCGGCCATGGCTCACTGATGCACATGGGGAGCGAAGGCTGGCCCGTGTGGGCCGATCAAACAGACAAGCTACTGTAGCTCAAATTGCTCAAGAAGTTAATGCTGGTTCTGATAGAAAGGTGTCAGAATACACAGAGCATCACAGTTTGTAGCGTATGGGGCTGCAGTCAGGGTGCCCATGCTGACCCCTGTCCACCGCCGAAAGCGCCAACAGTGGCACGTGAGCATCAGAACTGGACCACGGAGCAATGGAAGAAGGTGGCCTGGTCTGATGAATCAAGTTTTCTTTTTTTACATCACGTGGATGGCCGGCTGCCTGTGCATCTCTTACCTGGGGAACTCATGGCACCAGGTGCACTATGGGAAGAAGGCAAGCCGGCGGAGGCAGTGATGCTTTGGGGAATGTTCTGCTGGGAAACCTTGGGTCCTGCCATCCATGTGGATGTTACTTTGACACGTACCGCCTACCTAAGCATTGTTGCAGACCATGTACAGCCTTTCATGGAAACGGTTTCCTTGATGGCCTCTTTCAGCAGATAATGCGCCGCCACAAAGCAGAAATGGTTCAGGAATGGTTTGAGGAGCCCAACAACGAGTTTGAGGTGTTGACTTGGCCTCCAAATTCCCCAGATCTCAATCCAATCAAGCATCTGTGGGATGTGCTGAACAAACAAGTCCGATCCATCGAGGCCCCACCTCGCAACTTAAAGGACTTTAAGGATCTGCTGCTAACATCTTGGTGCCAGATACCACAGCACACCTTTAGGGGTCTAGTGGAGTCCATGCCTCGACGGGTCAGAGCTTTAGGCAGCAAAAGGGGGACCAACACAATATTAGGAAGGTGGTCATAATGTTATACCTGATCGGTGTGTATTAGACCTCTGTGCTTAGACCACAAGTTCAGAGATTTCATTTTGAACTTCATTTTGAACATTGCTCATCAAATTCCTCCAAACATATGTCATCTGAGCTGCTATCAAACTCATTGTATTGGTTTGTCCTCTTAATGAAAGAGATCATATTGATGTTCAATTTAAAAGCATCATCAGAAGAATAAAATGCTACCCTTAATAATTCAAACAGCCATAAACTGTTGTTTTATGTTTTTGTTTAAGTCCTGATGTGTTGTTTAAATTCTCACGATGATTTGTTTTGGGTAACTGGGATTTGTAAGAGTAGATTTGAGACACTTTGGGGTTTAGATTTCTGAGATGCAAATCTTCTCTAAAAGGGAGTTTAATGTTTGCAAAAGGAGTTAAATGTTTGTTTCATACCGGGATGAGACCTCTTTAAAAAGTAAGTTTTCATGCAGAGGACCTCTGGTTGTGTTTGCAAGTCTTTAAATAGGCGAGAGATGGGGAAGATTATGAATATTAACACATCACTTTAACATAATCAAGGCTAATGCACCAGCCGCCACATTCTGAATGTCTGCTTTATGACCTTAAACAGGGATGGATTGATTCAAACAAGAGGCCTAAAGGCTTGATTAGAGTTTCAGTGTCTGAAATGCTTCTTCTAAACACTGTATTTTTAGTTGTTTACACAGAGGTAGTGTAACATACTGGACAGACAGGATAAATCTTACATACATCTCCATCAAACTCTCTGTCTACCTCAGTCTTTCTCTTGAAGTGCACTCTCACGGCCGTCTGAAAAGCCGTCTCAATTTTATTCAATATTTCAACTCTTTTTGTCTTTTTTTTAAAACTATAAAAGCATTTTCAATAGGTATTTCTTTTCATTTTCTGTAAAAAAAAAAAAAAAAAATTGTACTTTGTCTCTTTTAGTCTTTTTCTATAAAAATCCTTTGATCAGTGTTTTATATTTTCTGCCTTTTTTCTGTAAAAACTATGTGAATGGCATAGGAGAAAGAAATAGTTGAATAAAGTAATTATTTTTGTTTGGGTTTTTTTGCACACAAAAAGTATTCTCGTCACTTCATAACATTAAGGTTCAACCACCGGAGTCGCATGGACTATTTGAACAATGTCTTTACTACCTTTCTGCCTTGAAAGTTGCAATGACGTTGCTGTGTGGTTCAGAAACCTCTTGGATTTTATCAAAAATATCATAATTTGTGTTCCGAAGATGAATGAAGGTCTTACGGGAACGACATGACGGTGAGTAAAAGTACATTTTGGATAAACTAACCCTTTAACGCTTGATTTCAGCAATGTAATATAAATGCAGGACCCCATTCACATTAGTTTTGAGTGTGCAAAATGACTTTGGACCCTGTAAACCAAGCCGCCTTTCATTTGCATGTTCTTGTAATTGAGCCAAGAGGTCAGTCTGTGACATTTAGACCCTCTAAAGAGCTGTACTGCCTTATTGTGAATTTGTACGCAAACCTGAAAGGTTAATTTGCCATGGCATCCCTTGGGAATTTACTATGCGGTTTTGTAATGGGCTTTTTCAAATTATAAGGTCTGAAGTAAACATTGAAGGAAGACACTTGGACAAGTACAGCACTTTTATAAGTACATCTGAGGTGATCTTTAGAAGGTACATCTTCAAAATGAAGATTTGGGATATATTGTGTGTAATTTATGTTGTAAAACGAGACATCCAAGTATCTGCAGGTCCTGTTAACCAAAAACCTTATTTCGCTCATCATAATTTGAACATTTAAAAAATCTAGAAAATAAAACATCCATGAAATTCCAAAGTAAAATCATGGCTTGAAAATGCTAGTTCTCTTCCAGGTTTTTTTTTTTTTTTTTTTTTTACTACAACCTGATCAGCTCTTTCCCTTTTTTTCTGCCTTTTCTATTGGGTGTTGCTACTGGGAATAATACATTTCACAAGAATAAATATTTTGTGTCTATTTTTGTTTATGACTCATATTGACATTTACCAAAAATATAAACAAATAATAATAATAACAGTGTTTCTTCACTGTCTCTTTTTAATGTCTGCCGACTGAAGTGACGCATCTTCTTCCCGGAGCCAAAGAAGAAGATCAAAGACATAAATCGTCCAGCGTTGCTTAAGAACTGAGTCTCTCTGCCTCTAAATATAAAGTTTTTGTGGGAGACAGGGTAAATTTAAGGTCTCTTGGCTCAATTCATTGCACTGGAGCATTAGAGGAACACTGAGTTCAAATTGCATATTAGGGAGAGTCTTAATGGTGTGTACCCTTGACATTACCTCTCAGACATCTCAAGGCTTTGAATCACTCTATGAAACAAATTGATAATCGCTATATTTGGCTGTACAGGATGCGTCTGCAGCTGTTGAAATGAGTGGGCTTGATTATGTTAGTGTATGTTGTCAACACACAATCTCAGAGTAAGTTAATCTTACCTTTATATGAAGCAGGCCTTCTTTCTGGCTTCTGGTGTAATCAATGCAAACTCCAGTCAGTCGGGCTGATATGTTGCCAACTGTGTGTGTGTGTGTGTGTGTGTGTGTGTGTGTGTGCGTGTGTGTGTGAAGAACAAGTGCACTGCCTTGGCCTCAATACAAAACAAAGGGTTGTTAAGTTAATCAGAGAGTTTGTCTGTTTTCTAAGAGATCTGATTCACTCTGCATTGGAAGTCAAGCTCAATTCAGTTATTTTTTATCACACTGTTTTATTTTACGCCATGTAATTTTCTCATTCATCATCTACAAAAACGTGCCAAGATCATAACGCAAAGTATCTATATTTATAAGGGCTGTCAAAAGATTAATCGCGATTAATCGCATCCAAAATAAAAGTTTGTGTTTACATAATATATGTGTGTGTACTCTGTTAATTATTATTTATATATAAATACACACACATTCATGTATATATTTAAGAAATATTTGCATGTATATACTGTATATACATTTATATAATCTATAATATATATAAATATAAATGTTTTACATATAAAAAGAATATTTTTTTCTTAAATATATACATGCTTGTGTGTGTATTTATATATAAATAATAATTAACAGAGTACACACACATATTATGTAAACACAAACTTTTATTTTGGATGCGATTAATCGCGATTAATCTTTAGACAGCCCTAATATTTATATATATTTTCTCCATTTTCTTCCAGTTTTCCATTTTGGATTTTTGTGTGGTGTGCATTCATTGTCTTTTATGCCTCAGGCAGAGACAAAGTTTTCAATACATTTATCACTCTTTGTTTAATCTAAAACAACCCGCATGTCTTTCTGCTCTTAAAAAATGTTTTTAAATGAACATGACATTTAAATTACCCATAAGCCATTACTCTATATGTGTTGTGCTTTCAAGACCTTGCCCGTGCAGCTTCCAGTCATTTAATGAAAACAAAAAGAAATACAAAATTAAGACAAAATTAATGACTATCATTTGTCAGGGTTCCTAGTTCGCTAAGGCAATGTGCTCTTGTTTTATGTGCGGAGCGTAGTGTTCGGATCCCGGCACTTCGGCCTAGTTTGGTTTCGGTTCTGTGTCTGTGCGTTTGTCTTCTGTCGTGAGCGCACGGGATGAGCATTCGCTCTTGTTGTGCGAGCGTGAGGTTTCCAGTTCACTTGGGCTCTTTGCTCTTCTGTGTGTTGTTGTAATGGTTTGGGGTTTTGTTTGTTTTCATGTCTATCTATTTATGCTCCTTGTCCTGTTCCTGGTTTTGTCATGTGTTTGTCATGTGATCCTGCCATGCGCTCCATTGTCATGTGATTCCCTTGTCCTCATGTTTTATGTTCTCATTGGTTGTTTTATGCTGCCTTCACGTGCTCTCGGAATTATCGTAAATACGAGTTTCCTAGGTAAAGAGTGCACATGAACGCCCTCTGATGTCGTGTTTACCACTGGGAAGTTCGGAAATAATTGTGATACCCCAATTCCCGAGATGGGCGTGTCATAAACTTTAACGTGGTGGCAGGGAGAACTAGACTGCTGTGGCAGGTGTGATTTTATAGTTTCTTTTCCAAAACAGCTAGGTCGTCTTGACATTAATGTCATTAACATTAATGTAGTACATATTTAACATGTAAGAGTAATCATATGAAGCGTATTGTATGTTTGGTACACAGCGAAAATAGCCTGCATTTGACTGAAATTACAGAACCAGCAGAAAGCGGACTATCTGGAATGTTTATATGGTTGTCGGTGCATGGGACACTACAAATGATGTTGGTTTTTAATAAGATTTCCCCAATAAATAGGCAAGAATAACCTGGTGTCCCACATGATTCCTGTTCACTCCGACAACAAAGCACTTGAATGCAACAAGCTCGTAATCACGACTTCTAAAGTGGGAATTAGGACATTTCCGATAGCACGTGAAGGCAGCATTAGTCGCGTGTTCTCAGTTCAGGTCTGTCATTGGTTCATTGTCTTGATTGTTCACAGGTGTGTCTTGTTTAGTCATTAGTCTTTGTGTATTTATCCCTCATGTTTGCCTTGTTCCCTTGTTGAGTATTGTTCACTGGTGAGTACTTTGTTAAGTCTGGTTCTAGTCAAGGTCATCGTTTGTTTCTGTTCATGGTTTGCTCACTTGGGTTCATCTAGCTTGCCTCCAGTGGACAATCATTACACTTGTAACCTATATGCTTGTGTTTTCATCGGCCACATGCTTTTCATGTTGTCATGTTTTGTGTGAACACCACGGCTTAAGAGTGATCACATTAGCTACATATTTGTGTCGTGTTTTGTTTGAGCTTGTCACTTGTGATTGTGTTCGCTGGTAATGTGTTTGTGTTTTAGTCATGTTTGGTGTGAGCACATGGCACCAAGAAACAGACATGACAAGCCATGAGCTCACACCACACACGACTAAAACTCAAACACATTACCAGCACATGTCTACTGTCTAACCCCGTCCATCCTGTTATCTGATGATAAAGGGTATGCATGTGATGTCATTGTCGGCCAGAGTTGCTGCAGTTATGCCCACTGAGTGGCAAAAAAGACTGAGCTGCAGCATTGGTTTTCAACGTGAATGCCGCGAAAAACGCACAAAGATCGTCCGTTCAGGCAACACCGTAGGCAGGAGGAGCTCTGAAGAGTCTGGTTATCGGCCATCAAGTAGTGCTACAGAGAGCAAGAGGGTAGGAAGGAAAAACGGGCAAGGCTGAGACATGCAGCAAAACACAGGAAGCGGGCTCTTGAAATTCTGGTGACTAATTCCAGCCGGGTCATAGATATGTATACGTAGATTCCTCATTCGAGCGATCCACGCCATGATCCACGCAGGCACTAATGAGGTATCTATGTATATATCTATGACCTGGCCGGAATTTTGACCTCCCCTACAGGAAGTGATGGCAGTCTGGAGAGCTGAAGCGTTCGTCTGATATGAGGTGAAATTAATTGCATAAATACCGTTGGGTTTCTCTCAGAAACCGATCGTTTCGTGTCTTAAGACATCAATGTGTCGTCACGAGCCGCGGGGTTTAATTTGAAGTTGTCTCTCCATGCGTTTTTTACTCTAATAGAATTAGTCTCCATTGACAAGCATTATATGAGTGACACAGCAAACGTTGGAGTTAAAAATCTTCATTTGTGTTCTACTGAAGAAACAAAGACACCTACATCTTGGATGCTTAGGGGTAAGCAGAAAAACATCAAATTTTTGTTTTTGGGTGAACTATCCCTTTAAACTTACCCACACCACCACACCTGTCCCTAACTTTACCCTCAAACTTACCCACACCACCACACCTGTCCCTAACTTTACCCTCAAACTTACCCACACCACCA
Organism: Gobio occitaniae; assembly: GCA_033150135.1. Lineage (NCBI taxonomy): Eukaryota > Metazoa > Chordata > Actinopteri > Cypriniformes > Gobionidae > Gobio > Gobio occitaniae. Next base: position 107,098 of record JARQWZ010002290.1, read on the forward strand.
CACCTGTCCCTAACTTTACCCTCAAACTTACTTACCTCAATATCAGAAAATGTGTTTCGTAATATAATATGGACACAATAAGTACATAGTAGTTAAGGCCACCTAATATAAAGTGGGACCCTGTTTCTTAAGTCCTGTGCCAGTTCGTTGTTTTACGTTCCTTGTGTCCTGATCCCTGAAGCCATGTCATGTCCTGCCACGAGGAGTGCTTCTCAATTTTTATTTGTGCATTCTCATTTCCTTTCCTTGCATCTTCGCTCCACCCCATCAGGATGCGAGGGAAGGATGCAAGGACAGAGGAATTGAATCAAGTGAAATTATATATCCTCGCTCCCTTTAGCGTCACTTCAAAGTGTCGTCAATCAATGATGACCCTACACCGCTGGATTTAGCTTGCATTTCGGGATTTTTGAACATTAGAGAACTATTTATATTGTAACAGCTTCAACCTCCACAAAATCCCCTATTTGTCTATATTAAAAATGAATTATTCCCAGTTTTTAACTGCTTTTAATTTGTTGTATAGTATTAGTTTGTTTAGTTTTTTCTCATTTTCTTGTGCTTTTATACAATTCTGCAACTGTCCTACTACAGTTGTAATTTGACATACATTTGTGTTTTGTACAAGTAAACAATTATGATAATTATAATAATAATGAATAAACTGTGGCAAGATGTGAAGGGGGAGGAGAATTTATACGTGCGTCACGTTTAGTCAATAAAACACTTCCGCAAGGGATACACCTGTGAATCCTTGCTTATCCTCAGGAAGCCTCCTCGATCCTCACCTCCTCACGGTGCAATTAGAGAGTTGAGATGTCCTACAAGATGGCTGAGCTCGATCGGTCTCTGGATCATAGGATAGAGGAGCGAAAAAACGAAGAGGGATATTGAGAAGCACCCCAAATCTTGTCCTGCAGAGTCAAGATGACCGGTCTGTTTTCCTCCTCATTTTGTCTTTCTTTTTATATAACAAATAAAAGCCCATTCCTCTGCATCTCTGAGTCCTCGCCTAATCCATTACCTCAACCCTGAGACTTTTTTTAAGCTTTAAAGTCCCAGTGAACCAGAAATTGCAACTGATTTTATTTCAGTGCTGTGATTTCCAAGTGAAACCGAAGTATTGAATAGAGGGCAGGGTTTTACTTCAGCGCTCCTCCTCTCCATCTCCCGCTCATAGCAGACTAACGGTTGGAGGGGAGTGGTTAAGGATATTCAAACCCAAGCCGTCAAACTGCCGTCATCGGAAAGGGAACGCCATTCCAAACTTCTCAGATTTTGATTAAAGATTACCACGGCAAACTTTTTTTTTTCTGTGTATAAACTATAATTTAATTAATTGTTCACCCTAAGACCTGTAATGTGTGCTAACAAAGTAAATAAGATCGATTTTGATTTCATGAGGACTTTAAAAACACAAGTAGCCTATTGTGGCAAGTAGTAAACAGCCTCCCAGCTAACAGGGAACGTTCTTCCAATAACATTAATAGAATGTTTGTTCAAAGTTATCTGCTCTTTAATAATGTTCATTAGCACAAACATTATTCATGGAGCGTTTTTTTTTTTTCTTTTCTTTTTTTTTTTAAATTACCGTATAGACAGGAGGAGAATCTCGCAGGCAATATTTTACTGTCTATGAGGCAATCGGGGGGACGTGGAGGCATAAAGTCCGATAAAGTCAAGGGAGAAGCATGGGGAGAAGCCCATTGAGAGCCAAAAGCAATGGGACAAAATATTTGTGATTCAGATTTTACTTCGCACAACTACTACAAGACTTACAACTGTCAGACAGGTTGCTCACGTCACATCTACGTCGTCAAGCTCAGCTTCCTCAGCTATGAAGTTCCACATTTGCGGCTATCCAATACAAAAACTTTAAGGCAGGTTTTGCATGCAGCAAAGCCTTTCACAATATTTTGTTCATCTGAGATGACTCCAAATTTCTCTGACACACTGGACTTGATTATTGATGACGTATTGTCGACAACTTTACAATCCCCACTAGCTATTCTTTTCTCCAACTCCTCATGATCCATCTTGACGTTGTGATACGCGGGCACCCAAACCCGCGCAGGACTATTCTATTACACCCAATAAACAACATCTAAACTTTTAAAATAGCATCATATATACAATCTCTTTAATGCACAGCCCCTCATTGATTTGGGCATTAAATACTGTGAGTTCAAGATCCCGAAGTCAAGTATGTTGCCAGGCTTGTGTTGGCCGAGGCTTAGGAAAAAAATATTTTGTAGGAACTGATATTGTGAATGTGAGGTTATTCATGTATGCTAAAAATGACTTGTTTGGAAGACAAAATGGGGTGTTATCTTTCAAAAAGAGGTTGAGAATTCCATTGGGTTTGTTTGGGGAGATGTCCTGTGCCGGTATGCAGTCACCAAAGACTGAATTTAGCTGGGTGGGCGATAGTCTCACACAATAATAGCAAACGTTCATTCCTGTATGGCTTAACACTGAATGCATTTGTTGTGTTTGGCAAACAAGCAGGCAGGAGGATCACCAGCACTTGACCCGGACAGACCAGACTGTGTGTGGGTGCTTTCGAACTGGAGTGCTGCATATTCAGGACAAGCACTAATGCAAGTGGTACTCCATAAATCACATTCCCTAGATAACCCACTGAAGGACAAAAATAGAAGATGCATCAGCAATTAAAACCGTGAAATCACTCTCAAGTCTTGTGTTTTGATGGCAGAAGAATAGGCTTTGTTATCAGAGAAATATAAAGCCGAGTTGGTCTGCAGAGCAACTCCACAATCTTGACAGTCAGTTTTCCACATATTTCCATAAGGCGGAGTCAATACATTTCCTAAATATATGTTGTATATCCCAACCTATGTTAAGTTAAGCAAGAGATCTATCATATAATGGTAGCACAAAGAGGCATCACTTCATCACAAGATCATCACAAGTTTTTTTCTTAAAGGAACACTCCACTTTTTTGAAAATAGGCACATTTTACAAGTCCCCTAGAGTTAAATAGTTGAGTTTTACCATTTTTGAATCCATTCAGCCGATCTTTGTATCTGGCGGTAGCACTTTTAGCATAGCTTAGCATAGATCATTGATTCTGATCAATCCATAAGCATCTCATTCCAAAAATGACTTAAGACACTTTCAATATTTTTCCTATTTAAAACTTGACTCTTCTACAGTTACATCATGTGCTAAGACCAACTGAAAATGAAAAGTTGCGATTTTCTACACCTATATGGCTAGGAACTACGTTCTCATTCCTGTGTAATAGTCGCGGATCTTCGCGGCCGTACCATGGCAATGATATTACGCAGCGCTGAAAGTAGCCCCCAGCTAGGTAACTTTCAATGTGACCGGCACTAAGTTTGTGTAGTTGCAGAGAAAGTTTCAGGCTTGTGGATTTAGCTGTGTGATTAGCCATGGTTCTGTGTGTTGTAAAGGGCTGTGATAGTAAGTCGAAGGTGTATACTTCCACCATGTTTCACAGAATACCAACGAATCATTGCGCCGCTGCAGCCATGGTACGGCCGCGAAGATCCGCGACTGTTACGCAGGAATGAGAACGTAGTTCCAAGCCATATAGGTGTAGAAAATCGCAACTTTTCATTTTCAGTTGGTCATAGCACACGATGTAACTGCAGAAGAGTCAAGTTTTAAATAGGAAAAATATTGAAAGTGTCTTCGGTCATTTTTTGAATGAGATGCTAATGGATTGATCAGATTCAATGATCTATGCTAAGCTATGCTAAAAGTGCTACCGCCACATACAAAGATCGGCTAAACGGTAAAACTCAACTATTTAACTCTACACTCTAAAAAAAAAAAAGGTTCTATATGGCACCAAAAATAGTTCTTGGCTCGTAATCATAGGGGAACCTTTTTTAGTGCTATATAGCACCATTTTTGGTGCTTCAGTGGTTCTTCAGAGGTTCTTCACCGGTTCTTCAGAGGTTCTTCACCGGTTCTTTGACTAAGGTGCTATATAGCACCTCTGAAGGACCACTGAAGCACCAAAATTGGTGCTATATAGCACTAAAAAAGGTTCCCTTATGATTACGAGACTTTTTTTTTAGAGTGTAGTGGACTTGTAAAATGAGCCTATTTTCAAAAAAAGTGGAGTGTTCCTTTAATGGCAACTCGTATGTGAGCACATTCCTCTTCAGTACACTCTAAAAAAAAAAAAAGGTTCTATTTGGCACCAAAAAATGGTTCTTGGCTCGTAATCATAGGGGGACCTTTTTAAGTGCTATATAGCACCAATTTTGCTGCTTCAGAGGTTCTTCACCGGTTCTTCAGAGGTTCTTCACCGGTTCTTTGACTAAGGTCCTATAGACGGTTTCAACGGCAACAACATAAACAAACGTTACTGCGCATGCACACTTTTGTGGCCCAAACTTAACTAAAGTAGACGTCCGCAAAGAATCAATAACAACAGAGGCTGCGTTATCTTTCTTATGCGCTATCATCTTTCATTTTAATTGGGCAGCATGATCTTAATTTACATGTTTTTATTGTTTCAGCATGTTTATTATAAATAATCTCCCATTTCTGTCTGTAATATAGAGTGGGGGAAACGCCCCCCTTAAAGGGTTAGTTCACCCAAAAATGTAAATTCATACATTAATTACTCACCCTCATATCGACCCCAACCCGTAAGGCCATAGAGAAGAAGAAAAATATCTTAAGTTGTGTTCCGAAGATGAACGAAGGTCTTATAGGGTTGGAACGACATGAAGGAGAGTAATGATAACAATTAAAAATTGTGTGAACTAACCCTTAAGGACTGTGTAATGCCATTTTCTTTACAGTATCTAGTGCTTGCGCGCTCGCCTTCAATCATGTTTCATAACATATGATTAATGTTGGGAAAGTTAACTTGTAGATGAAGTGCCCCTATTTGAGATTGATTGTATATGAATGCATCACAAAAAATCCCGTGCTCTATTGCCATTAATAGAGGACAAAGCGAAAGTTGTTTTGCACTCCGTGATAAAGGCACATTTAAATATTTTGCGGGAAACATAAATCCGATCATTTATCCAGATGGCGACCACTTGATTTGAACAAATGTAAACTCGCTGTGTCCTGATTGACTTTGCCAGGTGTTAACGCAGCCAGAATAAGTTACCTCTAGAGTAGATTATTTCTGATAACAAACAACATAAATAAGTATATTACATTAGACATACAGTCGAAATTACATTAGACGCTGCTCTCGTTTGACTGGATATTTATGAAGCATTTAAGGCTTTTTGGTGAGTCGCACACTGTTTTTGCGCTGGTGTCATATTCTCTCTGCTTGATCGTTAATATTTATATCATGTTATCCAAGAATAGTAGGCTACGTCAAAAATGTGTTTCTACTGAGTAGTGCGCCATACTTCTACTATCCCCTTGCCAGACTGATAAACAAACACAGACCGGAAGTCAACTTCGGGCCAGATGCGTAACCGTGGAAATACGGGTGTGTCCGATGAAACCATCTATACAGCACCACTGACTAAGGTGCTATATAGCACCGCTACCATATGGAACATGTTAAGATATGGTTCTATATAGCACCAAAAGTGGTTCCTCTATGATTACGACACAGAACCATTTTTGGTGCTATATAGAACCTTTTTTTTTTAGGGTGTATGACTATAGTAGAATAGTTTAACATGAATGGCTATATTCAAAATCGTCCACACTTCCACACAGCAGTGATTCAATGTTTTAATGGATCAATGTACAACCCCAAATCAGAAAAAGTTGGGACAGTATGGAAAACGCAAAAAAAAAAGAAGTGATTTCTAAATTTACTTGGACTTGTATTTCATTGCAGACAATATGATCAAAAAATATTTCATGTTTTGTCTGGTCAACTTCATGTCATTTGTAAATATGCATCCTTTCCTGTCATTCAGACCTGCAACACATTTAAAATGTGTACATGCCGGATGTATCCAAGATGGCGGCGCGAGTAGTTCGCGAGGCTCTGGGTCTCTCCAGATTCTGCAATTTTGCGGTATTTTTCCTGCTCATCTCGGGTCTGTTCGTTCAGAATAGTTGGGCCTTAACATCGTACACCCGTGGTGAGATTTTGGATATTGGTTTGCGAATTTCCGGAAGTTTTATGGACAATCTTCGACTCCTTCCTGAGATCGCTAGGACACCCGAGGCTATGCACTCTACCCGGCCGGGCGGAAGTGCTCGCAGGCGGCGCCGAGATCGTAAACAAAGGCGGGGACAACGCGGAGGTCTGAGAGCTAAGCTAAGGCTAAAGCTAAGGCTAACCCCACATCGGCTCTCTTTACCCAGTATTTTCCTTGCCAATGTACGGTCGCTAGTGAACAAAATGGAGGAGATTCGACTCAGCATCACACACAGCAAGAAACTTTTGAACTGTAACGTCCTAATCTTCACGGAAACCTGGCTAAACGGCGGAAAACCGGACACCGCTATTGAGCTAGCGGGATGCCACACGCTCCTGGCGGATAGAACATTAGATGGCTCCGGTAAGACCAGAGGTGGTGGATTGTGCATTTACATTAACAAAGACTGGTGCACAAACTCTGCTATTGTTGGGAGTCATTGTTCAGCTAACCTCGAGTTTCTCATGGTTAAATGTAGACCGTTTTATCTACCGCGGGAGTTCACTTCCACCATTATAACTGCAGCCTATATTCCCCCGGATGCTGATGCCAAGCTTGCTATGAAAGAACTTCATGCAGCCATCAGTAAACAACAGACTGATCACCCGGAAGCTGCTTTTATTGTTGCAGGTGACTTTAATCATTCAAACTTAAAGTCAGTGCTACCCAAGTTTCACCAGCATGTTTCCTGCCACACCAGAGGAAACAAAACCTTAGACCATGTTTACACAAACATGGCTGGTGCTTACGTTGCGACACCCCTCCCCCACCTGGGACAGTCAGATCACCTTTCTTTGTTCCTCATCCCCAAATATGCACCCCTCATCAACCGTGTGAAGCCATCAGTGAAGACCATCAAGGTGTGGCCTGCGGGGGTTGATTCCACACTCCAGAAAAGGTTTCTACACACAGACTGGAGTGTGTTTGCTTCTCAAGCCACCAGTGGCGCTCACACGGACATTGACTTCTACACCTCCTCTGTATTGGATCATATCAATACCACCATTGACAGTGTTACAACCCAGAAACAGATCACCACATACCCAAATCAGAAGCCATGGATGAACAGGGAAGTGAGACTCCTGCTGAAGTCACGCAATACTGCCTTCAGATCAGGAGATGCACAAGCCTACAGTACATCCAGAGCAAACCTGAAGAGGGGCATCAAAAAGGCCAAGCACTGCTACAAGCTAAAGATAGAGGGTCACTTTTCCAACTCTGACCCTCGACGCATGTGGCAGGGCATCCAGGCCATCAGTGACTACAAACCCCCCCACTCCACCCCCGCAGCCACTGATGTCAACTTCCTGAACGAGCTAAACCACTTTTACGCTCGCTTTGAAAGAGACAACAGAGAAACTGCCACCAAGCTCAAACCCTCAGCTGACCCACCAATCACACTCTCCACCACAGATGTCTGCAAGGCACTGAGCCGGATCAGCGCACACAAGGCTGCTGGACCAGACAACATCCCTGGTCGTGTTCTCAGGGCATGTGCGGAGCAGCTCGCTGAGGTTTTTACAGACATTTTCAACCTGTCTCTTGCCCAAGCAGCTGTACCATCATGCTTTAAACGCACTTCCATTGTGCCAGTGCCAAAACACTCTAACCCGAGGTGCCCTAATGACTACCGCTCTGTAGCACTCACACCCATCGTCATGAAGTGCTTTGAGCGGCTGGTCCTGGAACACCTAAAAGACTCTCTACCATCCACATTGGACTCACACCAGTTTGCCTATCGTAGCAATAGGAGCACAGAGGATGCCGTTTCCATGGCACTGCACTCTGTGCTCACTCACCTGGACCATAAGAACACTTACGCACGCATGCTGTTTGTTGACTTCAGCTCAGCATTCAACACTGTCATCCCAACCAAGTTAATAGCCAAACTTGGAGACCTGGGCATCAATACCTCAATGTGCAACTGGATTTTGGACTTCCTAACTGACAGACCCCAGAATGTTCGTTCAGGATTCACCTGCTCCACATCCATCACTCTTAACACTGGTGTACCACAGGGCTGTGTGCTAAGCCCGTTTCTCTACTCCCTCTTCACCGCCGACTGCAAGCCTGTGTATGGATCTAATTCTATCGTCAAGTTTGCGGACGACACTACGGTGATTGGTCTCATCAGCAACAACGATGAGACTGCCTATAGGGAGGAGATCCAGCACCTGGCCACATGGTGCACAGAAAATAACCTGCTCCTCAACACCACCAAAACGAAGGAGCTCATCGTGGACTTCAGGAAGGAGTCAAGAGGCACACACGACACCATCCACATCAATGGAATGGCTGTTGAGCGTGTCTCCAGTTTCAAGTTCCTGGGGATCCACATCTCGGCGGACATGTCGTGGACGACCAACACCTCCAGCCTGGTCAAGAAGGCTCACCAGCGCCTCTTCTTCCTGAGGACACTGAGGAAGAATCAGCTCTCCTCGGCTATCCTGGTGAACTTCTATCGCTGCGCAATAGAAAGCATCCTGACCAACTGTGTCGCAGTATGGAATGGGAGCTGCTCTGTTGCGGAGCGCAAGGCACTGCAGCGGGTGGTGAAAACTGCCCAGCGCATCACAGGGACTCCACTGCCTGCCATCGAGCACATCCAGAGGAAACGCTGTCTGCATCGAGCTCGCAGCATCCTCAAGGACTCCTCGCACCCAGCCCACAGACTGTTTTCTCTCCTGCCCTCTGGCAGGCGTTTCAGGATCCACTGGACCAGGACCAGCAGACTAAAGAACAGTTTTTTCCCCAGAGCTGTCTCCTTACTGAACTCAAACCCCCGTTGATCCACTTCCCTCATATACTGATAACTCTCCTACCTCATATCCACCTTCACTTTGTTATTTGCACTATCGACTGTTTATTACAGTAACAACTGTTTACTTATGCATTTTGCACTACCATACCGTAACTGGAATATGCTCATTTGCACTGCCGACTGTTTTTACAGTACCAACTGTTTACATTTGTATTTTGCACCGTACTTCTAACTGTAATATGCAATCACTTCCACTGCACTTTTACACTTTTTTTTCGGATAGCTTCTGTCCATAATTTATTGCACTACCTTAATCCACTGCCATATTCCTCATTTTAGCCTAACATATCATTGTATACCTCTATCTGTAAAATTCTGTTTATAGTAATAGCCATCTGTATATTATATTATATTCATAGTACATATCCACCTGTAAATTCTGTTTATAGTAAAAGCCATCTGTATATTATATTCATAGTACATATCCACCTGTAAATTCTGTTTATAGTAATAACCATCTGTATATTATTCACTGTACATATCCACCTGTAAATTCTGTTTATAGTAATAACCATCTCTCTATTTATAGATATATTTATATATACTCAGTACATATCCATGTCCTGCACTTATGCAAACGTTGTATATCCTGCACTTGCTGCTATTGCACTTCTGGTTAGACCTAAACTGCATTTCGTTGCCTTGTACTTGTACTTGTGTAATGACAATAAAGTTGAATCTAATCTAATCTAATCTAAAAAAAAGTTTGGACAGGAGCAATTTAGGGCTAGTAATGAGGTAAAATGGTTAAATAATTATGTGATTTGAAACCGGTGATGTCAACAGGTGATTGTAATTATGATTTGGTACAAAAGCAGCATCCAAGAAAGGTCTAATCCTTTAGGAGCAAAGATGGGCCGAGGATCGCCAGTTTGCCAACAAATACGTCAGAAAATTATTGAAATGTTTAAAAACAATGTTTCCATACTGTCCCAACTTTTCCTGATTTGGGGTTGTCATATACTGGTGAAATTTCACCCTCAAGTTGTTCCAAACTTGTAGGCCTATGAGTTTCTTTGTTCGGTTGAACAAAATATATTTTAAATCATGTTGGTAACCAGACAGTTGACGGTAGCCACTGACTTCCATAGCTAGGTAAAAAATATGGAAGTCAGTGGGTGTTGTTATTACTGGTGGCATCACTATCCTTTTTCCTGACTAATAGCAGATGGAGGAGTGTTTGGGGAAGCTATTTGAAATATTTGGTTGACATTAGAGGCAAAAAATTCAGATCAGTACATCTTTTTTTTTACAAGCTCTGCTTCATTGTTTTTGTGCTTTCAACATCTGGCCTGTTATAAAAAACAAATCCGTCTGGGAAGATTAATTACGCTGTTGGTGTTGGTTTCCACAGAACAGGTAAATGATTAAATAAGGAGGTTTTGGATTGAGCAGGAATATCCAAAGAGACTGGTTTGACCTGGGTCAACAGAAAACTCCAGCCTGTCTACTCCGCCACACACCTGCAGCTGAACATCACAGGAAATACTCTGGTGTTCTAGACTATGATAAATAGGGCCTTGTGGGTTTGTTTGGAAATCAAATAGTTTAAATGTGGATCCAAAGTCTGGCTTGTCCTTCCAAGTTTCCAGCTGCTCCACAATAGAATCGTGTGGAGATTATTATTATCGAACAGCCTGATTAAAATGCTCAGCCAGAATGAAAGATTTTATAGTGTTACTCCACTTATAGATTACAATCATATGGCTTTTTATTATTATTCTTATTCAAACATGTGGATTGCAGTTGCATATTAAACATTGTTTTGTATAGGGCAGATGTTTTTCAGGAAATCCTTGGCTGTCAAATACAGAGGAACTCCTTTGTGGAGCAATAGTGTGTTGATTCACCTGCTTTCTGTTCAGCAGGCCAATGAAAGCAGCTGCCAAGAAATATCAGTGTGACCGTCCAGACTTCTTAAGTGCGGAGATGTGACATGTGCAAATCAACAAAGGTATTTCCTCTGGCTACTGTTCATCAACTGCACTTTTAAACAGAGTTAAGCATGTCATATTTCCATACATTATAGCCTATGTATGCTTCAAGGCTAGGTCTATTGAATTTGTTCAGTCTAACTGTGCCCACACTTTTTCCGAGCTAATTTTTCTTTGTTTAATTTTGCATATGCATTTGTAGGAGTTTCTCTTTCAGACGCAAAATTTATAGAAGGAGAGCATTTAAATGAATCATGCATGGTGATTTACTAAGGTTTGCGCTCATCAATTTACTGGTGTTTGTGCCATTATATACCACCGCCAAAAAAGCATGTCTTAAACCATAAGGTAATTGGTAGATTGTGTTGGTCATTATGGAAATGATCCGACTGCATTCACGTTTACACACAAACTGTGATATTTAATTTGCGCGTCGTCAGTAGATCACGCGTTGAACTTTCCATTCCCATCAGCGCTTTTTTGGGATTTGCGCTCTCACACTAATTTGCCCTCTTTAGTAAATCTGGCCCAAAATCTGTCTCTAATTATGAGATAATGTGTTCAATTTGGAAGAATCCCAAAATCGTAAAGATGGCTGAAACCTAGAAAAAAAAGACCAACATTCTGTTAAAGATTATATTAAAAAACTAAATCCATTATTTAATGCAAAATATTTTTATGGTAAGTAGAATAATATAAAATGTTAAATGTACTATATTTATAATAACTTTAAATTTTGAGTTTAAAAAAAAAAATCAATATCGCCAGAATTTTTTATATTATCTTACCTTGATCATATAATAATGTTTTAAAGCTGCAGTCCGTAACTTTTTTTTTAATAAAAAATTATCCAAAATCAATTTTTGATCAAGTACATAACCAGCCAGTGTTCAAAACTATCTCCTTAACTTAGCCCGATTCACGACGGTAAGCTTATAATAATGTGTTATAATTTGAGTGGTACTGGTGGGTTTCCGTGGGATATTCGAGCATGCCACTGTTCGTCTTTGCGTCATTACGTCACATCACGTATACATAAAGGAGTCCTGCTAGTAGGCTATATCGCATGTGAGGATGCTGCAGGTGGCGGATCATTTATAGCATTTTCTCACAGCAGCTGGAATTATTAAACTTTTAAAATGTACACACTGCTGTATATTTTCTTTTGGATGCTTTTTTGCAGATGAACTCTTTGTGGTTTAGGTAGCCAAATTGTATAACAGATGATTTGGCTGACATCTCCCCTACGGTCACGGCACAGCTTTGTCACGGCACAGCTTTCTCCTGTCTCCCGTACACATGCGCGTGTGCGGCGTGTGTGTGTTACGCGGGGAGGGGACACACCCCCTTCTCATCCAAGATGTTCATGTCTTTCTTTCTTCAGTGACAAGAGAGACTTCAATTGCAACCAAAATGCTGAAGGTCCAAATCAATGCAGTTTCATAGGGCTTTGAAGTGCTTCAAATAGTACTGCCAATCCCAGCCGAGTGAAACGATCGATCATTAAAAAAAAAAAAAATTATTAATATACTTTTTAACCTAAATTGTTCATCTTGCGCAGCTCTGCGAGGTGCTAAGGATGACGTAATCATGTAGGACAGGTCACGCCAGGCGTAAGCAGAAGTACCGCCCCCGTGTTTACAAAGCGCTTGTGTGAAGACTAATTACCAAAAACACTAAATTTTCAACTTCAAAATCATCCGATATCGTTTTTTTACCCTTTTTTTTTGCTAAAGGCCGGCTCTTTAGCAAAAAAAAAGGTAAAACAACGATATCGGATGATTTTGAAGTTGAAAATTTATGTTATACATTATATGTTGAAGTAAAGTGCGTTTGTATTAGTCTTCACACGAAAGCTTTGTAAACACGGGGGTGGTACTTGTGCTCACGCAAGACGAGATGATTACGTCATCCTTAGCGTTTTTTTTTTTTTTAAATGGCCGATCGTTTCGCTAGATAAGACCCTATTCCTCAGCTGGGATCGCTCAGTACCATTTGAAGCATTTCAAAGCCCTTTGAAACTGCATTGATTTTGACCTTCAGCATTTTGGTTGCAATTGAAAACCATTATATGATGAAAAATCCTGGAATGTTTTCTTCCGAAAACGTAATTTCTTTTCGACTGGAGAAAGAAATACATGAACATCTTGGATGAGATGGGGGTGAGTAAATTATCAGGAAATGTTCATATTGGGGTGAACTAATCCTTTAAGTACATGCACTTTTTGGGGAAAATAGTTCAAATCACTTTAAAGGTCCCATGGCATGGATTTTTTTATTATTTTATAATGTTTTCTGAGGTGTACTTGTATTGTTAGTATGGTTTTTACATAAAGTCATAATTTAGAAATAAAAGGCATTTTTTCTTTACTGATATTAGCCCTCTGGCTTGAATGCTTTGTTTGAAGGGGCATGTCTGCTGTGAGACTTCAGTGAAAACGCCCACTGTTGTGATTGGCTGACATCTTTGCATTTGAAATGAGTATTAGATTATGTGGCGGAGGGGGCGTGGTTTAGAGAGGTCTGCAAGCGCTGCCAGAGCCAGAGAGAGACTGACTGGGCACTCGTGGACCAGAGAGACGGAGAGCTGGGGAAAGATAGCAGAGAAAGTTTTATTGTACCGAGTTGTTGTGAGCGCAAGTTTATTTTGTTTGTATCTGAGAGTTCTGAATAAACACGAGTCCCATGTTTTCTTCCTCCTTATTCTACGAACTTTGCAACATGTCGAACCCCTCTCGAATACTTTTACTTTGTTTTTTTACCATCACAGCCGTCGAGATGAACGAATCGTCAAAGTGTTTATTATAGCATTATTTTATGATCTATTCCTATCACATGAAAGGCTGCAGTGATGAGCATTGAGTAGACTGACAGTCTGTTGATCGCGTGAATGCAGTGATCTCGTCATTGCAAAGCATTTTCTCTCACAAAATGCTTTCACCACAACTAACCGCAAACACGACGTGGACATTAATACAGTAAGAGCTTTGTGCAGCATAACAGCGTCATTCATTATAACGGCAGTTTGGATTAAGTGTGCTGGACGTGTGATTGACAGATCCGAACATTATAAAGAGAGTTCTTTGATCGCACTCTGTAATCATTTAAATAACAGATTTGTTTCATGCTACTAACAGAAACGATGTGAAGTTTATCGTTTTAGCCACTGGCTTGATTCACTGATGCATTACGCTTAGGGCATCAAGACGGCCAGCGGCGGGACTGACAGTATTAAACGATTTAGAAAGAAAGTCTTTGTGAACTTGAATGATTAGCTACACATCAGAAATCACTGATCAGATCACAGATCAAGCATTAATGAACGCTGGTACTCACTGTTTGTGGCGGTGCTGTCGAATCCATATGGTAAAAGTCTGTTTGTAAAGCCTGTGCTGACATCGCCACTAATAAACAGAATCCATTTTCTCCTAATTCTCTGGGCGGGCAAAGCAGAGGAAGGGGAGGTAACCGTTCCCCGTATGACGGCATACAAGGAAGAATCCAGATCGGCTCGTCTGAGCTGTCATTTTCTCAAAGGCAGAGAAAGACAGCCAGAACTCGATTTACACCTATCAAAATTTCTAGCCACTTTGGGACCATATACAGGCTTGGGGAACTCATATTAATGTTAAAAACCTCATTAAATGAAAATGTCATGCCATGGGACCTTTAAGGGAAAAGAGCATAAATTCCTGCATTATTCATCACATATTTATGGGTTACGTTCCTTCATCTTTTTGCTGTTATTTATGCGCATTTGAGTGCTTTAAGTGGCTTTTATTGATTTGGCTGATGCTTTAATCCAAAAAGACATTCAAGGTATTACTTTGGGAATTGAATTCATCACCTTGGTGTTGCAAGAACCATGCTCTGCCAGAAGCATTTTTCATGAAATGAAAAGCAACCACAGTCATTTTTACAGTGCACAGTATAAGAAAGTGAATGCATGATTTTTTTCCCCTCTGTTGAACAGTCCGAACTGGCATGAAGAGCACTGTTATGTGTCACTTTGTGTTAACAAATATTGCTTCTCAAGTTTTCTCAAATGGGATTTTTACTTGATTTTAAAATAGAGTCAGAGAAGTGATTGTTTGTGTTGCTCACTGATTATATGTTTGTTTTAGTCATTTGTCATCCCGGTTTTGTTATCACAAAGCATTAGATTAGCATAAACAGCTGATTGGACACCATCCCTTGATACACCCATGTTAAATAAGGATGTCCGGGAAGCCCTACATTTATTTGGCAAGATAGGATTGCTCTCCTCAACCTACATAGTTGTTCAATCATGTGACTTAAAATCCTCTTAAAATTATATATATACTGTATATAAAAGAGGGTCTTAATCCAGCTGTTTTTAAATAAATTAGTCATAATATTTGTTTTAAAATTGGATTTTTCATGAGACTGAAATATCAGAAAATATACAGCATACATAAAATGAAAATAAAACATATAGTGTGAATCATTATCATTTTTCATGCAGAGCAATTTGTCTCACTCTTGCTTTATTAATGGAAACACATATATTTCAGCAGTAAGTGCTCAAGTAGCTGCAATGTAGGATTCATAATGAAAATGGACACCCTTTCTTTTCTATGTGGGACTCTGGAATGTATTTAATGGATGTGGGATTGGGGTAAAGCCGTCTATTTCCAGTTCTTCCTGTCCTCTGGACTCCCACAGTGTAAATGAGCCTGGCATTCAATGAATTCAGCTAGAGGGACAGTGCTGAGCAAAAACACCCATATATGTGCTTTTATCATGCAAAGGCTTTACATTTTTCACACCAATATTACAATTTTGTCATTTACTCCCTGTCAAGACAGTCCAAACTGAAATTTTGAGGAACCATCACACAACGCCGCACTGTTTTTGCATCTGAATGATTTCAGAGCTTCAGATGGAAAGATTATCAGTGAATAATGAGGTAAAGTTTGGTGTGTTCCTCATACAAAGATGTAATATGCTTTTAGATGATTTGTAATAGTCATATGGACTAGTTTTATGATACTGTTATGGTGTTTTTGTTATTTTGTTATATTAAAAGGTTTCAAAGGTCTTAATTTGGGGGCTGGCAATTTGGCGATAAACACACACACACACACACACACACACACACACACACAAACACACACATATATATAGGCCTATATCACAATTTTTTTTGGCTGAATGACAATATACAGTATATCAGTTTCTACTTTTTTCTATTGTATTTATTTAAATAAAATAGTTTCCAGTTAATTGTCGCTTACAACAGCCTAATTGTCCTAGCATAAACACTCCAGATAAATATTTTTTATTAAAGTGTCTACATGCACAAACCACTGTTAATTTTGTAATAATTTATTGTACTCCTATTTTATTGCGCTCCGTTTGTTTGGCATGTGGCGGCTTTGGTTCACTGAAGTCTGTGAAGTTTAGCGGAGACTCACTTGCTTAGGTTAAAGCTCGTCCACTCCTGACAGCAAAATGAAAATATTTGCATGACTTTATAACATTTACAGATAGAGATGTAAGGTATGCACTGAGGAAAACACCACATCTCAAACAAATTAAACCGCGCAAGTATCTGCCAGCTATCTGTCAAAGCATCTGACGGGGCAAACCACGTTAAACTATACGTGTAAACGATCTTACCTTTTTTGTGCTTAATATAAAGCATGTGTAATGTTTAGGATAGATTGGATTAGGCTATACGCTGTCTCCATAGCTCACTCTGTGTCCTCCACAAACTGAGTAAACTACTGTATCGATATGAACCTGATTCTATATCTTTTATTTAAAAAAATAGATCGGCCTATTGATATATTGTACAAACTTGATATACTGACCAGCCCAGACTTTTTTCACAGAAAAAAGAATAGCATCAACACTGAAAAAAATGGTATGTTGAATTTACATGATTTAAGGCGAGACACGGCAGGTAAAAACATCGTTTTTTCATGCAGTGGTCAATTTTGAGATTTTGGGCCAGTTTGCTCCCTTAACATGTAAGCTTTCGTGTCAAAATAAAAAAAATGTCAACATTACAAATTAAGTTGGTTATTTCATTATATTTTGTCACCGTGCGCCTTTAGATTTCTACCCGAAATCATCAAAAGTTATTCTAGCGCGATCTCTCCTGCCGTCTCCATTCACAGAAACATGTCATGCTTGGTCTCATTATAAAGCTCGCAGTCTCACACACAGCACTGTCTAATCCATATATGGATATTTCCTTTGTAGAACTAACCAACCGCGAAAGTTTGCAGCCGAACACCACATCTGATTGGTCGATGTGAATTTCTCACGCGCTGCCGCTTGCTTGTGTATTCTCTGCTTGAGAGAAAGTGCAGACAACGCTGAAATCGGCTCATATCGCTCACAGAAAAGACCAAGTAGCAAGAGCAAGTAAAAAGAAAGTAAACAACAACAGATTAGACGACGAAACCCCGTCAGAATTAGATTAAAATAGTTATAGATGGACCAATACAACAAACAGGGACAGTTCGTCTGCAGTTTTTGTGACTGGTGTTTGTTAAGGTAGTTCTCTTAAGGTAGTTCTCTAATAGCTATTGCCATTAATAATTTATTCATTTATCAATTTCCACGTGTTTTAAATATTATACACTACTGATATTAATTAACTGAATATATATTTTGTTTGTAGGTTGGGGGTTTTATAGAAATGTATGCAGTTATACAGTATAAAACTTTAAAGGCCGTTTTCTCAGAATTCGTTTTTTCTCACACTCAGGGCCCTATCTTGCACCCAGCGCAATTGACTTTGTACACCGACGCATGTGTCATTCCTATTTTGCACCCGCGCAAAGCGCGCTTTTCCCTCCACAGAAGCACGTCGCTAAACTAGTGAATGAACTTGCGCTCCCTGGGCGGTTCAGCGCAAAAAAGGAGGCGTGTTCCGGCGCAAACAATCCCTGGTGCTATTTGGCTGTTCCATTAAACAATTGCGCCACTGACCAGAAAAAACCTAGTCTAAAGTCAGTGGCGCATTGCGCGTTGTTCATTATGCTATTTTAAGGGCGCATGCTTGACCATAATGTATAGCGTGCACAACGCGCATACACTTTGCTCATGTAATCTACACAGATGCAACAGTTATTTTTGCAAATCATAAATTGTTACACTAAAAAATATTAACACACGAGATGACGGAAATCATTGTGGTGTGCCACGAAGATGTGAAAAAATAGGCATAAATCTAGCTTACAAATTATTCAGGCTAATTGTAGTCTAATAATTAAGGAGACCTGTTTGCCCAATAGTGGCAACTTCTGGCAAGACATATATGTATATAAGGACATCTAACAAATTGGTTTGTCCGTCAAGAACCAGGAAAAAAAATCGGTGAGGGTGGACGCAGCGATGTCCTCTGCTGGCGTCAGGTCCTGAGTAGAGGCAGATCCACCTCCCGTTACACGGCGTGCCCGATTGATGCTGGCAAGCTTGGACTGTCCCCGTCTTCTGATGTCATTGTAGCGCTTGCGGCACTGGTGCGACGTCCTGGGGATGCCAGCTGATGAAACAATTGTGGCTATTTCCTCCCACGCCTGTTTAACCGACGCTATTTTGGGTGGGTTTCTCCCATCCCCATACAACACAACTTCTCTGTCTTTCACTGCTCTTACAAGCACATCAGTCTCCTCGGCTGTGAACCGCTCCTGGCGTGCGCCTGGTAAATACGCCATAATAATAGCAATCCATAATGGAACTTGCGCACCTGCTTTTACAGGGAATGTTGGATGACGCTCTGATTGGTTTATTCACGTTACGCCCAAACCACACCTATGAATAATGAAGCTACTTCAGACCAACCCATTTTAGATTTGCGCCGGGCGCAAGAGCCATTTATCCCGCCGGGAAAATAGCAACAGCGCCGAGACCCGCCCACAAAGTTACTTGCGCTTCGCGCTTTCACACTTGCGTTTCAGATCGTTAAAATAGGGCCCTCAGAGTCAGATATATCCACTTCAGGAGCACCTACAAGCACCATCTTTAGCAGTCTTACACTGAACTATATTCTGAAGGCTTTTACAGAGGGATTTGTTGATATATCATTCCTATCCTGAGTTACAGGTCCTTTAACTCCAAAAAACATGGTGAAAATTGATTTTTTAAGGCTATTGTCAGTATTCTCTAATTTACTAAAGCACAAAATAAGATATCCAGAATCCCCTCTGTAAAAGCCCTCTCATCTAACATGTCAACAAATAGAACCAAGAATTTTAAACATGGTCCTTTCCAATTTCCAGATTTTGTTTTTGGAAAAGTATGCACATGAGCGTATATTTAAGTATATAAGGCCTCATCTGCATATTAAAACATTAATTTTCACAAAACTTGTAATACATTTTTTTCTTATGTTTATGCCAGTAATAAACTGGAGAAGTTTCACAGTGATATCTTGTAATAAAAAAAATTTCCCTTTTCACCTGTAGTGTCTCAATCATGTACATTGGTTCAACATGAATCAATTAAGTTAAACAAACATCATTTGTTCACATAATTTCAACATAATGGAATGAAGTAATTTTTAAGTAACCAAATTGAATAGTCTCACAATGATTTTAATATGGCTCCCTAACAACAGTGGTGCACACAGGGGCTTGAGACCCTTTAATCAAAACACACAAATTAATTTTGTATATTTTTGATGTCACTTGACAGATCTATAAAGCTGAACTCCGTACACTGAAAAACCAGGAAAACACATGTTGTCCAATTTACTTAATCGTATTATTTGTGATCTACGCAACAAATTTGTGTTTCTCTTCTAAACATGATTTCATTGCTTTCGATTAATGTAATTCTCTAAAATGTGCAATCTACTAGATTAAATTATTTGGGGTGAATGTGAACCAATTAAGTACTCGAAAATGATTTTTACTGAAACTCTATTTCCCAGCATGCTTTGCTTGGGACTTGACGACTAGAGTAAAATTGTTGAAATTAAGTGTTATTTTATGTGTTTTTGGGCAAAATGAGAAAAGGGGGAGACTTTATATTGTTTATTTGTGTTTAATGTTTAATTATGGTGGAATTATTAGAAACATTTAAATTACACTGGGTTACCATAGTGGAGAAGAGCGGAGCGATTGATTAGGCTGTGGACTGACTCAGCACATGTTATTAAAGAGCATTTCATACTTATCACTTAACATGTATATGATGTGCTAATGCTGGCAAATATAATAAAAGCTACTGAGTGCAGCATTATAGATCAGTCAAGTGACAACAAAAATATACAAAAATAAACATGTGTTTTGATTAAATAGGCAGGGTCTCAAGCCCCCGTGTGCACCACTGTTGTTAGGGAACCATATAAAAATCATTGTGAGGCTACTTAATATGGTTACATAAAATTTACTTCATTCCATTATGTTGATATTATGTGAACAAATTGTTTGTTTTACTTAATTGATTCATGTGGAACCGATGTACATGATTAAATCATGTAAATCCAACACGCCATTTTTTTCAATGTAGCTTTCATTATATTTGTCAGCAATAGCACATCATATACATGCTAAGGGTGAAATTCTCTTTAATGACATGTGCTGAGTCAGTCCACGGCCTAATCAATCGCTCTGCTCTTCTCCACTATGGTAACCCAGTGTAATTTAAATGGTTCTAATAATTCCATTATAATTAAACATTAAACTCTAATAAACAATATAAAGTCTCCCCCTTTTCTCATTTTGCCCCAAAACACATAAAATAACACTTAATTTCAACAATTTTACTCTAGTCGTCAAGTCCCAAGCAAAGCATTCTGGGAACTACAGTTTCAGCAAAAATCATTTTCGAGTACTTAATTGGTTCACATTCACCCCAAATAATTTAATCTAGTAGATTGCACATTTTAGAGAATTACATTAATCGAAAGCAATTAAATCATGTTTACAAGAGAAACACAAATTTGTTGCGTAGATCACAAATAATACGATTAAGTAAATTGGACAACATGGGTTTTCCTGTTTTTTCAGTGAAGTTTGCACGATGTTGATGTTTTACATGCTCTTTATTTGTTTTGCCTTTACCATTATAGACTTTGATTTATTTTCATTTGAAGACCTACCGCAGATTCACTGAAGATACAATCTCCTGAAGCTTTGCCAGAGAACACATTTTGACCTAAAAAAATATTTCTGCTAAACTGGTTGTGATATATATAAACATTACAGTAGTACAATTAAGGTAACTCGGGCCTTCTTTCGCTTTTTCTTTTTTTAACTCCAATTTATCATAATTTGATTTTAATTTATGTTGTGATATGTTTCTCCCTAAACGTTCCAGTAAAAACAAATCTTGATGGTAATTATGGTGATGCAGTGACATTCTACAGAATTCGGTGCTTACAGGTTCCTATAACTGTTGCAACAAATTGCATTGGTGTTACGTTTGAATGAATTTAAATGGAATAACTCATTCATTGATAACAATAAATAAAATAAATAAAAAAATGTAAAATAAAAAATGTTTTATTTATTTTATTTATTTTATTTATTTATTTTATTTATTTTATTTATTTTATTTATTTTATTTATTTTATTTATTTTATTTATTTTATTTATTTTATTATTTAATATTTTATTTATTTTATTTACTTTTATTTATAAAAGTATTAGGGATGCAACAATACAGTTAGTCGGTTCAATACATACGTCGGTTTTTAACCACGGTTTTTGGTTCGGTTCGGTTCTGATGGCTTGTCACATCAGTTTTTTGTTATTCTATTCTTAGGTGACAGGAACAGCAAGAGGTTAAGAAGAAAAAATACTTTTTTTTAAATTGCAATACTCTTTCTTTATTTTACTTAAAAGAATTGAAAAACCTACCTTAAACTTAAAACTTTACTTAAAAAACCCTTGTACACATTCCTAGTGTATTGTATAATATAAAATAAATATATATAAATATATATTACACTGGCAGCTCAGAGCTGTACAGCAGCATTTAAGTATGAAATTGAATGAATAAATGTAAAAATAAAACACTACATAGACTTCACTATAAAATATATTCCCTGATTCTTATTAAAGCTACTGTATTAAAGTTTTTCAGTCAAGAGCAGTGAGTGATTTTCTCTGTCTTTTGTTTTTGTATTAACATTAAATGGATAGTTCACTCAAAAATGAGAAATGAATACAGGTTTGGAACAATATTAGAGTGAGTAAATAATGACAATTTTAGAGGTGAACTGTCCCTTTAAGGACAGCGTGTTCACTAGGCTGCCTGCTGTCAATGTAAGACCTGTGTGCATCTAATACAGACACGCGCCGATTTTACTTTCACTTTAGACATAACCGACTGTGTTTATGTAAACTTTGTGTGTATTAGCGCAGTTTGACAGGCGTTTAGTGCGCTGTGGCGAGGGGGGCGTGGTTTAGCAAAGTCTGTGACGGGAGAGAGAGTCAGAGGACGAGCGGCACGTAAAGTGAATCAAGGCCAAATGAGAAACACCTGTCTCTTGTTTCAGTGATTGGCATGGGGAGACAGGATATAAGCCACCCAGGAAATGGGACTGGGAAGAGAGGAGCTGGACAGACACACCCTGGGACACGAGAGGAGAGAGCTGCAGAGAGGAACTGCCAGAAACAAACCAATGACAAAGAGAGAGAACTTTTAATTTGAGTTGTGTTGAGTTGAGTTGAGTTGTCGGGCTCTCCCCTGTACAACATCGTAAGTGGTTCCGGTCGCTGACACTAGGGGAGAACACCCGGCCCTTCGTGTTGGCCCAGCAGCTCCGGGACGCCTGCCGCAGATGGCTGATGTTTGGCCAGTCGACAGTCGACCAAGTCATCGATCAAGTGGCACTGGAGCAGTTTATTGTGCGGTTGCCCAGGAAGGCCGCGTAATGGGTCCAGTGCCACCGGCCGGCGTCGCTGGACAAAGCCATCCAGCTGGCGGAGGATCAAATGGTGGCGTGCCCAGGGGTCGGCGAACCCCTGCCGGCGGCTTCTCTCTCTCTCCCCTCTTCTTCTGCTTCCTTTTCTTTTAGGCCGGTGCCAGCTCCCCGGACGAGGGGAGGGTTCCAGTCCCGAGGTGTGCCCCGAGGACGGGTCGAGGAACTCCAGGGCGGAGCATCGGGCTCGCGGGTGCCCTCTAGGGGCAGGGAGCCGGCCGGGTTCCCTCCAGCCTCTGGTCCCATTTCCCCTTTCTCTCCACGCCAATCCCTTGATTCCCTTCCTGCCACTGGGGAGGCGGGGAAGTCTGGGCCGGCCTGTTGGCGGTGCGGGGACCTGGGTCACTTTATAGATCGTTGCCCAGTGATGGAGATGGGAACGCTGATCCGGGTCCCCAATGCGCCTCAGGCTGCCCCTGATCGAGCCGGGCTGTACCAAATACCAGTCAGTATTCAGGGGGGTACCTATCCGGCTTGGTGTGTATTCAGGGTGTAACCAGACCTCTATCCATCAAAGCCTGATACAGTCGTTGGCATTGGATAATAGCCGCATGGTTAAGGTACGGTGTGTGCACGGGGATGTGGTGAGTTATCCGCTGGTGACGGTTATAATTCAATTTCAGGGACAAAAGCATAGAGTGGAGGTGGCAGTTAACCCACACCTCCGACATCCGCTAATTTTGGGTACGAATTGGCCAGCATTTGGTAGTTTATTGGGGTGTCTATGTGCGGATGTCTCTGGGGAAAAGAAGGGGCAGGGAGAGAAAGCGGCTGTGCAGGTTGGGGAGACTGAGCCGGGACCATCGGGTACTGTTGCAGAGGAACGGAGTGGTGTAGAGAGGCTGATCCTCACTGACCGCGATGATTTTCCTCTGGAGCAGTCCCAAGATGAGTCGCTGAAAAATGCGTTTGCCCAGGTCCGAGCGATCGGCGGGCAGCTTCTCCATCCTGAGCAGCCACTCTCTTATCCTTATTTTGCCATATTAAAAGTGACCCAGGACACTCAGTCAAACCAAGATACAACCCAGTTGTTAGTACCAAAAAGTAGACATTCACTAGAACGTGAATGTCAGCTGGTAAATCCACCGGCTGTTTCAAAAGCGCCATTGCGCCCTCTTCCGCTTATGCAGGTCCCCTTCGAGAGAATTGGCATGGACCTCATCGGACCGTTAGAGCGATCCGCATGGGGGCATCGTTTTGCATTGGTCCTGGTGGACTATGCAACACGATACCCCAAAGCAATTTAATCTCTTTTGTTTAGTTTAATCTCCCGGGTGGGGATCCCGAAAGAGATCCTCACTGATCAAGGCACGGTATTTATGTCACGTACATTATGCGAACTTTATGGATTATTGGGCCTTAAAACGATCCGCACCAGCGTCTATCACCCACAGACGGATGGTTTAGTGGAACGTTTTAATCGCACTTTGAAGACAATGATCCGAAAGTTCGTACAGGAAGACGCCAAAAATTGGGATAAATGGTTGGAACCCCTATTGTTCGCTGTACGTGAGGTCCCGCAAGCCTCCACTGGGTTTTCCCCGTTCGAGCTTCTCTATGGACGTCAGCCCCGTGGGGTGTTGGACATCCTCAGAGAGGCTTGGGAGGACGGACCATCACAAGGCAAAAACGAAATTCAGTATGTCATGGACCTGAGAACAAAACTCCACACATTGGGGCGGCCATCCATGGAGAATTTGTTACAGGCTCAAGACAAACAGAGCCGGCTATACAATAGGGGAACGAAACTGCGTGAATTTTCACAGGGAGATAAAGTGCTTGTATTACTCCCAACTTCTAGCTCAAAATTGCTTGCCAAGTGGCAAGGGCCATTTGTGGTCAGACGGGGAATAGGTGATCTCGATTATTAGGTGGTTCTATCGGATAGGAGTGGGGCACATCAAATATACCACCTTAACCTCCTTAAAAAATGGAGTGAGGCGGAGTCAGTGATGTTGGCAGCGGCCGTGAGCGGAGAGGAGGATCTCGGGCCAGAGGTGAGCACAAAAAGTACATCCCTCGCCCTGGCTCCAGGGGGAGACCACTTCTCGCCGCTGCAGCTCACTGATATAGCCCAGTTGCAGGAACTTTTTGCGGATGTGTTCTCGCCCGTACCTGGTCGGACAAACCTCATTCAGCACCAAATCGAGACAGAGCCGGGCGTGGTGGTTCGCAGTCGGCCTTATAGGTTACCAGAACACCAAAAAAAGTGGTTCAAGAAGAATTAGAGGCAATGTTAGACATGGGAGTAATAGAAGAATTCTACAGTGATTGGGCCAGCCCGATAGTTTTAGTTCCTAAAACAGACGGCTCGGTAAGGTTTTGTGTGCGTGCCGTCCTGAGGTCGTTGAGACTGGCTGGGCTGACGGCCAACCCAAAGAAGTGTGCGATTGGTCAGGTATCTGGGTTTCCACTTGGGTCATGGGTAGGAGCGTCCCCAAATTGACAAAACAGCCGCAGTTGCAACCTGCCCGAGACCCAAGACCAAGAAGGAGGTGAGGCAGTTCCTTGGGCTAGCGGGATATTATAGGAGATTTGTTCCTAATTATTCGGACCTCACTAGCCCACTGACTGACCTCACTAAAAAGGAAGCACCAGACCCGGTCCAGTGGTCAGAGCTGTGCCAGCAGGCTTTTACCCAGGTGAAGGCTGCTCTGTGTGGCGGGCCGCTCTTACAATCACCTGATTTTTCTCTCCCTTTTGTGTTACAGATGGACGCATCGGACAGGGGGTTGGGCCCGGTCCTGACCCAGGAGAGGGAGGGGGAGGAGCGGCCGGTGCTGTACATTAGTCGCAAGCTCTCTAAGAGAGAGACGATGTACAGCACCATTGAGAAGGAGTGTTTGGCAATCCGGTGGGCCGTTCTTACCCTCCGTTACTATTTAAGTTCAAGGTGATCCACAGGCCGGGGGCGCAGATGGTTGTGGCTGACTTCCTTTCCAGAAATGGGGGGGGGGGTGGTTTAGCAAAGTCTGTGACGGGAGAGAGAGTCAGAGGACGAGCGGCACGTAAGTGAATCAAGGCCAAATGAGAAACACCTGTCTCTTGTTTCAGTGATTGGCATGGGGAGACAGGATATAAGCCACCCAGGAAATGGGACTGGGAAGAGAGGAGCTGGACAGACACACCCTGGGACACGAGAGGAGAGAGCTGCAGAGAGGAACTGCCAGAAACAAACCAATGACAAAGAGAGAGAACTTTTAATTTGAGTTGTGCGATGTGCACGTTGTTTATGATCTAAGTCATCACGAAGTAAAAGTGAGTTCATGTCCCAGTAAGCCGACCCCTTGTCTTCTTCCTTGTACCTTTACGAACTTTGTTATATGCGAGCTCTCGGAAAAGCGCATGTTAAAACGTGTACACGCCGGCAAGGCTTTAAAACGCATGCAAATAATGAACTTTCGTGATTGTGAATTACTATAGTGTTCCGTGAGTATAACTCTACCACTAACGTGTGATGTGAATATATGTTGCGTTGTTCAGTATTGGGATGGAGGCAAATTATAGAATTTGTAGAAAAATACTTAATTAAATGCAAAACCGAAAAACCGCAATTCACAGGCGCGTATTAAACCGTGAAGGCCGTACCGAACGGTTCAATATTATATTGAGAATTGTGGCATCCCTAAAAAGTATATAAAAAATATAATCCCTACACTGGCAAGTACCATCCCTACAGTGAAGCGGTGGTGGCAGCATCATGCTGTGGGGATGTTTTTCAGCGGCAGGAACTGGGAGACTAGTCAGGATCGCGGGGAAGATGAATGCAGCAATGTACAGAGACATCCTAGATGTACGTGATTTTTTTTTTTATACATTTACAAAGATTTCAAACAAACATAAAATGTGAAAAAAGTGAAGCGCTGCAATACTTTCTGGATGTACTATATATATGCACTATAAGGAAATACAGTCAGCATACATGAACTCCCTCAAGTCAATGACTAAATATAAAATTTCAGGGTCAGTAGTCTTTTTTCCTTGTTCTTTTCCCCCAAAGAGCAGCTAGAGTCATAGAGAAACACAAGGGTCAGTACATTTAAAAAACAGCTGCTGATTCTATGTGTATAATGACATAAATTAGCGAGAAATGATTTGACCTTTAATGTGGGTCAATGAAGAGCTGAACTTTGGACCATTTTAGAACCTTATTGACATCATGCTTGGAGTAGTTTGGAGTTTGTTAATGCATATTCCATTTTTGTATATCTAAAAATGTTATCATTTGTTTTTGTTCCATATAGTTTGCTGCACAACCTGGAATTTTTTAATGATTTCATTATTTTCCTACACTAAGGCAAGGCGGCAGATGGAGGTCCAGAACAGATGTCCTAGCAAACATTCCCTGGTTGTTGTTAGCAGCTAAGGAATAATTTGCAGCTCCGCTATATATCAATATTAGCGTTATACTGCTAATGGCTTTTAACTTCCTAGTGCCGTACCAGTATCTAATATAGTAAACATAAAAATATAAAAGATATCTTACATGCTATGGACAATGGGGATTATTTGCAGAATGTGCTCCAGGAGGTTTAGACACATTGAAAGAAGTCCTTAATTATTCTTAGCATGAAAAAATATTGCATTAATGATTTAAAGTTTGCCAATGGAAACGGGGAAAAGGGCACTGTCAATTACTTATTGGCAAAGGCTATTTGCAGTAACTCTGGCTTTCATTTATCTTTTGTACAAATAGCATATCACTTCTGTTTATACGGTGTGTGAAAATCATTTATCACTGTATGTACTTGTCTAAACAAGATGCTATTTGTTTCTATTTACACTTATCTAGTGTATTTACCACTACTTCCGCCTACACAAAAATAAAAGTTCCAAAAAAAGAGGGGTTTTGCAGCAATGCCTGCACTGAGGAACCATTTTGGGTTCCTCAAATAACATTGCAGTGAAGAGTTCTTAAAATAATAATTTCTTAGTTAATTTTAAAAATCTGATATAATCATTTAGTGCAATGGAAAGTTTCTTTATGGAACCATCGATGCCAGTAAAGAACCTTTATTTTTAAGAATTATGATATGATACAACTTTGTCAGTTTACACTGAAATTCCCTTTGCATCCATATAATCATCTTCACCAGAACATACATTATCATATAACATACATTTGCATATATAAATTAACAAAAAAGTACCATATTTTTTTATTTAAGTGCACTGCATCATGTTTTTTTTTTTTAGCAGTGCTGTCAAAGCTTTATATTGCATGAACATACAATACAGTGAACGTTTAGTTTATTGTCTGCTCAATATTTACATTTCTTTTGTTGAAGTGTTTCCCATGTTCAAATGCTCATTAGGAAACAACTTGACCTTATCAGATTAATCAGTAGCCTTTCCTTTAACACCACTGTCTTGCTTTTCCTTCAACCTTGATAAGACTGAACAATGTGGACTTAGTGTGTCCATGAGAATGTGTAAGTGTGTATGTGTGTGTGCTCACAGGGAAGGGTGAGAGAGGTATTGTAGATGTTGGACATGACCCAAAACACACGTTAGCAGTCACCAGCATCTGTCACCACCTCAATCTCCCAGGGGTTAATGGAGCTGCCCTTTTACGTAACAGCTAACCATGATATCTGCATGGCCTTCTGTGGACTACAGAGCTTTAAACATGATTGATATTACTTTAAATTAAAGCAAATTAACTGAATGGGGGAAAAAAATGCTTCCAAAATAGATATTTTTATCATAAATGTATACAGGATTTGGAACCGTTTAGGGCGATTCTGAACAACAAAAAATTGGGACGTTTATTACTATAAAAATTATTTGACAAAATTAACTTTAAAAGCTCATTATTCCTTGTTAAATAATTTCAAGGCAGATTTTTTTTCCCCATTTGTAACTTAATGTAGGAAACTTTTTGCATACGTCATGGCTCACCTTAGTGAATAATGAAAGAGAAGTTTTGTTTCATTGACAATTTAAAGTGAGTTGCAAAAAACAAAATTAGGCCTACACAAGTCTTGTATGTTGCAATAGGCCTACAGTCCTAAACGATTATGACTGACATTTTAAACTGATGCAATGTCAGACTTTGGGGTATTTTTTTTTAGACTAGTTTTGCTAGTTTAACGATGGAAAAAATGGTCTGCACGCCAGGCACATGGTCCAAAAGGGTTGTACCAAGTCTCTTAATGAGTAATGGGTGTGTTTTGATCGCAACGTGCAATAAACCAATCAGAGTCTCATCTCCCATTCCCTTTAAAAGTCAGTTGCGCTTGCACCATGACGGATTCGCTATTTACATGGCAGAATTTGCGAGTGGAAAGTCTGAAAGCTTCTCCAGAGAGGAATCCTTTTATTTTTAATATTCAAAAATGTTTGTGTGCTGCTGCGCGTCCCTGTGTGTGTAATAATCAGAGTGTACGTGCGTTGCAAATCACTAACACGCCCTTTAAATAACACAAAAAATACTGCGAGCAGTTTTTTGTTGGTCAATGGCGCAGTTGTTCTCAGTTCTTCAAAATAGCAACGCACCAACAATGAACGCACCTTCATTTCAGACCAGCATATAACCATGGGCGAACAGATGGGCACGAGTGCATTTGCTATTTAAACAATGTGGTGCTGGACGTGAAAATGACAACTTTACTAGTTTCCGCCTGGCATCGCATTGTGCTGTGTGTGTGATAGGGCCCCTATAGGTTGGGACATGACAGTTATGGGAGAGCTATTAAACATAACTAAAAAGAGTCTTTTTGCTGATGAAAAGTGTCTGAATCTAAATAAGGTTTCTGTATTTCATATACAACTTTTCATTACAAAAAAATATAAATATATACTGGTAGCTGCTTGAGTGCTTCTAAATATGGGTTTTGGGTTATGGGCACAACGGATGAATATTTGCAGTGTGGTTCATCTTTGTGATCCAAATCAAAAGACAGAGAACACCGTTGTGAATGAAGGGCGGAAGGTGTTCAGTCCTGTAATGTTTTAAATAAGTGCCTGAAAAAAAAAAAAGAAAAGCTTTCACTGCTCTACAGATGAAATGTTGTTTTGATTTAGGGCCCATCCTGCCCCTGCAGTCAACTGAACAATTCTGTCTCTGTTCTGCTATGCTAAAGCCAGTTTGTGTTGTAAGAAACATGTTTTTCGTGCCAATATCAACAAGTTTGGTGGCTTAAAAGTGAATGCAGACTCAGTCCTATTGCATGTTATATATATATATATATATTAAAATACACTTTCGATCATATAAATACAGGAATTTTTTTGTTAAAAATGTTAAACAAATGTAGAATTTGCATAGAAAATTTGCAAAAAAATGTGTCTTATAAAACAACATGTGTACATTGAAATATATACAGAAATAAATAAATACTGAGGAGTTTCACTGCAGTTCCATATTTATCCAAAATTCGACTGAACTGCTTCACGATTCAACTATTCATTTTTTAGTTTCCCAGAAGGTTTCGGGTTTGAGTCATGGAGAACAAAACACAGCTGCCAGTATTTTTCCATTGAAATCTGCCATTTTTTTTGCTTGACCGAGAGATGGTTAGCAATTTATATCAGCAGTTTGCGGTGATGCCAAATCATGAGTGTAGTTAGGTTAATGTTCATATCAGAGATCAAGGAAGAGTGTATCGTGCCAGAAATAAAGTCAGAAAGAGTCCGTAATTGTGTTAGTCTCGCAGTGGGGGCTTATGGGTAAGAATATGGGAATTGTTTGTGCCTTGAGTGTTAAGAATAAGAGAATACATTGAGACTGCAGATGAGGATCCTGGAATTAGCTAATGATGATGTTGAGTTATCATCTGTCAACCACAGTATGAAACTGTTTATTAATCTGTCAGTCTGAGAAAGGTTTTTCTGCATGAGAAGAGACGTGTTTAAATGTGTGTGTGTGTGTATGAGAGAGAGTCTGTGTGTGTAAGGGAAACCAGAAACAATTTATTTAGTTCTTCATGCTTTAATGCATCACATAGTGAAACATTTCATTAAGGCCTAAGGGTCTGGATGCCATTTTTGGGAGGCTGATCTCACAAAATGTACCGCTAATGTTTTTCCGGCTGATCCTGGATTGTGGATTTTGGAATCAGGGACATGGGCATTTTAAATGCCTCTTTAAAGATGTTTTATATGGCATCGCTTGTGGGATTGTGGTACTAATACCAAATATTTGCCCTTGTTCAGTAAACCAATAAAAGCAATGTTCCGGGTTCAGTGTTAAGTTAAGCATTGCATTGCACAGAAAATTATTTTAACTTATCCCTCACTTTGCAAAAATTGTATTCACAGCAGTGCTATTTTATACTTTTATTACCCAGAGCGCAGCCAGGACGATGGCCCTCTGCGGAGTCGAAGGGGAGGGAGGAGCCATGGTGGAGAATATGCTGACAAAACTAAGGGGACGATGGATGGAGACTGAGCTGATGGAAGTGGAGATCCAGGTGAAGACAAATAGCCAATGAGTCCATGTGACATCAATGACTCTGGCAGTGGAGCCAATGTGCCAGAGAACTGAAGAGAAGCCAGTGTGACTAAGGACCAAGGCGGAGCCCGACAAAGCCATAGGGGTGGAGGGACGAAGGCCCCTCCACGCAGCTGAAGGCCCAGAAATCTGTGGGGCAGGCAGAGCGATGTCTGTACAAGTCGATGCCGGAAGGACGATGGTCCCAGGTGGAACCAAGGGAAGGAGGAGCCAAGGCGAAGCCAACTGGTCAACTAGAGGTGGAGTGGTGGGCTCGGCAGCAGGAGGCATAGCCAGAGGATCCTTTTACCAAGACAGAGCTGATGAGCGGAAGGTCTGAGAGGCATCCACGCAGCATACTGGAGTTAACAGTGGAGGAACTGAGGAGCTGACTGGAACCAGTGGAGGCAGGCCTGACGGACTGGCTGACTTTGGAAGAGGAGCTGGGAGAGGGAGGCTGGGTAGGAACTCTTTCAAGCTGTGTGGGACCAACGGAGACACTGGAGACTTAGAACTGGGTGGGACCAAAGGGGATGGGAGAACCAGGGAAACATCCTCTTCCATTTCCTCAAACAATGCAGAAGCCAGTTGCAGTTCACTCTGAGCCCACTCCATGCCCTCTTACTCCACAAGCAGTCCCATGGCAATGCACGATGTTGCCGGCTCACACACCTGGTCAGACTCTATGTGGGGCTCGGACACCAAGGCGATGCTTGGTGATGATTGAATGGTTGTCCTCTTGTCTAGTTCATACATCGCAGCAAGCTCGGCTCTCCATCTGTGGCGGGCTCAGGCGTTAACTCCGTGTTTTGTGTGGGAGGCGGCTGGCCAGGCTCTGGGTTTGGAGTGGGCTGATGTCATCCTCCTTGGGGAAGATGGTGAAAGCCGATCCAATGTTCACCAGCAGCCACTCCACATATGCATATCCTTTTGGGACAGTTCACTGTAAGGCGTGCCTTGGACCGCAGAGCAAGCAATCTGGATCTAAAAAAAAGTCCCTTGTATGGACCTCCAGTGAGGTCTTTCTGCTCAAGGCTGATCAGTTGTACAGCGGGTAAGTCCATTGTAAGGGGATTGTAAAGTGCAATCCCTTTAATCCAAAATAAACACAAACTGAACGTAAAAATCGCAGCCTACTCACAGATGACTGCCGCGCAAACATAATAAAACATAAAGGCCTCGTCCTGCTTGCCACATACCCCCATCACCCCTCGCAGGCTGAGGGGTACTCCTGAGACTGTGCTCTTTTTCACAGCACATGGGGGTAAGGACAAACGAGGCGAGAAATAAGGAGCCGGATGCATGAGGAGCAACAGAGGCGAGAGAGTGGAGAGGGGGGAAAAAAATGTCTTGGCCCGGTTCCCGGACACACTGCCGCTCTGTCCTCAACCAGCCGAGAGGCTCTTCCTCGTGGTGCCATGCGATGGTACTGGACGCTCAGGGGACGGCTCGATCTTCCTTCCCCTCCTGGTGGCCGGCGATAGCTCCTCCGGTTGGGGACAGCTGGCAGCTTCTCCCCTGTCCCCTGCTCCTCCCCATCATGGCGGGCAGCAGTCCCTCTTGGACGGCAGCCACCCCACCTCGACCCAGGAGCACAGCAGCGAGCTCTCCGTGCCACCTGGTCTTCACTCACTCCAGCACCACCGCCTCGGGCAGCCACTCGTGGTCTTTATTCTTCCGCGCTGCCCGACCTCCTCAGCACCGCGATCCCCCTCAGCAGCGAGGGCTCTCCAACAGCATGTCCCTCCTTCCTCCTGGGTTTCGGCACTAATATAATACAGTTATTTGTTCAGGGAAGAAGGAGAAGGAGGTGGGAACCGGGGAACGTGCAATCACTTTAATCCAAAATAAACACAAACTGAACATAAAAGAACGGCAGCCTCCTCACAGACGACTGCCACACACACATAATAAAAACAACAAACCAAACAAAACATAAAGTCCAGGCCTGGTCCTCTCTCTCCCTTACTGTCGTCGCTCCTCCTTTTATGCATCCAAGCTCCTCCGTGAGACACGAGACTGGTGCGGTGTGCAGCCTTGCCCCGTTCTCTCGGTCCCTCTGCCTCGTCCTGCTTGCCACATTCGGCTTAACAGTATATCGCTGCAATCGCTGTATTTCCAACTTCTTTTTACAATCATGTTAATTCTCTTGTATGTTATGTGTGCATTAGTTCAAGCACGAGCAATAAGTCGCTGGCTGCAGTTCACTTAACAGCCACTGGTGTCGATAATAAGGGGTTTTGAATTCTATATATAGCCTGTTTAACAATAAAAACACTGGTTTATGGTAATGTACTTATAATAGGAGTCTAGGGAGAAGAACAACTGGAATAAATGTTATAATACAGATTTTTGGAAAGGTCATCCACAAAAATGTAAATTGTTTACTAACCTAGTCTATGTAAACTTACTTTCAATTTTCAGCTCCTGTAATCATGTAAAGCCGCTAAACTTCACATGATACGCACAATGATAACAAAAGGGACTGTTTACTTACTGTAAAGGAAAATCCAGCCCCAAAAATAGTTGTTAACACATAACTAGAAGTTGTGCAACAGCTAAAAGGATGACATAAAGTTTACCACTCAAATAACTGTTTATTTAATAACAGAATATTTTCAGTGCATTGCTTCTTTTTAACCGTCTTGTCCCATAGACTAAAGTGTATTTTGTTTGTTTTGAGGGACACAACAAAATAATTTTCTGTGCTAATCTGTGGTAAACACCACAGATGCTGCCAAAAGAGCTTGAATCGAACCTGAAACATTCCTCCAAGATTTATACCACACGCAAATCCCTGCGTTATCAATTCAGCCAACTTGTGACTAATCTAAGAGGCCAATGAAACATTTAACAGGACATTACAGCAAGAGTTATAGTAACTAAAGAGGCCTTGGTGGAAGATACAGAAGGCCATAGATACTCTCAGACGTCACTTCATTAATCTTTATAGCCATAAATCTATGGTTATTTCTGGTAGCTGTCAGCAGAGGCATTTGTAGCGAGCAGTGGCATGACTTTATTTCGAGGATGGACTGTTTATCACAAGCTCACACTGTGGCACAGCTGATTAACCTGCAGAGCCGGAGGGGTTTATAGTTCAGGAGCTGTGTGTTTACAGATATTGATGCCTTAAAGGGCTGCCATCTTAGTTTGTAATTGCCTTTTTTCCTCATGCTCAAGGACGCCTTAGGGTTATGCACACATTGGTTCACACATAACATTATATTGGCAGTGCCTTTGCATGGATGCACAAAGACATTACACAAAGACAGACATGAAGAGTGGTTTAGTTTCACAAGTGAACTTCCTTTTACTACATCTTTCACAATAAATACAGTGTGTGCTCCATTTAGTGTCAAGCAACAGGGTGTTTTGAGATTGTATAAAAGACACTGCAGATAGCATAGGGAACAAGTGCAGGCCTGCATCACTAAATGAATGAACAGGACGTGGGTAGGGATATTTACCCATCATTTATTGTACACTAAGCAAAGTTTGTGAATGCTTTATTCACCTCAATATTGGTTCCTATAGGCAGCTTTGTACAAGTATACAATGCACAAGATTTGTGACTGTTACAATGCCATTATCTTGATGAACGTGCTGTCATTATATATCAACATAATACATAATTTAAGTGCATTATTGTTTTAAATATTTCATGTATTTTCTGTATGTATCTACAAACGTTACATGTTGCACTTTTTCCTTTTTAATCACAGTTTTTCACCATGACTGTTGCTTTGCAGTTTTGGTGCCAAACAAATGTGATTTCCATTTGAGGGGAAAACAGATCCCACGTGGGTTTATTGATTACACTTTACAAAAGTTCATTTTGAGGAAATGACCTTTAATCGTGCACCCATTGCACTCTGTGACCAGCCAGACTTACAAAGCTCAACTGCTTTTATGCAAACATGTCATTTATCATACAAATCGTCTTCCCAAATTGAACCGTACAGTGGCGACTATGCAGTGCATACTAAGCAATCTAAGTATGACTATAGTAGTAGACCAAAGCAGTGTGAACTACCCTTATGAAAAAGAAGTATACTTCAAGTTTATTTTAAGTATATATTTATAATATTCAAGTATATTTTTAAGTATACTTTATTTAGTAAGTATACTAATATCAATGTACTAGAGGTAAACTTGTACTATTTACAATACTGCTTGGGACTAAATTGGCCCACTTTAAGTATATAAAAGTATATGTTTAAGTGTACAATAAGTTTAATAGTAGTAAACTACATTTCTCATTTGTACTGCATCTGTACTACAAGTGCACTTATAAGTATACTAGTAATTTACTATTTTAATACTTGTAGTAAATTGTTTTAGTTTATGAAAGTACACTTTGAATAGTTTAGTAATTTACTGCAAGTATACTATACGTTTTCTTTAAGTGACCAAAACATTACACTTATAGTTTACTATGTATATATTATTTTTTCCATTAAGTTTACTGATATGTTCCTATTTAGGTATTAGTTTTTCATACTTAAAATATACCTTTAACTCTTTCCAGTTTAAAAACATTTTATTGTAGATTCATGCATCCTTTTTTATCAATACTTGAATGTGAGTAAGTTTTAAACAAAAGCCTGAGAAAAAGGCAATTTAGTCAAAGACTATTCAGAACTTGTATTCAGAACAATAATCAAAACATGGAGTAGATGAGTCCATCAACATTCCCAAAGCTTGACAGTCGTTTGCACTTCATGGTTTCAACATTTCCCTCGGTAATGTAAGGCAGTTTTGATGCTGTTTAATGTTTGATGATCACGTTATTTTACATTTGAGTTAGCAATCTTCTATCACTTTTTTCTGCTTCTTCATCTGTGTTTTGATCCGGAGATTCTGTACTCTTTCAGAAGATGCGTAATAGTGAAAAAGTGAAAATTTAAGTATATTTCTGAGAAGTACAAAGTAGCCTGAAAGTATACTTTCTTAATTTTTAGTTTAAAAGAAGTATACTAATAGCACACTTGAATAAACTACTTTTTCGTAAGGGTAGTCTATATAGCATAGAAATTAATTCAGACAGAGTTTTTTTGTTTTGTTCAGATGTGTTGTTTATTTCCATGTCACTGCACAAACCATTGTTTGGCACAAGAGTCCCAATTCTCAAATGTTTACCTCCGTTCCAAGACAAAGCAAAAACGTTCCCTTGTGAAATAACACTGTGTGTGATATTCTGTGAGAGAGTGCTATCATTTTCTGCATTTGGAATAATGTTATGAAGCCATTATCTCTTAATTTGTTGTAGTTAATTTTCTGTACGAGTCTCTACCCATGCATCAGTTTAAAAAGATCACATTAATATTTTAAACCATTGTCCCACAGAGGTTATATTTTCAGTCAAACCTCCCAGAGGAGGAAACATAGATTGCCAATGCTGTATATCAAATGTTCAAACTTCAACAAGTCTTTTAACTCTCTAGGAATGGCGAGGTTTTGATCTGTTGTTCTGATGCCTGTAAATCTCAAGACCTTTCCAAGTTCAGCTGCTAGAGAAAATACCCTTGGAGAAAATGGCTTTCAAGTGTATCAATTCTTTATCCAAATCTAAAATGTTTTGACAGCATCAGTATCATTCATACAGTTTGTCAATGATAGATTTTAATACCACTCACATTTTCTTTACACTCTACAAGCTTTCACTTGGGCAGTACCCTTTCAAAAAACAGAATTTCTAGCTTGTTCGCTTGATGTGCAAAACCCTATGAGGTTCATTCTTGTGTGTTATGCAGCACGTTTGAGCTTTCGCAAGAACCAATGAGATTCGTTCTCATGTGTTACACAACACGTTTGAGCTTCTGTAAAAACCAATGAGGTTCATTATCGTGTGTTAGGCAGCACGTTTGAGCTTCAGCAAGAACCAATGAGGTTAATTCTGGTGTGTTACACAACACGTTTGAGCTTCTGTAAAAACCAATGAGGTTCATTATTGTGTGTTACGCAGCACGTTTGAGCTTCACCAAGAACCAATGAGGTTAATTCTGGTGTGTTACACAGCACGTTTGAGGTGACTAGTAATTACTTAATTCTGAAAAAAATTATTGGACAAAAAAGCTCCACAAGTAGTAACCTCGAATACTGTCTAACACTTGATGGCTACTCTGTCAAGTCTTCATCGTCAGTGAGGAACCTGGATGTGCTCTTTGATACCAATCTCTCATTTGAAAGCCACGTTTCTTTCTGTAAAACTGCATTTTTCCATCTTAACATATATATCTAAATTACGACAAATGCTCTTAATGCAAAATGCTGAACAGTTATTTCACACATTCATGACCTCAAGGTTAGATTATTGTAATGCTCTACTGGGTGGTTGCCCTGCTCGCCTAATAAACAAACTCCAGCTGGTCCAAAACGCAGCAGCTCGAGTTTTTACTAGAACCAGAAAGTATGACCAAATTAGCCCGGTTCTGTCAACACTGCACTGGCTGCCTATTAAACATCGCATAAATTTTAAAATCTTACTTACTACTTACAAAGCACTAAATGGTTTAGCTCCCCAGCACTTGAGCGAGCTCTTAACACATTATAGTCCTTCACATCTATTGCGATCTTAAAACTCTGGCCAGTTGATAATACCTAGAATATCAAAATCAACTGCTGTCTGTCAATCCTTTTCCTATTTAATACCTAAACTTTCGAACAGTCTTCCTAGCATTGTTCGGGAAGCAGACACACTCTGTCAGTTTAAATCTAGACTAAAAATGCATCTCTTTAACCTGGCATACACAACATTATCAATTTATATTATTAAAATCAGTTAAATGATTGTTATGCTGCATTAACTATGTCAGCCGGAACTGGGAACACTTCCAGAAGAATGGCATCTACGCTAATATAAGTCTCTCTGTTTATCCTGAGGTTTACTGTAGTCAGCCGGATCCGGGCCGGATCCAGATCAGACGCCTAGACACGACCACAGCGCAGCCCTGAAGTGTCTGCAGAGATTGTGTCAACTAAACTCTCCCCTGTGAAGGCCTCATCGTCACGACATCAACAAACCCATCTCCGGCATGATGACTCCGATCCTCAACCAGAGGGAACTGTATAAATATTCTGAATGTTCCGATCCAATCTGACTTCTGACCTGTAAAGTTACCTGAATCATAATCATACACTATTTGTTCATTGGCCAGAGGAGAACTGGTCCCCCGACTGAGCCTGGTTTCTCCCAAGGTTTTTTTCTCCATTCTGTCACCTGATGGAGTTTTGGTTCCTTACCACTGTAGCCTTTGTCGCCCTTGGCTTGCTTAGTTGGGAAAATATTCTACTAAATATTCAACAATATTATTGATCAGCCTGCATTGTACGAGAACTGAACTGAGCTGGACGATGTATAGATAAATGAACTAACTTTTTACAACAGAAATGACCCATCACTGAATTTACTTAAGCTGGACTATGACACTTTTTTCTTCTAGATCTGCTGTACAGCTGAAACAAACTTTGTTGCATTCTTTTCCTGTTATTGCTGCTTTGAAACAATATGTATTGTAAAAAGCGCAATATACAGTGAGGAAAATAAGTATTT
The DNA here is from genome assembly GCA_033150135.1 of Gobio occitaniae. Classification (NCBI taxonomy): domain Eukaryota; kingdom Metazoa; phylum Chordata; class Actinopteri; order Cypriniformes; family Gobionidae; genus Gobio; species Gobio occitaniae. The sequence continues at coordinate 145,884 of JARQWZ010002290.1, forward strand.
GAACACCCTGCTATTTTGCAAGTTCTCCCACTTAGAAATCATGGATTCTAAGGGTCATGGGTCTGAAATTGTCATCGTAGGTGCATGTCCACTGTGAGAGACATAATCTAAAAAAAAATCCAGAAAGCACAATGTATGATTTTTTAACTATTTATTTGTATGATACAGCTGCAATTAAGTATTTGAACACCTGAGAAAATCCATGTTAATATTTGGTACAGTAGCCTTTGTTTGCAATTACAGAGGTCAAACGTTTCCTGAAGTTTTTCACCAGGTTTGCACACACTGCAGGAGGGATTTTGGCCCACTTCTCCACACAGATCTTCTCTAGATCAGTCAGCTTTCTGGCCTGTCGCTGAGAAACACGGAGTTTGAGCTCCCTCCAAAGATTCTCTATTGGGTTTAGGTCTGGAGACTGGCTAGGCCACGCCAGAACCTATGCTTCTTACAGAGCCACTCCTTGGTTATCCTGGCTGTGTGCTTTGAGTCATTGTCATGTTGGAAGACCCAGCCTCGACCCATCTTCAATGCTCTAACTGAGGGAAGGAGGTTGTTCCCCAAAATCTCGCAATACATGGCCCCGGTCATCCTCTCCTTAAAACAGTGCAGTCGCCCTGTCCCATGTGCAGAAAAACACCCTCAAAGCATGATGCTACCACCCCCATGCTTCCCAGTAGGGATGGTGTTCTTGGGATGGTACTCATCATTCTTCTACCTCCAAACACGTTTAGTGGAATTATGACCAAAAAGTTATATTTTGGTCTCATCTAACCACATGACTTTCTCCCATGACTTCTCTGGATCATCCAAATTGTCATTGGCAAACTTAAGACGGGCCTGGACATGTGTTGGTTTAAGCAGGGGAACCTTCCGTGCCATGCATGATTTCAAACCATGACGTCTTAGTGTATTACCAACAGTAACCTTGGAAATGGTGGTCTCAGCTCTTTTCAGGTCATTGACCAGCTCCTCCCGTGTAGTTCTGGGCTGATTTCTCACCTTTCTTAGGATCATTGAGACCGCACAAGGTGAGATCTTGCATGGAGCCCCAGTCCGAGGGAGATTTACAGTCATGTTTAGCTTCTTCTTCTGTTACACATTTGCGGGAACCAATCACAGACTGGCTTATCCCCCTATTGGCGGGTTTAACACGATGACGGATAGAGAAACGATGGATCGTCGTTGGTCTGATTAGTTGAAGGACTATCCAATTGCATACAGAGACATTTGAACTATGCCCGTTGATCACGCCTCTTGTGCAGTATAAAATTTAGAGCAGACTCCCCAGACCAATGTTCAATCTTAAAAGATTGAGCTTGGTCTGGTGAAATCCAGACAACTTTTAAATACCAATGCAGTGAAAAAGCTGTCGGCATTTCACATTTCACAGAACCCCTAGTTCCCGTGGCCATGTCAAAATATTTACCTGTACTAATATTCACCCTTAAGGTACTAATATGCACTCTTTATGTAGCCTACTCAAATATGCACCCTGTAGGGATAGTAAAGTTAAAAAGGTGTGCCTTCTGAAAGGGTACCGCTCCAGTCACAGCTTTTTGTAGCTTTTTTTTTGTAGTAAATTTCACGTCAATAGTTTACTTTTAAAATGTTTTCTGCAATTTCCGAAGTGTGCTTCCCTGTAATGTCTGACTATTTCCTCTCATAAGACAAATGGATGAGCGAAATATCCCCAGTGGTGTATTTTTGTGGGCCTAAAAGCCAATGACATGATGATAGCTGCTAAAAATCGTTTGTCTCTGTCAGAGATTACTCCCTGGAGACCAATGAGGTCATTAGTCACTGCAGTACTTAGTCCATTTACAGCTTTTAGCGAAAAATGAAAAAAAAAAAACCTGAAGATGTGGTATATTGGTTAAAGCCTAGGGCTGGTACTCAGAAGATTGCGGGTTCGATCCCCACTGTGCAAAACATGTCACCTCAGTTAGCTCCAGGGGGATTCGCTCTGTAATAAATGTTGTGACACTTGCTTTGGACAAATACGCCTGCTAAATGTTCTTGTATGTGTGAAACATATTGACCATGCTTGATTATAAAGCTTTAGGTTGTAAAACACCGAATTGTAGCACTTTTATCCAAGTTAATCTGCTTTCATTTCCCCTCCAGATTTCCAGTGGATAAAGTCGACTCTGAGAGATCTGACACACTTAATGACCAGAGGAAAGTGCTTGGGCGATGGCCTGCAGTTTTGTGGTATGACGATGTGGTCCAGTCAATCAAGACAACCAAAGCCTCAGCAAACTGAAGGAAGATGTTCAGAAATGTAAGTCAAAGTAAAGGACCAAATGCACGGGTACAGCCAACTCATCAAAGCACATTGTGCTTTTTTTGAAGGAGAGGCTTCCGAGAGACAGGAACTAAACAAAACTATACTGACAGACTGGGAAGAGAGGAACTGGAACCATGTCATATATGTGTAAAATAATGTGTTTTTTTAACATTCAAGCATGAAAACCTATTCTAGAAAAAGACTTTGTAAAAGGGCGTATAATATGTTTTTCTTAGCTTTTTTTTTTTAAGGATTGTTTTGTAACCTTCTCCTGTTGTTTCAAGAGAACATATATATTTTTATCTAAACTTTATGCAGTTCTCACTCCGGAAAGCCTGCAGGACTGGTGGGAAATCTAATTCTGGTGCATGTTCCATTATCACAGACCAAGGTGTTCCTGCAATCTTTTCCAATTGCCTGGTGAAAAAACACAAGATTGCTTGATGTGCGCCAGATGACTTGGAACTGGCGTTGAGATCTTATAAGTGGTGATCTGTCAGTAAAAAAAATTAATGTGACCATTAACATTTTTGCATGCATTTGAAACTGCGAAACCACCTCTCTAGGACACGTTCTTCATAAACACGGGCTATAGTTCTTGTCCAGCAAACGCAACACTATAGTGTATGTGGAAATTGGTGTATTTTTTGCATTTTAGCTTGCGCAGACTTATTTTTATAGAAAGGTATTCAACATTTCTTTCTCTGAAGGTTTAAAGTAGATGACGCAAAAGCGACCAACCCTTTCAGTCGTGACGGGCCAGTATTTGTTGTGCTTTTCAATTTAGTGCCAAATTAGGTTGGCTGGGAAAAAAGGTCCGTCTGTTGTAAGATTCACTAGATTGCCCTCTTCCAGTTATGGCCAGCTGCTGTAGCCTACAAGAATTTGACACTTTCTGGCTTTATGTGTGCAAGAAGTTTTGTATACATCACTTGGTATATTTTTAAATCTGTAATGAATTGTTCTTTTATGGTCACGGAAGAAATGTTTAAATATTACCTCTAATATTATTTATAACTCTTCTCCTCCCCTCACCACCGGTGTCCTTAAGTGGTACCAGTTGGGCCAGATTTATGTAAATCTACTTAAAAAAGAAGAAATTCAAAACTTTCTAAATTCCAAGAAGTTCATATGTTTCTAAGTGAAGTTCTTTAGAAGTTCTCTAAACTTTTCTATCTTTTTTTCTTATGAAGAAAAAGTCAAGCTTTGGTGTTTTGCATGGTGTTTCTAGCTGAAGACTCAACATTTGAAACAACCCAATAAATTCACTAATTCATTCTCACCTTTGAGGTTTTAAGACAACTTAGAGGTTATCCAAACTTTATGAAATTTACTATCTAAGAAAAAAGAAAAAAGAACATTCTTAAGGAGAACTTTGGGAATACCAAATATTCTTAAAGGATTAGTTCACTTTAAAATGAAAATTACTCCATGGTTTACTCACCCTCAAGCCATCCTAGGAGTATAAGACATTCTTCTTTCAGACGAACACAATCGGAGTTAAATTAATACATATCTTGGCTCTTCCAAGCTTTATAATGGCAGTTAATGAGGAGTTTGAAGCTCAAAAAAGTGCATCCATCCATCATAAACGTACTCCACATGGCTCGTAAAAAGACAAGCGATGGGTTTTTGTAAGAAAAATATCCATATTTAAAACGTTATAAAGTAAAATATCTAGCTTCCGCGTTCAAAACGCTTACGTCCTACACTATACGTCGTGTCATTACGTAAATTGAATACGGAAGATGGTCTGGCGGAAGCTAGATAATTTACTTTATAAAGTTTTAAATATGGATATTTTTCATACACAAAACCATCGCTTCGCTTCAGAAGGCCTTTATTAACCCCCAGAGCCGTGTGGAGTATGTTTATAATGGATGGATGCACTTTTTTGAGCTTTAAACCAATTGGACCCCGTCACTGCCATTATAAAGCTTGGAAGCATCAGGATATATTAATATAACTCAGATTGTGTTCATCAGAAAGAAGAAAATCATATAGCCTACACCTAGGATGACATAAGGGTGAGTAAATCATGGGGTAATTTTCATTTTAAAGTGAACTACTCCTTTAATTTATTGTTGAATGTTTTGTAAATCTGGTCTCATGTTCCAGACCTGTCAGATCTAAGACTGCTTTTCGAAGAAAACGCTTGTATAATTAGCAATATTGGATTTTCATCATTATCTGATAGGAGGTCAGACCATGATCCAGTTCATGAATAACTAAAATGCTGTTAAAATCTCCTTTGCATATTTGATTTCTGTCACCGGTTGGAAATCTTCTGACACCTAAATTATAATGAGTTAGTTTAAATGAGATGCTACTGTTATTGATTTCACATTTAACACTATATTTTCAACTGACAGGTCCATGGCGCCCTGTCCATTCACAATGTTTTATATATAACACTGGCCTTGTGGTTTTTGGATATTTGACTGAATTTTTTTTACATAGGGCACCTTTAAGCATAACTGATTTAATATTGGTAACAATATGTTATATTTGTAATGTCACACTTACTACTTATCAAACAGTTAAAATGTTTTTTCATATAAAAATATATAGATTTTAGGAAGGGGGTCCCTCATAAAAGGTTCATCATATTTGGGGGTCCTTGGCATCATAAAGTTTGAAAACCCCTGATATAGCCTACACCTAGGATGACATGAGGGTGAGTAAATCATGGGGTAATGTTCCTTTAAAAGTGAACTACTCCTTTAACTTATTGTTGTATTGTTGAATGTTTTGTAAATCTGGTCTCATATATTCCAGACCTGTCAGATCTAAGACTCCTTTTCGAAGGAAACACTTGTATAATTAGCAATATTGGACTTTCATCATTATCTGATAGGAGGTCAGACCATGATCCAGTTCATGAATAACTAAAATGCTGTTAAAATCTTCTTTGCATATTTGATTTCTGTCCCCGGTTGGAAATCTTCTGACACCTAAATTATAATGAGTTAGTAATGAGATGCTACTGTTATTGATTTCACATTTAACACTATATTTTCAACTGGCAGGTCCATGGCGCCCTGTCCATTCACAATGTTTCTCAAAACCTTGTGAACTGCCCACCTAGACAGCATAATTTCTAAGCGTCATGGTGTCCAAAGCTATACTGCAGTGATGCCTAAAAAGTAATGTGCTGCCTTCCTAAAAAGAATATCTGCTTATCAACTATTAATAGTTGATGCGTACACATATACTGTTCGCGCTCATGATGATTAAAGATGTTGCATGCATGCATGACGCCCCAAAACCTTGAGACAGAGTGACGCTTCAGTATTCAAGGTACGCAGCAGCGACGGCGGTGCGAGTCTCGCGCAGTGCTCGCTATAAATACAGCAGCGCGCACGGGTCACGCCACAGACCGCCGAGCTCTCTGCCTGTTTTAATCTACTTTATATTCATTTACATTGAACGTTTCTCAGGCGATAGGTACTAAAATAGTATTAGTACCCCTGAGCATTGTTATTAAGACTACAAAGAAACTTCTATTCGTACTGGAATTAGTTTTTTTCCCCCCAATCAGGAATAAGTAATAAGACTCTCCAGACTAAATGGATGATGGGAGCCTGATATCGCCTTTCGATTCGCAAGGACTGTTTCAAGGACTATTTATTTAATTTTTTCCACCCGTGTTGTTAAATGTTAGCCTATAAGATGTCCAGATGGACTGATGCAGCTCTGGATAATCTGAAACGCGTCTCAAATGGTAAATATGTCTCTTTTTTTCTCATTTTAAATTGAAATGACCACATTGACGAGCATTGTTTCTTCCTCTTTACCATAGGCTACATCAAATATTAAAATAGCAGAAAATGAACTCCTAGCTAAAATGTAAACTTGTTCAAATCATCAAATGACTGGTTCTGTGATCTGAACCACTGCAATACAAATGCATATGTATTGTATTATTCCTATTGTGTAGAATATGTGTATTAATCTCGGCTATCTGATCAGACTCGTTAAAATACTTTACACTTGGTGTAATGAATCAGTTTAATTTAGACGTAATAATTTTTGGGGAAAAAACAACCATGAAGCACATTTTTACGTTGCCGGACAACAGTGTTTACAATGTTTACAGTGTTAAATATTACTAGCATATATATATATATATATATATATATATATATATATATATATATATATATATATATATATATATATATATATATATATATATATATATATATATATATATATATATACTCTTTCTCTATATTTTTGCTAACACTAACTCCAAACAGTTTAGTTTTCGTTAGCCTGCTGGTCAGAAGTGTTGAAATTTGTGCTGCACTTTTTGGCTTCTCATATACCCTAAAGAGGAAATTGTGAAAAACAATGTTCCAATTCACTAAAGTTTTCTGAAAGGTGTGTCAGTGCATAATTTCAGACCTCTGGACATAATTTCCCTCAATGAATGTTTGTGCGCACACAAGACAAAACAGTTTAAACAGGAAGGAATGTAATTCATTGCTAGTTAACTTATTAAATTTGTCCAAATAGCTGCAGATTTGTGGCCAAGATAAACAGTGCATCCCTATTTTTACATCTTTGTTTGTTTGCTATTGAAGCTAATTGGTTACACTTTATTTTAAGGTGACGTAGTTGACTTACTCACAGTACTGAGTAATATTAATTAACTTCATGTACTTACTATAGAGTTATGGTTAGGGTTTGATTTGGGTTTAGTTACTTGTAATAATGCATCATTTACTATAGTAAGTGTAACTACATCAACTTAAAATAAAGTACTTCTTTCCTCTTTTCTCTTTAGCTATGTGTGTCTAAGGTCAGTGGTGCTCATCACATAGCCTGGAGATGTTAGCCATCCAACACAGCAACATTTCAGCCCAGATTGTGGACGAAGCGCTCAGCAATCAGACCCAGCAGGCGTTAAGGTTGTCACCGGGGCGCTGCATGGAAAACCTGACCTCCACGACCAACCCCACGGCAGCGGGCCTGTCGATGACACTGGGCATCGTGTCCAACATCATAGCTCTAATCATCCTGGCTAAAGCGTACGCTCGCCTGAGGAAGCGCTCAAAGGCCACGTTCCTGCTGTTTGCCAGTTGTCTGGTGGCGACGGACCTTGCCGGTCATGTTATACCAGGTGCCCTGGTTCTGCACCTATACAATGCCGTGGGACTTAGTAAATGTCCTGATGCTACCTGCCATTTCTTGGGCGGCAGCATGGTGTTCTTCGGCCTGTGCCCGCTGTTTCTCGGGTGTGGCATGGCGGCCGAGCGGTGCATGGGTGTGACGCGGCCTCTCCTGCATGCCCGCGTGGTTTGCACCGCACGCACCAAGGTGGTGCTGGCGATGATATGGCTGTTGGCTTTAACTGTAGCAATGCTGCCCTTCTTTCGCCTGGGCACATATACCTACCAGTACCCAGGGACCTGGTGCTTCATTAATGTGTTAGACAAAACCAGCATCACAGACATGGTGTTTGTGCTGCTCTTTTCTGGACTGGGACTGGCCTCGCTGGCAGTGGCATTGGTTTGCAACACCATCAGCGTGATGACGCTGGTGATCGCCCGTGTCCGCAGGAAGAAATGCCAACGCAGGTCAGCTAAATCGCATGACATTGAGATGGTCACACAGCTGGTGGGCATTATGGTCACTTCTTGCATCTGCTGGAGCCCTCTGCTGGTGAGAATGACCATTACAACTTATTAAGGCAAAGAGATATGAATTATTGTATCTATCTATCTATCTATCTATCTATCTATCTATCTATCTATCTATCTATCTATCTATCTATCTATCTATCTATCTATCTATCTATCTATCTATCTATCTATCTATCTATCTATCTATCTATCTATCTATCCATTGTTCGTTCATTTGTTCGTTCTGTCTGTCTATTGTTCTGTCTTTATTAGATGATTACTATTAATATTGATTTACCAGTTGAAAACTGGTGAAATAATAATGCATTAGAATGTATTAAAATAAAGATACTATTTATTTTAGTGTTTATTATTTATTATTATTTGTATTGGATATATTTATATTTATATCTATATTAGAAAACATGCGACAAAGTATCCTATCTCTGTGAAAAATGCTGATTTATATGCCAAAAATGTCTATAAATAGACATGAGATCTAATGGTATGCTTTTGAGGAATACAATAAAATTCTTTATTCGTAAAAATAATACATTTTCTAAATTAATCAATTTATCTGAAAAAAATTATACCAACAGAAATATATCTGTTTTTTATAATGATAATAATAATAGTTATTATTATTTGGATATATTTATATGAAACATTTCATGAGACAAAATATCCTATTTTTGTAAAAGAATTTGTTAAAAAATACTGTGCTCAGATTTGCCAAGATACCAAAGTCTGCAGTCAAAATTCATAGACTTTTTGTATGAACATTTGAATAAATGAATAAGGCATTTATATAGCGCTTTATGTTCTTTCTTTTTAAATTTCTTTGAGCTGTGCAACCCAAAACAAAGCTCTTTTTTCTCCTGCATTTTGATAGTCTTGATACATTTTCCCAGTTTGGTTCTCATACTAAAAACGATGTGTTTTTTATGTATCTTATTCGGGTTAAAACGGACCCAAATGCATTGCGAAGATGAAACACATACAGTATATGAATGAGCAAACTCTAAGCAATGCAGTTGTCCTCTAGGATGTTTGTTTCCTCTTTTGCTGCCATAGCATGACTTTATATTGCTTCATCTACAACTAACTTCCTCTGTTTTTCTGATAGATCTTCGCTCTGATGTCAGTCATCCGCTCGTACAGAGGCTCTATGGAGAATGATACGGAAACCTGCTACAAGACTTTAATGGTAATGGGAGTGCGCCTGGCCTCCTGGAACCAGATTCTGGACCCTTGGGTTTATATTCTTCTACGCCGGGCCGTGCTCAGAAAGATCTACCGCTTAACCACTGGCCGCGGTGACCTGAAGGGGAGCACATTCCGGCGGTGGGAGATCAGCTCCTTCCAGAACTCAGTGAAGAACACAATTAATATGAACTGATGGAGTGATTCCAGGGTGTGAGTTCGACCACATGGAAGAAAATTGGAAAAGTTCGAACTAAATCGTTGCAGTGCAGCATTACTGAAAGCAGATGTAAAATCCTACTGTATTGCTTGAATGGTGGCTGAAGGAGCAGCGTACTGGAAGCTGTAAAGCGATGCTCTGGAATAACCGCAGAGACTTCAATAAGCTTTGAGTACAGTGGGGTTCTGGACGCAAAAATCCCATTCATTTTCCCAATAAAGAAATTGACTTTAACAGCACTGCATAAATCTTTCAAGACAGACTTACCATGAGCTCTGAGGTTATGATGTGTGCTTCTGTAGAAGACACAAGTCTGTGCGATTTCAATAAAAAAATGCATTTAATTGCCAAATGTCACAGTGAAATATTGTATTTTACACTATCATCAATGACTCATTGCCAGTACCGATTGTGTATTATTTGTATTGTTTATTTACATCATTCACAATGCTTCATGGGATGAGTAGTTCATTCCCTCATAAAACAATAGTCTTGTACCTTTGTTATAGAATTACACATGCTTTTTTGCTTCAGTTCAAAGTTTATAGTGTATAAATATAAATCATTTTCTAGAATGCCTATGCCTGTGTCTGAAAAAGTAGGTGGTCACTTTTGCAATCTGTAACTTGAGTCTGCTAAATGAGAATGTGAAATGGACTACAAACATGCCCTCCTCATGTCTCCTCCATTAGTATAAGGATTATTATAATCATAAAGGCCAGTGAGTCAGTTAAATTTGTGAAATGTTAAGTTATATGTGAAAAAGAACCCTTAGTTTCCATGTACACTACAAGGGGAAAGACATGACATAGGGGATTAAGAGGATAAGGGCAAAGAAAATAAGTGTTGTTTGAGCCTGGGTTTTAATAGTACTTTGCAATTGTTTCTTTCAGGACAAATGTGCACCATCTCTTTTTAATCATTATATGATTATGGTGATTTTACCAAACATTTTTGACCATGAGCTTTTTTGGCTGTAGAGCCATTGCACATGATTCAGTAAAGAGTCCAGTGCACTTCATTGTTTCTATTACTTACGATATATAAAAGTCAAATAATGAAAAATACTGTATCACTGCATACTAAAAGTTGAACTTTTACATGTGCATGACAGTTTCAGTGTTCTTGTCTGTATATTTGTGTCTTGCTCTATTATTTGAAAAGCTATGGAATATAAACTAATGAATATTGTTTTGACCAATAAAGGTTCACTTGTGGAAGAGTTCTTTCTGTGTCTCTATGTATCTTGCACTTCCAGTTCAATTCAATTCACATTTATTTGTATAGCGCTTTTCACAATAAACATCGTTTCAAAGCATCTTTACAGAAAATGCACATGTGCAATTTAGAGGGATCTGTTATCAGAGGTGACTGTCCAAATTATGTATTTTAGAAATGTATATACAAATCAGTTAGCTAACAATGTATTCTCATTTAAACAATGTATTAATTTAAGTAGTAATGAATACATGTTAACAAATGATTGGGATATACACTCACCTAAAGGATTATTAGGAACACCTGTTCAATTTCTCATTAATGCAATTATCTAATCAACCAATCACATGGCAGTTGCTTCAATGCATTTAGGGGTGTGGTCCTGGTCAAGACAATCTCCTGAACTCCAAACTGAATGTCAGAATGGGAAAGAAAGGTGATTTAAGCAATTCTGAGCGTGGCATGGTTGTTGGTGCCAGACGGGCCGGTCTGAGTATTTCACAATCTGCTCAGTTACTGGGATTTTCATGCACAACCATTTCTAGGGTTTACAAAGAATGGTGTGAAAAGGGAAAAACATCCAGTATGCGGCAGTCCTGTGGGCGAAAATGCCTTGTTGATGCTAGAGGTCAGAGGAGAATGGGCCGACTGATTCAAGCTGATAGAAGAGCAACTTTGACTGAAATAACCACTCGTTACAACCGAGGTATGCAGCAAAGCATTTGTGAAGCCACAACACGCACAACCTTGAGGCGGATGGGCTACAACAGCAGAAGACCCCACCGGGTACCACTCATCTCCACTACAAATAGGAAAAAGAGGCTACAATTTGCAGGAGCACACCAAAATTGGACAGTTGAAGACTGAAATATTGCCTGGTCTGATGAGTCTCGATTTCTGTTGAGACATTCAGATGGTAGAGTCAGAATTTGGCGTAAACAGAATGAGAACATGGATCCATCATGCCTTGTTACCACTGTGCAGGCTGGTGGTGGTGGTGTAATGGTGTGGGGGATGTTTTCTTGGCACACTTTAGGCCCCTTAGTGCCAATTGGGCATCGTTTAAATGCCACGGCCTACCTGAGCATTGTTTCTGACCATGTCCATCCCTTTATGACCACCATGTCCCCATCCTCTGATGGCTACTTCCAGCAGGATAATGCACCATGTCACAAAGCTCGAATCATTTCAAATTGGTTTCTTGAACATGACAATGAGTTCACTGAACTAAAATGGCCCCCATAGTCACCAGATCTCAACCCAATAGAGCATCTTTGGGATGTGGTGGAACGGGAGCTTCGTGCCCTGGATGTGCATCCCACAAATCTCCATCAACTGCAAGATGCTATCCTATCAATATGGGCCAACATTTCTAAAGAATGCTTTCAGCTCCTTGTTGAATCAATGACACGTAGAATTAAGGCAGTTCTGATGGCGAAAGGGGGTTAAACACAGTATTAGTATGGTGTTCCTAATAATCCTTTAGGTAAGTGTATATAAAAATTTTGCATTGGTGCATGTTGATTCAGTGTTGGCGTCATCTGAAGTCCTCGCAGGAGTTGGAGTCGTCTCTTCACAGAAGTTGAGGCGTCTGAAGTCTTCATAAGAGGCTGGATCCAAACTGGAGCCGACGCACTCTCTAGTTGCTGTTCATAACAATAAGCATAGATAATCATGTGCATTTGATCTGATAAAACTACTGGAGTACAAGGTTATGAGATGCATTATATGAATGCTTGGCTAAAGAGAAGCATCTTTAATCTTTAACCCCTTACCTGTCACCCCCCCCCCCCCCCCCCCCTTTTGAGAATACACATGAAACTATCCAAACTTAAAGGGCTGTAATTCAAGAATGCTTTTGAATATAGACCTAAGTTTGGTGTTGTTTTAAAGAAAACACTCTAATGCTGAAGTGAAACCAATTCAAAATATGAAAGTAAATTTACTGTAAATGAAAAATACTGTACTAAATGTTTTTTTATTTTATACAAGATATATATTTTACAAAAGTGTTTTACTGTAAAATTACTATAAAATCAAAGCCAAATGTCTAACCAAGTTGTGTTACAAATTTGAAGTTGAGATCACCAAAAAAGTTCCCATGAGATTTTGTTTAGGCGCTATACCAAAAACAGCCACCGGGTGTTATCCACATTACATTGATTGTTTTTTTAATGCATTTTCCTGTAAATTTCTGTCCAAATGTCACTTCCATCACAAACCAGTCACCAAATATGGAACCTTGAGACTCAGACCTTTACGACGATATGTTTTGTCAAGATTAGAAAAGATTTTCTTTATAAAGTAGTTCAAATAAATTTTGTAATAGGAAACATGACACCGTGTCACTGGTAGTGTTGGGGTAACGCATTACAAGTTACTTGAGTAACGTAATCAGATTACTTTTTCAAGCACTAGTAAAGTAACACAAAATATCTGAGTTACTTTTTCAAAAAAATAATGCAAGTTACTTTTTCGAAAGTGCAGAGGCGTTGTGTGTAAAAATGATGGTTGTTGTAGTTCTAGACTAAATGTGAGCATTTATTCGTTTCACTTGCACAATAAAGATTCAGTACTCCTCAAAATGAATAAAATCAGTCAAATGCAAAATCAGAGTACTATATGCAAACCTCCAATAATTATGATAAATAACAAATATTTTGATGCATTTAATCTACCTTTATTGACCAATGTCTAGCGGCTGACCTTCGATAATTCAGTTAAACCATGAGCAAAAATTACTAGATTTTTTGTTTTTATTGGTAAAACTTATTTCTCCTGCGTCCTATTCTTCCATTATCCAGAATGGCTGCACAGCGGAGCTGCTCCCTCTACTGTACATGCGTGAATTTGCATTTTTACCTCAGCCTGAGGCTTATCATTTCAATTTTAGTATGAAGAGGTCTTTACATTTGCACAAAAATATTACTTTTTTTGTTATAAAAAAAAAAAAAAAGCCCAGCCCAGATGAGAAAAAGTAACGCAAAAGCAACGTAACGCATTACTTTTCTTAAAGTAACAAAGTAATTAAATTAGTTACTTTTTAAGGGAGTAACGCAATATTGTAATGCATTACTTTTCTATAAAGTAAATAAAAACATTGAGATTCTCCTTTCCACATGGAAATAAGTGAATATATATATGAGCAGTGGCTCAGTGGTTCATGTAGGTTGTCTACAAACTGGAAGTTTGGTGGTTCGATCCCCGGTTCCACCTGACCAAGTGCCGAGGTGTCCATGAGCAAGACACCTAACCCCAGCTGCTCCCGACGAGGCAAAATGTAAAGCTCTTTGGATGGCCGTAGGTCTGTTAAAAGCGCTATATAAATGCAGTCCATTTACCATTTCATAATGCTGCAGTTATTTTAACATATAACGGCCCATTTCAAATGTTTACGTGCTTTTCTTTCTTTTTTTGAGCGGTGATGAAATATCTTGCTCTTGTAAATACTTGCCAATATTTCAGTAATACAAGTCTAGATCTTTAAAATGCATCCGAATAACAGCGAAGCACAACCGCACGGTGCTCTGCAGTGGCCAAAAAGGATATAAACAATGAATTCTGAAGTGATATATTAAAAACTCAGAGATGTGGATTCAGACGGCACCACACGACCTTGGTGTTTGTCAAACAGTAATTCAGTTAGGTAATTCGGCCGGAGATTTTTACACGGGTGGTGGGAGAAAAACACTGATATTCTGCATTAAGACGACAATAAAATCACTGACTAGCCCCTGTAAATGATGAAGACACCTTACGACCGCAGGACAAACAATTACCGTCCGAGTAGGGCTTACGAACCCCGACTGGCCGGCCATCGGACCCGTTCACTCACCGGAGACGCCGCGCCAGTGGGGTTTGAAGTCACCTGCGTCTGCGCAGTGAGACCTGATGCAGCCCCTGAATGAGACGCACAGAAATACTGCAAAATAAGCATAGTTTTTATTTTGTGAACCACATTTAGTCTCGTTTTTATTCGGCATCGTCACATGACCAGCATTTACGTTGCGTCTCGTCTCGTTTTCGTCACGTTATAAAGGTTCATTGACGAAGATATTTAGTCATACGTTTCGTTGACGAAAACAACACTAATTCTAAGCAATTCGGTGTACAGGTTTTTGGTTCAATGGGCTAAGTAATACCTCAGTCTTATCTGAATTTAATAGAAGAAAAGCACAATTTTTTATATTTTTAACACACTCTCTCAACCAGGATAATGTAACTTCCATTTCTACTTGTAATTTTCTTTTCAAAAACATATGAACCATTTTCAAAGAGCAGTTTAGTGTGTAAATAAAATAAGATTGGATAGGCCCTACATGTCTTTCTCCCCTTGAACATTATGAACATTATGAAAGAAAGAAAGAAAGAAAGAAAGAAAGAAAGAAAGAAAGAAAGAAAGAAAGAAAGAAAGAAAGAAAGAAAGAAAGAAAGAAAGAAAGAAAGAGAAAGAAAGAAAGAAAGAAAGAAAGAAAGAAAGAAAGAAAGAATTTTGCAGTCGCTAGTCTGAATGACAAAACCACGCCCTCTCCACTTTCGCCTGTCCCTGACGGGCCCTCGGATGATCCTATTGGTTAACCGAGATCACGTGTCTCTGTTCCAGCTTAGCGCACGCTGATTCTTTTCAGCGGCAGAGCAGTGGACGGGAGCATCTTTGTCGCGGCATTGGTGAGTAGAGAAAAACGTAAATATGCCTAAACATTGGAATTAAAATGTTTTAGGTGCAAACATACTGATATAATACTTTTTAATTAGATCTGAATGTGTTGTTTCAACACGTACGTGTAGTGAAAATGTATACGTTTGTTCAGCAAACGGCTTTGGCTAGCTAGTTAGCACGCTAGCTCTTCAAGAGTGTTACAAAAACAGCGAGAATTGAACATTACGTTATCATTTTGCCTTAAATTTACGCCTGCATGAATAAATTAGTGTTCTTTTTTGTGTCAATATCTAGCTAAATGAACATTCAGACACCGTTATGTTCGTTTTTTAGTTGTTTTGGGGGAGGGTCACGACCATTTTATCTCGTTCGGTATCCATGGCCGTGTCTCGAAACCAAATGCGCATCTTGCTTTTTTTGGTGTCAATAGCCAGATTTTTGGGTAAAAATGTATTTTTAACATCACGAATGCGATCTTAAGGGCCACTGGTTTTATTAAATGAGGGTAAGATGTGTGAGCACACCGGCGAACTGCTGCCCCCATTGTTTGGCTGCACTAAAATGGCCGCACATCTGTGATGTATACTGCGTTTTCCTTGTTTTCTTCCACTGGCGTGTTCATTTTGATATCATTTCGCGTTAACTTGTCCGTATATCGAATAAATAAGAGATGCATTATGCTGTTGTTTTTATTTTTACCAATCTGTTTTTTATTTTAGAGTCGCGCGGGTAAGTTAGTTTGGGCGTCAACAAGTGCTTATTAGATATAATAGACCAATTATTCCAAATGAAAGTGTTTATAGTAATGAAGCAATCATATTTTTTTGAAGAAGCACAATGAAAGGATCGTTTAGTAATTACAAATTGTTGTTTCTCAATCTTATTTTTCTACTCTTCATGGTAATATTAGGGGAGAACAGTCTCACTTGAGCCAAATCCAAGTTTTGCTATTATAATATGCATTGTGTAGTATTTTTATTTCTTTAATATTATACAAAGGTTTTCAAAATAGGGTCAGGGGGCCTTGAAGGAGTGCTAGGGGATCTGTGAAAAAAAAGTTTTAAAGAACCAGTGTAAAAATCTATAAATGAGATCTAAATTAATAATTTGATTGAAATAGATAATACATAACTGCACAGCACTGTAGTGAATACAAATGTAAATAATTTTATTATATACATTTTTCCCAGAATGAATTGGTCTTAATACATAAAAATACATGGCTGCCTTTTACATTTTTGGATAGTAAATTTAGGACCTATTAGTACTTTTTTTTTTACCAATAGTAATAGTCTAGTTAGAAGTGGCAGACGTGAGATGGTTGTGAATTGAGATACACAAACATTTACTGACCATTCAAGGAGATATGCAATGAATGACAAACACATTCTGCCCAGATGAAAATGTGGGAATGGCACTTGTGAACGACTGATTTAGCACAAGCATGTAGACAATAGCAGGAAATAAAGGGTCCAGGAAATGCAAAAATACACCATGGCATCAGGAAATCATTTTGATCAAGCATTTCAAATGTATATAATTCAGACTGGTAAATTAGGGGTTTCAGGTTCTGAGCTGGTTTTGCTGCGTCTCATAGACCTGGATGGTATTATTAGTTTTTTTTGAGTCACTGTCTCCATGGAGATCCAAATTTGTGATGCTCCTCTGTTCTGTGAACATTGGCAAGGATGCACACGGAAGGATTATATGGATTAGTCCTCCTAGGCCTTGATTTATATTGAATCTGAAATCAGAAGTGTTCTTACAGGGCTTGCATTTTATATCCCTTTTGAATGTGTATTTTTTTGCTTTAATGTTAACCGCCATGACAATAGCAGACAGTTTTGTATGGTGGAACTGCTGCTTGTGCTTTTTTAATACATTTAATAAAATATTTGGTACCACATTTTGATTGACCGTCTTTAAAATAGCTTTGAAAGAATTTTGCCATGTTATACGTTTCAACTGAAAAACTATATATATATATATATATATATATATATATATATATATATATATATATATATATATATATATATATATATATATATATATATATATATATATATATTAGTACAATGAAAACTGATTGTTTTCCTTTACAGACCATCTGGAGCAGCATTTCTCTGCCACATTTAGACCAACACTGCCAAACTGAAGAACCACTTTGTACCCATTATGGTAAAGTATATGTATTTTATTGCTTCATTTTAATAATGTATGTCTTTACTGACATTAAGTCTCTCAATAATTTCTAATTATCACTATCTAGTACTAATTAATAATACTAATAACATGTCAGTAAATAAATACACAGTACAGCTACAGTAGTTAGGAAAATTATGTAGGAAGGAAATAATTGCTAATCCGCTCCATTCAGTGCCGATCTTGCCCAGCTGGTACGAATATGGTCATTTGCCTGATAACGGAGCTCTTTGGAATACATATACATATTAATTTAAACCAAAAGGTTGGATAAACCAAAAAGTTGTATATGCATGTAATTAGGGATGGGCAACAGTGGTCGAGTAATCGAGTACTCGAACGTGACAGCGATCATCGATCATGAGAACGATGATCGCCCTGAAAAAAAAAATATTTGTCTCTTTTTTATTGGTTGTTGCATCGTTTTGCGGAGGTCTGATTGGTTAGCGTTACAGCGCCTCCAGACCGCGGCGAAATAAAGTGAAACTGAGGCGCGCACTGCAGTGATGTCTGGAATCACTGATCATTGAATGGTTAGTGCAAGATGTGCAGCGCCAACCTGTCATAGCCTACATAGCATTATAATGAGAACACGATGGAAATTAGAATGCTGTAAATGATCTGTGCTTAGTTCCCCGTATATCAGCTGATTCACAGAGAAACTAGCGAGAACACTCAGACTAGCGAGAACACTCAGACTAGCGCGTGAAGTTCATGTGCGCATTCGCATCCTTTTCTGCAGATGCACGTTGTAAGATTACTTTTATGTTGTCTATATCTGATTAATCTAATATAAGAAGCGTTTGGTTGAGCTTAATAAGATAGAAAAGCGCTGCCGTTATACCGGCTGTTGTTCATTCTCTTCAGTTTCAGCTCAAATGCATTAATGCTCGACATGATGGTTTAGAGACGGTCATATTCTTTTTAGATATAGGCTATTTATTTCTCAGAATCATTGATATTAGTAATGCAGCAGTGCTATACTGTTCTCGTATTTTTTAACAGTAGACCTAGTTTATTTAATGTTTTTTTTTCGTTATGAGTTTGAAAACGCGCAGTGATGTCTGTAAACGCTTCGATCATGAATAATAAAATTAAGTGCATGATGTGCAGAGTCAATCTGTCAAAGCATTATAATGAGAACAGGATTTTAATAAAATGTTGTTTCTGTGTGCTTTCGTTGTCCGTGTATCAGCGTTGTTAAGGGAAGAGCGCATTCAAAATGTTCCGTTTCAAACCCGCCTGTAAAATCTAGCACGCTGAAGTTCACGTGCGCATTCACGTCCGTTTGTGTTGAATTATGTCGTAATAGGTTCATAATAATCTTCATATTAATATTGATATAGGGTGCGTTTGGTTGAGTTATTAACCAGCTAGCAAGCTCTGCAGGGTGGTGTTATTTCACAGTTTCAGCTCAAAGGCAATGCTCTATATTACAGACTTGGTTATTTGAGACGGTCATTTTATAAAGATGTTTCTTTTTCAAAGACGTTTATGCATCATAATCTAGCAGTTATTTTTTGTTTTATATGTTCATGTTTTCATATACCTGTTTTCATGTCACGTTTGTATTTGTCAACAACCATTTTCATAACAGTATTTTCATTATCTCAATGACGGACATGCCCCGCCCCCTGCACATGCCCCGCCCCCAATTACTCGATTACTCGTTTTTGAGACCTATCGATGATCGAAATGAGAAATTGACAAAAATGCCCATCCCTACATGTAATGTATATTTATGTTTTTCTCTCTTTGTTTCCATGAAGCCTCCTCCTCTTCGTCATCGCTCCATGCGCATCTTTGTGAATGACGACCGCCATGTGATGGCTAAGCACTCGGCCATCTATCCCACCCAAGAGGAGCTGGAAGGGGTGCAGAACATGGTGTCCCACACCGAACGCGCCCTCAAGGCTGTCTCTGATTGGCTGGACGAGCAGGAGAAAGGAAATACCAAGGGGAGTGCCATGGAGTCTGATGGAGACGGCGAGAAGGAGACGTTAGTGATCTTATTTAAAAATATATATATATTTTTGCCTTCTCTGTTTGGATTAGTATCTCATAACTCCATATTTTGTTCTCCAGTGAACCAAAGTCTTTGGATCAGGCCACGCGTTCCCTGCGTGGAGTCATGCGTGTGGGACTGGTAGCTAAAGGTCTCCTGCTGAAGGGAGATCTTGACCTAGAGCTCGTGCTTTTGTGCAAAGACAAACCCACCATCACCCTGCTGAAGAAAGTGTCTGAGAACCTCGCTGTGCAGCTTAAGGTATACCTGCATCTGTCATTTTGACATTTTTAGACTATGATAAATAAATAATGCGTAAACCAAAAAATTGGTCTGTCCTGCAGCTCATCACAGAAGAAAAATATGACGTTAAACCATGTATCCGCGATGCCACCATTGTCATCAAAAACTCCAAAGAGCCACCGCTGACCCTCACCATTCACCTGACTTCACCCCTCGTGAGGGAGGAGGTTGAGAAACAGGCTGCCGGGGGTAGGTTGGAAATCACATGCCTTATGGTTCCTCTAACCACCTCCACGACCCCAGAGACAGCAAATGCAGATGGGATGGACTCAGGCAGGGATATTGTTTATTGGGCCTTCAATAGAGCTTGGGGATATTGTGTACAGACTAGTCATGTAACACAGATAATGTTTACTTCCACCTGAAGTCTCGCAGTTCTATGCAGAATGATGTTAAAGTGTTGATGGCCCAATATACAGTAACATTAGTGATGGGTTAAGCTTTACATAAGACCCAGTTCCCTTTGAAGTATTTAAAAGGAGAGTTTACTGAAGGCTTACTGAGAATTAAGAAACAAAATCACAAACCTTGTTGTTTGCATGTGTTCATATAATGGAGAAGAAATGGAACAGTTTGCATTGCAGCAAAAATGAGAAGCAGAAGTATTGTCAAGCTCTGGTTTGTTCGCCAGGTCTTGTTGACAGAGCCTCTCTCAAAGAGGCTGGACGGAGGGCAGGAGGGTTATAGATAATGCTAGACAGACATTAGGACACAATGTAACCAATAGATTAGACTCCATTTAAAAAAAAAATGCAGTGTAATATATGGTCACAGTATCTCAAAGAATCTGTAGTTAAGAGCATCGTGGGCCAACTTTTAAGTAAAATAAAGAGCTTTTTTTAGGGCTAGAGTGTTGGGATAGGGAAATTATCGAAATGGCTTGTTTGGGTGAGATAAAACGATTGACCTTTCGCTAAACCCTGCTTTGCTCTCCTATCTTGGCTTTAGCCATTCTCCATTTTATCTGACAAATTTCTGGGCCTTTCAGATGTTTGTCCATAGAAGTTATGTCTGTTTGCATAACTTCTATAAGATTTTATCCAAGATATGGTAATGTTGTTGCTGAACCTTTAAATAAATTGACAAGTGCATTGGATTCGCTTTCCCCCAACATTTGTAGTAATGCCTACATTTGTTCCTAGGTTAATTAATGTTAACTGTATGCCATGTTATTTCTGATCTATTCTAGTTGTTATAGAGGCAATAGAAACAGTTTTGTCATCCTACAATCACTTTAATAAAAAGCTTCTCCCTTGTAACTATCTGCTGTAATGTCTTAGACAAATGGCAGATAATAATGCTTTGAAGTGTCACAGTTTAATCCAATCCATGCAGTCATTTTTTACCACTTTGAGCACATTTTACAAAAAAAAACCCTTCAAATCTTTAGTTGGTTCTTTCGAAACTCATCTGAGCAGAGCAACCGTGACCAAGGGTGGCGGGGCTTAGCGAAGGGTCAATTTGAGAGCATATTTGAGGCTGAACTCAAAGCCTAGCCCTATCTGTGACCCCATGGTTAGTGACGCCTGCCTTTGACCATCACAAGCCATCAGTTTTGCTGCAGTGTGGACTTGTTTTGATCATACCTCTTGTGTATCTGACTACTGCTGCCTGTGGTTCAAAATCTGATTCTCTCTGTCAAGCCTTCTAGTTTGTCAATTTTAGGGACGCTGGACCTTTGACCAACTGGACGCTCTCTGTCTCGGAAGGGGCAAGGCAGTGCACCCAGAAAAACAAACTAGGGGGCGAGGGGGAGGGGTTCCCCCATGTCACACCAACGCACAAATGACCTCAGATCTCACTGATACACATATTAGATTTAGCCAGACACAAACCTCCCTATAACATTCACTCACTGTGCACCTCAAAATACAGCTGCAGGGGTTCTGTTCCAAATCATAGTGTGCTGCCTACCTAGATGCCATCTATAGGCAGGAACTCTGCATACATTTCTTCTGCATTTTGGCAGATGCTATTATCCAAAGCGATTATGATGGTTTTATGACCAGCTCAGTTAAATATTTCATTTTGAAATGTGATGATCACAGAAGTGTAATTTTATGCACGTTTTTATTTGTACCTCAATCCTTTGTACAAATCTCAAAAGTTTAGTTAAAATGGTTCTGTCTAAAACAATATTTCTGTGTACTGTATATTTTTGTACTTGCACTTATTTGAATAAGCTAGAACATTTATATGCGCATTTTAAATAGAAAATAGTTAGATTCAAATGATCTCTAGCCTACTAATCAAAATGCATTTTTGTCTTATGTAAAAGATACTTAAAATTATTAAAAGGCTCATTCAAAGTTGCATTCAATATATTTGTGTGGAAAATAAGTTAGGAAACGACTAGATTAATCCATTTTATTGTCAAAGAGTAGCCTCACTTGGGTTTGGAACAGAGCCATATGCTCCACCCACTTGTAGGTTTTTGTCCTTGCTGATGTGTACTATCACAGGAAGGGTTGCTTTTGTTTGGGGGGGTTCCCCCTCCTCTCCCCTCCACTGCCTTTGGTAGGGGTCATCTGCCTCCTCCCCCCCTGGCCGTGAGACAGAAAAACCCCTTGGTCAAACTGTACCTTGTCTTCTTATTCCACCTGCCAATAGAAACGCTATCAGTCAACGATCCCCCGGATGTACTGGACAGGCAGAAATGCCTGACTGCCTTGGCGTCCCTCCGCCACGCCAAGTGGTTCCAGGTTTGCATCTTGTCTTTATTTGTCTTCTAGTAGTTGAGTTTGTTTTTCATTTTGTATCTGTGTTAACCTTATTTCATGCTGGATTTTTTATTTTTTTTTCAGTTTGTGTGGATTTTTTTTTTTTTTTTTTCAGTGTATCTGTGTAGATTTTATTTGTGGGAGTGTATTTGCCTCTGGTAAAATGTCATATTCTTGCTGGATGGGTTTGAATTGCGTTGCCAAGGACATCTTTGTCAATGCTGTCTGACCTCTGCCTGGCTAATTTAACTAAGTTTATTATCACCTCGATAAACTGTTTATTACCCTTTTGACATGTCATCAACTGATACTTTTACAGTCCAGTTTAATGTTTTTAAACGCCGTCTAAATAAATATAATGCAAATGTCAGGTGCAATATTTCTGAAGCCACCCGTACTACACTTGACTCGTCGGAGCCATGTAGTTATAGAATATTTTTCCAAATGTCATCCAATTTTCCTTATAAGAATATTCTGGGTTCAGTTCATCAGCATTTTTTGCATAACATTGATTGCCACATTTAATTTTGAGGACCTGTAGTGTTATAATGGAATGCAGGAAGGACATAAACATTAAAATGCACCACGTTTCAAAAGTCTAGCCATGACACAAAGTTTGATCCAGTATTTTAACTCTTGTCCATGATGTAAATCCTGCAAAACGTGTAGCTTTTGCATGAGACATACAAGGAAACCATAAAGGGTTGATTTGTCCTGCCAAGTCTATCATGGTTTCCATAAAAATAAGCAGCACAACATTTTTCCATATAGGTAATATTTGCAGGAATAATTCGTATTCCTTCCTTTTAATAGTATTATTACAATTTAGCAATACTACTTAAGTAATGGTACTACTTCACAGTATGACTGTTATACTGCATTTTAATAAAATAAATGCAGCCTTGGTGAGCATGAGACTTTTCAAAAACCTGACCAAATCTTACTGACACCAACTCACTAGATAACCATAAGTAAATAGTATAGTGCTAAAAGGACAGGATTTGATCAACTTTATAGATCATATATTAAACAGTGATTTGTGATGTTTTCCAACAAACTGAGGTGTTATGCCACAAATGTTGCTTGCAAAACATTTATTGATTTTAGACTTTTTTTAAATAAGTTAGATATTTACTGCAGTTCCCTGCAAAAATCTCACCTTGTTTTGGCTTTGTCAGCTCTTTTCATGCCCAAAAGGAATATTGCACCTTTTCCGCCATTTTAGTGTATTCGTGCAGCTGCATTTCCCATATTTAATCCAGATCTTGTATCCCCTAGCACATTCTCGCTTATCAACTCATGATATTTTATATCTAATCAGAAGGCCAGCCACAAACACAAGCTTTGTTGTGTTCCTCCATTTCTTGAGCTCTCTTAATGTTTCATATGTAGCTTCTCAACTGAGTAATATGCTTTTTTTTTTGTACCTCTTAATCATTTGTCGCCCTCTATACATTGTTAATGCTTATCGACACATTATTCAGTATCGGCAAATCTCACCCCTTTTGTTTGTTTGTTTATTGCTTTGGTGTTGTGCTACATTGAGTCCGTGAGATAAACCGGTTTATTGTATCCCTCCTGCTTTTGTCTCTAGGCCAGGGCTAATGGGCTCCGCTCCTGTGTGATTGTCATCCGTATCCTTAGGGACCTCTGTGCTCGTGTTCCCACCTGGTCCCCTTTGCGGGGATGGGTAAGTACGAAAACAACCCAAGAACATAGAGGTGGCCAGTGTTTTTTTTTTTTAATTGCTGTTGTAAATGTATCTATTGTTTCCATTGTGATGCAAAGCAGCGCTGCATGAGTGTTCATTCTAATCAGACTGCGTCTGCATCCGAAATCACGTAGTTACTTGTTCTGAATGAGTAAAAGTACATTCTATATAGTATGAATGTAATCCAGACGTACTGCATTTGCCATGGTTATTATCATGTGATCTACCAGTGTCAGTTGTGTTGCTTTACTGCCATTAACAAATCCTCTCCTATGGCCTCATGGGATAGTAAAGTGTCCATTGTATCATCTTAGTACTGTGAGTGTTGTGAATTCGGACTATATAGTTGGCAGTATGTGATTTCAGATGCAGACAAAATTAAGTTTTGAAACGTAGAATATATAAGTGAATTAGGTTTTTAAAACAGTCAACTCATGATATTTTATATCTAATCAGAAGGCCAGCCACAAACACAAGCTTTGTTGTGTTCCTCCATTTCTTGAGCTCTCTTAATGTTTCATATATAGTCCGAATTCACAGCACTCACAGTACTAAGATGATACAATGGACACTTTACTATCCCATGAGGCCATAGGAGAGGATTTGTTAATGGCAGTAAAGCAACACAACTGACACTGGTAGATCACATGATAATGACCATGGCAAATGCAGTACACAATGGAAACACCTCTGACCTTCAAAAATGCTGATTTTAATTTTGATTAATTAATTTAATTACAATTTACATGAATATTCAAGGTAAAAAATTTATAAGTCAATTTTTCCATTAAAATGTGTATTGTAATTGGCGATTTGAGAATTAATTGTCTCAATTTTTGCTATAAACATTGGTCTTTTTTTTTCTTCTTAAATGATTAATATAATAAGCAAACCTTTCATTTATATGGTGGCATCCATGTAATGCAGCTCTTGTTTCTTGAAGCCCTTAGAACTGCTGTGTGAGAAGGCGATTGGCACTGGGAATCGGCCAATGGGAGCAGGAGAAGCTCTCCGCAGAGTTCTTGAGTGTCTCGCATCTGGAATCCTCATGGCTGGTTAGTCACTGCCACCTTTGACATCTAAAATAAATTACAAAAAAGACTTCTGTATCTTATGACAGTAGTACAGTATTGGAGACCATTTTGAGTGCATTCAACCCGTTTAGCTGTGAAATGTACTGGTTACTGTTGTTGTATTAACAATCAGCAGCAAAATGCATAATCGAGAAGTATAGAATACTACAAAAATGCTTTAGAAATGTCTCTATTTGAAAGTGGATCTATCGGTTTTCAGATGGTTCAGGCATTTGTGACCCTTGTGAAAAGGAACCAACAGATGCCATCAGTCACATGGATCGCCAGCAGCGGGAGGACGTCACTCAGAGTGCTCAGGTTTGTCCACAAATTACGTAATTTTTGTTTTTTTTATTTACATTTTTGCATTTATTTGTTTAGAGATCTCATTTAAGCACTGTGGGTGACGGTCGTCGTGTTTTTGATTGACAGCATGCCCTAAGGCTTTCAGCTTTTGGACAGCTGCACAAAGTGCTCGGTATGGATCCCCTTCCTTCAAAAATGCCCAGAAAACCACGCAGTGACACTCCTATTGACTACACGGGTAAGATGGTGTGGCTGTGGATATTTTTCATTTAGTTTGTGACAGCATCCATCCTTTCTGAGGGATAAACTTAACTTTTTTTTGTCTTCTCTGCATAGTTCAAATCCCACCCAGCACAACCTATGTTCCGCCTATGAAACGCCCCATGGAGGAGGAGGAGTCTACTGATGAGAAGAATCCAAACAAGAAGAAGAAGAAATTGCAAAAGAAATGTAAATGTTCTTCATATGTTCATAATTCGCTTGTGGTGGAGTTTAGCACACGTTGCACAACTCCTCAAACTTGTTTTCTGCCATTCAGCTCCAGAGGAGAAAGCAGAGCCGCCACAGGCCATGAATGCCCTGATGCGTCTGAATCAGCTGAAGCCGGGTCTGCAGTACAAACTCATCTCTCAGACCGGGCCTGTCCATGTGCCGGTTTTCACCATGGCTGTGGAGGTGGATGGGAAGAACTTTGAAGCTTCTGGTCCCTCCAAACGCACTGCTAAACTACACGTGGCTGTCAAAGTAAGAAACATTGGTGAATTATTTGACCAAAGTGTCTGAAACACTTGTTTTTGCCACAAAAGCTACATAAAATTGACCCAATTTAATTTCTTAACGATTCAGAATCTTTCAAATGTAATGATGATTTTCCCTTTCAACATAACTATTCATTTCTGATGTTGAATATATAGAAAAACTAAATGCAGATTTTACCTGTGAATATTTTTTGCTGCAGCCTTAGCAGAAACTAATTTTTTTTTCTTTTTTTCTTCAGGTCTTGCAAGATATGGGTCTGCCAACAGGAGTGGAGCAAAAAGTAGCTGAACAGGTGAAACCCGAGGAGCCAGTGACCACACAGGAGACTTTGCCCCCAGTGACCCAAATGGAGCCAGAAACGGCACCAACCTCAGACAGCCCAACTGATGAGGTATTAAAGACCATCTTTAGAACATGAATCAACATAGTGGCTTATATAGACACATTTGTAATTACTACAGATTGCACTACATTTTAATTCAAGAAAATAATGGTTAACCTAATAATGATCAACCAGTTTTATACCATGGTCTGTCTTAATTCTCGATTCTGATTGGCTGGAAGGTGTGCAATAAAGTTAGTTCCAAGTCCGTTTGGTCACTGTTCTATATTAATGTGCTGTTTTCATTGAAGCACGCACACAAAGTGACCGTAAAGACTTTAATAATGAATGCTGTTCCTTTGAAATTTCTATTTATCAAAGGAAAGTTAATTTGTAAATTTCACATTACTGTTTTACCAAATTAATTAGGCCTTGCTGAGCATAAGAGAATGAAACACAACTTTTAATCTGAATAACTTACTTAAATCATCATGTAATTCATGGAGGAAAGTGCAAATGAAACTTCATTATGATTTAATTTTGTCTGGTTAGTCTCACCTAACCTCCGGTGTTGTGTGTTATTCTGTCTTATGAGAGCTTGTTTCTCCTTTGCTCTCTCAGAGCGCTCGACAGCAGGGGCCCATCCTTACCAAACATGGAAAGAACCCTGTCATGGAGCTCAATGAAAAACGCAGAGGACTGAAGTACGAGCTTATCTCTGAGACCGGTGGAAGCCACGACAAACGCTTCGTCATGGAGGTGAGGGCACGTCGTCAGAGATTATTTCTAGTTTACCTATTGCTTCCTTTCTAAGGTCGAATTCACATCACACAAATATTTATTCTAAACGGATAAAATAACAATGGCTGCTGCTTTGCCTTCAGGTGGAGATCGACGAACAGAAGTTTCAGGGTACCGGATCCAATAAGAAGGTGGCGAAGGCCTACGCAGCGCTGGCAGCCCTGGAGAAGCTCTTCCCAGAAGGCTCCAACTCAGAGGCAAACAAAAAAAAGAAAATGCCACCAATGGTACATTGTTTGTTTTTCTTCTGTTTTCAGTGACATTGAAATCTCCTCTTATGTATTCCCTCTTTAATGGTCTGATTTGGTGACTTCAGCACCCCACTGGATTTGGGATGGTGAGTGGGCCACCTGCTGACATGATGGCCAATCCCAGGGGCAGAGGTAGAGGACGTGGCAGGGGCAGAGGCCGAGGATTCAACAATGGCGGAGGATTCAATCAAGGTACACCAGTTCTGTCCACAAGCATCACATTGTTTTAAGGATTTGGAAAAACCTTAACCGTAAGAGACCCAGTCTAACTTTTAGATGTAGCTAACGCACCAGTTGCTGTCACTCTGAATTTGTGTTATTTATCACAATTATTTGTATTTTAACTGCCACAATTCTTAACACCTTTGGGACACATTTCAGGGTTCCCACTTGTCCTTGAAAACCTGGAAAAGGTATGATACATTTTCCAGTCCTGGAAAACACATGGAAAGTTAGAGAAAATGTAAAATGTCCTGGAAAAAGTTGTTGTCCTGGAAAATTATTTTTAAAAAAGTTAAAGGGTAACTTCAGTGATTTAGCATTAAGCTTTGTATCAGTAGAAACCCGGTAGTATATTGGAATTATGGTACTTTCCCCCCTCATATCCCCCTGAGACGAGAGAATTATGCATTTTATTTCTGGAAAAAATCCTCAGAAGACGCAAATATCGTCATTTTGTTTCATCTGAGGATTTTTGAGGCCAGAGGCTATAGACTAAAGGAGCCAGTTCCGCATGTTTTCAACCCCATAACCAACGCCCACAGGGGTGGGATCTCACTCAATTATTTTGAGATATAGTCAGAATTGCGAAATTCAGACTTTTTTTCTCGCAATATCGAGTTTATATCTTGCAATTATTACTTTTCTCAGAATTTACATAAAGTCCAAAAGTTTGAGGGAAAAAAATATTTTTTTTGCGAGAATCACAATTGCAAAAAAAAAAAAAAATTCAGAATAGCAAGATAAGTCGCAATTACCCTTTTTTTAAATTCTGTGGCGGAAACAAGCTTCCTTAGTCATAATGTATGATTAAGAGCTCATATTAAAAACTGATTTTATAGTTAAGTCATGGCAATAAACTGTGCCCCTTTTTAAAGACTTAGAGAGCACTATATTACTTTAGGAGTGGTCCTCGTCTATTATTCTCACTGTAGTAACATTTTAAATATCCTGGAAAAGTCCTGGAAAATAATCGCTGAAAAAGAGTGGGAACCCTGCATTTATCTATTTACAAAGTATTTGACATCCAGTCTTTTTTATTTCTATGTTTTGCGATGTAAAAAGGTTTACATTCCCTGAAATGGTCAAACCATTTTCAAAAATGCACGCTGGGCATTAGGGGTCAGACTCTTTTTGTTTGTTCTCTCACAGTGAAGCCCATTAAATGAATGGTACAAAAGAAAATTCAGTGTTGTTTAGCCACTATTGGCTTATTGATAACATGCATTTTGTATTGTATAGTGCTATTAAAATTAATAGATTGCATTAAAAAGTATAGAAAATATAAAAAGTTTATATGAATATTAGATTTAAATGGACAAATAGTGAGATTTCTAAACTTTTCATGGCATTTTTCAAATACATGTGCTAAATTGAGTTTAAAAGTTTCACTTAGTTTATCAAAAACCAGTGAAGTTAATAAATATGCCCAGCATTGTAATTTTGCAAGGTCTTTATAAATTATACTCCAATGTAAATTTTGCTTAAACATGGTTTTTGTAGCTAATGGTTTTCTGAAGACATGTTAAATGGTAAAAAAAATAATGCATCAATATTAATCTCTCTGTCTACTTGAAGCCCACCAAGCTACACCTCAAATGATGTCTCCACTGCTTTGCAGACAATAAAGCAAAAGTCCTGTTGACTTGCATCTGAACATGCATATTCTTGTCCTCTTTCAGGTGGATATGGGACGTATGGATATGGCGGCAATAACAACTCTGGCTACAGTGAGTATTTTCCCATTTCTCACTGGGGCCATTGATTTTTACTCTTTTTAATTTTAAATTAAGCATTTATATCCCCAATTTAACCGTAAGACTTGGATTTATGGCATAAGTTATTTCCATTTTAAGTAAAGAAATCTGTGCACTTAGGATGTGTTTAAACCACTACTCTGGTTGTTTTTAGGACATTTCTGATGTCTTTCAGTTTATGTAGGTGTCCGCTATTGTATTTTCCTTATTGATTTTACATTTCTCTGCTTTGTTGTGCCATGGGACGCAAACTTTCCTCGGCGAAAAACGAGAAATGTTCCCAACATGCCAACGCCACTCTTTCAGAGGAAAGCTGCCTTGAGGGTGACCGGAGCAGAGAAATCTAAAAAAAAAAAAAAAAAAAAAAAAAAGCACAGAAAACTATCTTTGACCTTAATGATAACTGATTGACATCATATGCCCAGTGACATTTGTCATGGCATGCCGAACACAGAAGACGTCTAATTCTGTGCTTCTCTGCTCTGTCTCACCCTTTAGGTGACTTTGTCTCAGACTCCTATGGCTACCACGAGTTTGCAACATAAACCGCCCAATGTTTTCGATAAGAACACAAACGTGAAATGAAAAATAGGCCGAGGGGGAAAAACACTGGTTATCCGCATTTTGAACTTGTTTCCTTATGTATCGCCCACAATCTCACCTCAAAAACCTGCACCAACCGGTCAACTAACACTGTGGATGTGAACGGGAGTTTCTGCCTATGGAAAGCAAGACGTTCCGACATATTATTTGTGCCACAATCAGCACAGTTGAGTAGTCTGATTGGCTGACGGATGGTCACAAAAGTAGCGGACTGACATTTCATCATGACTGTATCTTCTTCACTGCAGCTGTGAATCACTGTATAAGCCATTTTTTGCTTACGGTTTAGTTGTTTTTCCTGGAATAATGTTCCCGATGGTCACTTCGATACATTGCCATGTTTTTAATGTTTTGTTTTTTTTCCTCCAAGTTTATTTATTTTTCTTTTTTAAGTGTGGTGAATGCCATTGTTTGTGAAGAATGAGTTAGCACAGATTTTTAATATCAGAATATCAATTCTGTGAACCAGTGAACAAACGCGGGTATATTTGCTGCATTTAATTTTTTTTTTTTAAATTGATGTTTGTGGATTTACTTTATTTTTTGCAATAAATTTGAGTTAATTTACAAACTTGTGATATCTATGTAAAGTTTTTACTTTCTTTGAATATTTCTCGAATAATACATTTGCATCAGCTTTAGCAAAGAGGGGTGTTTTTGTGGTATTATGATTGAAACAATTTTTGAATCTACCAAAATGACCTCCATTCCAAAAAGTCATAAGCATATGCGCAAATACAGTATTTATTGCTGCAGTTGCTTTCAAACCACTCATAACAAGTATTAGAAAACAAAAATAGTGCAAATCCGTGTAGACTTTGGGCACACAGAACTTCTTCCCGTCATGAAATGTCATTGCACTCTGCGGCACCTTATTTTTAAAGCAAATTCAGCATGAATAAAACCCCAATTGATTCAAATTGTACAAATATACCGTCTACTTCACTTTCCTGCCGTGCTTTAAACCTGTAGTGTTAAAGTTTGTTCAATTAAAAGGTCACACCATGACTTGGTCTTTACTGGATGTCCGTCTTCATGTGATATGAATTTTGCAGGTCAGAATTGTGCAAATTTTGTGACCGTGAAACAACTCTGCACGATCTTGAATTTTCCGATCAGTTGATCGCTTTTGCATAGCCTGAAAAGCCAGACCCACATCAAGATGTTGGGTCTGGGAACTCACCATTGGCATGGCTCAATCCGAGGTGCGGGATAAACGGCTGTCTTTCAAATTCCCTCTGCACGCAATAGGATAGCGCCACAACCAACCAGAGCAGCGAAGAAGGTGAAGCGGAGCTAGTTGATAGATTAAACTTTCGTCGTATCCGGTCGGCAAAACTCAACACATCTTCCTTCCTTAAGAATGACTTCAGTGCCGCTCTTTTCTCAAAGAAAAGCTTAACTCCAAGTCTTCCAGAGTCACGGCCAAAGCCGATTCGAAAGGCCGCTGTTCGCCAGCTGCTTTGTTTACAAGTAGAACGCGGAAACGCCACAACTCTGCCGTCATTATGTCAAGCCGCCCACCGACTCTTTACACGATGTGATTGGCCAGACCAGAGTTTGGTTTTTCCAGCTCAAGCCAATGGAGAGTTGCTAGACCACCCTGGCTGCAAATTAAGATTTGCTGCTGCTAGGATGGGTCTAGATTTCTAGGCAAGCATTTGCATGCATTTGACTGGACCGAAAAGTACCCATTAATATAGAGCCAGAAAATGCTTATTAGTCTGTTTTATTAAACCTCCATTGTTTATCCATTTAGACACAAGTTAATGACCCAAGACATTAAGACAATGTCCTATATCCCACGGTTTCCCCACCTGTATATTTTTGTACAAAGTTGCATTGTACAGCATGTTTTTAACAAACTTAAAAGCCCAATAAAATGATGATTCTGTAAAAGCTTTCAGATTTGTGAGCTGAATTACAATGAATGGCCCTCTGAGCAGTCTAACTTGTGCTGTATTTCCGCTTCAGATTTCTATAATAACGGAGGGTCTAATGGTGGATCGGTGTCCTCTGGAGCCTCAGGTCCAGGCACAAACGCGCCTTCTGTTGGAGGAGCAGGGGCAGGCGGTTTTGGCTCGTATTACCAGGGTGATGGCGGCTTCACCTCCCCTACGGGAACCCCCAAACCGCCTGCCAAGAAGCCGCCCATGCACCAAAACAACAAGCCTCAAGGTCAAGCAGGCCAAGGGGGTTCCTTTGGTCAGTACGGCCAGGGTTTTGGACAGAAGAAGAACTTCGGACAAGCTCAAGGTGGAGGAGGAGGTGGAAACTTCAACTACAGCACTGCTTATCCCTCACAGGTGACCGGAGGACAGGACTACAGCTATGAAGGTGATGAAAACATTGTGAAATATGCTGCCTTCATATGATATCGGAATTGTTGTAAATACGAGTTTCCTAGTTGGAAATTGGACATGAATGCCCTATCAAGTCACATTTACTCCTGGGAAGCTTGATTTCCCCAAGACATAGGCAAGAATAAACCTGGTGTCCTCCATGATCCCTATTCTTTCTGACATTAAAATGCTTGAACATGACAAGCTTGAAAGCTGAAACTTCAGAAGTAGGACATTTCCGATAGCATGGGAAGGCAGCATTAGTGTGTCCCAAGTTTAAAAAAAAATTGGGGTGTTTTACTAGCTTTCTTAAATTCTTATTGGTCTGACTTGTAGGTTACAACAACCAGTCAAACTACAACTCACAGGGCGGAGCCAACCAGAATTTTGGTGGTAGCCCCACCTCCTTCAACAGCGGACCAGTAGGATACGGCCGGGGCGATCCCAATATGAACTACCAGTATCGATAAACCTGCCTTCCTGCGTGCAGTCCTGCACCATCACTTCCAAACAAGGAGCATCCTTTTTGATTCTATCGTTCTTGATTTTTGGTTTCTTTCACCAACACCTGAACTAAAACAAAATAGTGGTCTCTAAACATTGTGCAAAATAGTGTATTTCCATGTTTCTTTTGAAGTTATGTGTATTTTTATTTTAGTTTAGTTGCTTTAAATCTGTGAAATCCCCCCCAAACTACTGCCCTCGAGAGGGACATACGAAATAAACCCGAAACGACACATGCGAGGACCTGATATTTGTTAACATGCAGTGACGGGACACGCAGTCCTTGAGTGATTTTAACCATTCAGACATGTATAAAGATTCAGTCTCAAGCTGTAAATCATAAGTTTTATGGATTTTTTTTTTTTTTTCCTTCCTCTGTTTGGCCAGCTACATTTCATGATTTTGCCTGTAATCATAGGCTTTTCTTTTAAATTATGAATGCACATGTGACATTGTTTTAAATGGTTACGTGATTGTGAAAGTTGTGACGTGTCGGGTCGTTGTAGCGTTTGGCTGTTTTGGGTGGGGGACCTTTATTTTTCCGAACATTGTTTGTTTAAAGAATGTGTGGTGTTTGTAATAAAGGATTTTATTTTGGAGGATATCGGATTTCTGTGGTGTTTTTGAATGCGCTTCTCCAGGTTTTTAAGTTATACCTGTATTTACATAATATATACAGTTGTGTCTAAAAGTCGCATTGAAATCTGCTATTCAAAGTGTAATAAAGTCATTTAAGCAAAAATGAAGTTTTTGGATATAATGGAATATTTTTCAATAAAGTTTTATACCCCACAATTGAAAACTCGTGATGGTAAGGGGAATATACATTTTTATTTTTTAAAAGTGTAATAAGTACAGAGCCACTCTAAATATACAAAAAAATTTAATAAGTGTTGATATGATTGAAAACTCGGATAAAGATGTATGTTTAATGTTCAAAGGTTTAACCTTTTAACTGTCAACCCCCTTTTTGAGATTAAACATGAAAATGCACTATCCAAACTTAAAGGGCTGTAAT